>CM032876.1:14834779-15357279 GCA_019176425.1 Megalops atlanticus
AGACTTCTGTCACATCCCCAGTGAGATAAGTTCATTAATGCCATGTCACCGTCAATTCCCTTTCAGATGCCCTGGTCATCTAGTGGCCCCAGATAAGGGGCTGTGGTAAAACTTACTGTGAAATTCTTAGTCTGGGTTTGTCAACATCAGCAATCAGTATGAATTTTTTGACTGTCAGAGGATGCCTAAAATGTTAAGAGCAGCATTTGAAGTTCCTCTCAATGGGTTAGGAAAAGTGGTCTTCACACATTGCACTTTTGCATTCATTAGGTGTCAGTGCTATGTCCCCCACTCATAAAAATTGCCTTTCATCAACTCTAGTATACTATGCATGCTTAATTTCTGTTTTGTAACCTCTCACACATCTGTTCTTTGGATGAAACATCTGGGCTTGGTGTTTCAGTCTCTCGGAACTGTGCCCGGCTGAATTCTAGAATGCCTGTGTGTCAGAAATCTGACAAGTCAAAATACAGCAAACTAGGAGTGCTCAGATAAAGCATATGTCCTTTGCCCCAGATTCCTACCCAGCATCTCTGATCTCATTTCCACGTAGGTGTAAACAGACCGTGAATATCTTAACTCAACATACACTTGATAACCTACAGTGGAAAGCAACCCACTCTTACAGTGTCAGAATCAATGCCAGGTGGGCCTACAACCACGGACCAAAAAACTGACAGATTTCCTTTTCGAGTTTCCATTGTATTTCCTTCCATAGAGCTGTCAGACTGTGTCAATCAGGTGATATTGATGGGTGTCAAATTTATTTGACAACACAGCAGACAGATCCACTTTTAAAACGAGCAGAAAGTAAATGTCTATTCCTGGAGAAATGTCTACTCCTAGGTTGGAGAATTCATAAATGTGTGATGATTTCATGCTGCTAAAATTATGTTCCTTCTAGGATATGTGTTATTATTTGTGCAGCCTCCACTTGTGCCAGCAGGGAAATCAGCGCTTTAATTGTTCAAGCTATACCGAAGGCTGGCTGAGTGGTTTTTTTCCTTTTTCTTTTTCCTCTGGTAAGCTGGGGCTCACTGAATTTTGACAGAAATTGCAAAGTTGCTCATTCACCACTAGGGCATGCAGTGCCAGTTATAATACTGATGGTCAGAGCCAGACAGCGTAGGTGCCTGAAGCAAGCAACAGCAACCGTTGGAGCGGCTAGCTATTTTAAGATTCTAGCAAACAATGTACATGTTTGTTCTGGTCAAAGTGATGACTAATCAAAGATTAATCACACAGTACTTCAATGACATGATAAAAGCATTGGCGGAACAGATATTCCTTTGCTCTGTCCTTTTAAAGAAATTTGATACCTCTCACTCTCACCTGGTTGGCAGGAGATCCAGCAACTCCATCTGTAGTCATGGTTGTTATTACTAGTTTGTGGGTTTCAAACAAAGAAGAAGAGACAGAGTGCAGAGATGTTCAAATGAGAGGAACACCCCTTCCCCCTCCCCTGGGTATGGGGAAGATTCACAGGTGGATGAATGAATCAATCTGTGCTAGGTAAAGTTCTGATCTTTTAAAACCAAAACAGTGCCAATATAGTCATGCTTTGATGTCCCTACTGAATGTATTTTCAGCCTTTGTATGGTAGTTTTCTTTTAGGCTCTTTGTATATATTAATGGGCTTTTCTTAACTCTGTCAGAGCTCTTCGTGCTACAGCACCACCTGCTTTATTTCAGACAGGTGTCCAAAATTGTGTTTCAGGTTTGTAGTTTAAACATGTCTGAGGTGTTGACAGTTTCCTGCTGTGCACGTCAATGTAAGTTGAGCTGTAACTGGCTTTGTGGAACCAGATGAACTGGCTTGTATACTTGTCCATAGATATTGTTCCCATGATAAGTCAGTGCTGTTGAAAGACATGATCTTTATTTTAGGAGTATGTGATGGCTGGATTTACAGTATGCATTTTCTCTGCGCCTTGAATACAGTTCAAGAATGTACATTTTTAAAAGAAAGGCAGTCTAGACAAAAGGAGTACAGCAGGTCATTCTAGGTACACAGGAGTTGTCCTGGCAGCCATTCAGAGAGGGCATTTTTCCCTCCCTTAGCTTTATACTGAGTCTCTAGAAAAGGCCTAGCAGAGCAGCCATTTATTTTGCTGCAGGATGGCAATGTTCTTAGAGCCTCTTTTGTATTTCTGTGGTTGGCCTGTGGAAATACCTTTGCCTCTTTTTTTGGTCCTGGCTGTTCAATGCATTTAGTGTACCATGCTGAAGTTCCTGGTTACTGTTGTGTGTCAAGGTAATTACAACAGTGGGAGTGAAATGAATGCATAACAGCCTGGTCACATCAAATCTTTTATGCTAGGTTTCACAAGCAGCGGAATTATGAAGGAGAGACAGTATCCACGTCAGCTAAACCCAACAGGGAACAGGTAGACTTGTTTTTTTTTTTCCACCCATGTTTTTATGCTAATATAACCTCTGTTATTTTCCATTTCAAAAGTAGCGATCTTCCTCCTCTGCAAGCCGAACTCTGCAAAGCAGTGATTCACTTTGAGTAAAGAATATGCGAGAGCTTCTGTTCACTTCTCCTTTGTTCTTGTTTTGGGGATTACTTCTGTGTCGAGATGAAACTGTTTATTGCCTTAACAGAACTACCAGAGCCCTGAGTTTTGGCCTGGCATTAAATATTATTTTCATGGGAAAAGTATTGTGAGACGTTGTTAGATCATGAACCTTATATGAAGCCTTGAGCAGGTTAGGACCTGACTAGCCAAAAAAGAGAGAGAATCAATTGGTCTGCCTCTGTGACATCAGGCAGCAGGAGGTGGAACAGCATATTCATAATAATATTACTGCTGGTGATGAAGACCCCAAATGGTCTGCAGTCTGTACCAACAGCACAAATAATAACATAATAATAAAGGCATCATTAACCCACTTCTAGTAAGACATCAAACGTCACAACTGGTATGTGTTTGGAGTGCTATTTCCATTCCTATATGTGGATATATACATTTTTATATATATATATATATATATATATATATATATATATATATATATATTTATATAAATAATCTCTAAGGAATGTTTCCGGCACCTTGTTGAATCCACGCCACGAAGAATTCAGGCTGTTCTGGGGGCAAAGGGGGTGCTACCCAGTATCAGAGAGGTATACCTAATAAAGTGGTCACTGAGTTTCAAGATTTAAGATGCAAGATTCTTTATGTATGGCGCTGGTAATGGTGACACGCAGCAACAGTTGAGTGTATTTTGGTAATCTCTGTGCTTTGAAACTAAACTCAGTATCTATCTCAGTATCTATCTAAGTAATTATGTAAGTAAAGGTGTGTTAATTCTCTTTGCCCCCAGTGATCATTGCTCCAATGTTTTGCTGTAGGAAAATGTACACCCATTTGGTTCTAAACACTGAAAAGCGGTTCACTTTGAAAATGCAGTCATTTCACAATCAAGTGGAAACTCTCCAGTTGAATAGGATATGATTTAGCATGGCTCTGTCATGGCTGTTACCAGCATAACGATACCTGACGCTATTCTGTATGCTGTACAAAACGCTATAATAATGCATAGCATTTGAGACATAGGCAGCTTGTTCAGTACTACATATATACTAAAACCTATACATATATACTAAACTTTGCTTTTTATCCTTCGTTGATAAATGCTGAGGGTGATAAATGATAGACAGAATAATGAGAACTGCGCTGTTCTGTTCTGCTTCCTCTTCAAGTCCAGTGAATAAACCTTTTGTGAAAGTGACTTTCTAGTGATGAATTACCTTTGGGTTTCAGAGTTTTCTCATCTGAGACCGTTAATACTTAGCAAAGGTACACTACAGTGTCACAAGGTTCAAACACAAATATTAATAAGAGGCGCGTTCAATAAATTAATCCTATTAAAATCCAGCTGTTTTGTGATGCAAATCATGGTAGATGCTGTACTCCTTTATAATTTTCATAATATCATAATATCCCAGTTGCACATTGACACAAATGCTACTTTGTTTAGAAGGTATTTGTCACAGTGAAGTGTTGGAGGGGGTGCTGAATGGTATTTAAACAGGCACAAAATATGCAGTACATCCAATCAATAATCACGAGCGTTGTGACCTTTACAAAGTGATTATGACATTCCCTAACTGATAAAGGGAATGCTGCAGTCACACATAATTGTTTAACTATGGCAGTATGTGCATTTGTGCACGGTTTATATATTTTTAATAGCAATAGTAGTTGTCATAGTACCAGTAGCATGCAGTATATTAATTTCACAGCTGTCTAGCTTCTGAATGCACTGCATGTGAGTGGGGTCAGGAGGATAAACTCTAGTCAAAAAATGGAACAGCTGATTAAGCTAAAATCAAACTAAAGTTAAGAGCAAAGAAAAAAACATCTGCCATCACACTGCCACATTACCAGAGAAGGCTGCATAGATGCAAAGTTATGAGCACAACATACAGTGCTTTGTAAGGTAAGATTATTGAAAAATGTATCACAGCATTTCAGTATCTTAGCAGGATGGCAGATGAAAAGGACATAACCTTCTCTGTAAAGCAACATGAGGTTCTGGCCTAGCAGTGAGGGCCTTGTGGGAATCTCCACCTCTTTGCTTCTGTCAAGTGTGTGAGGAAGTGCATTTGATCACCTGACACAAAAAGTTCTGATGTAAGCTGTTATCTCGTGTTAGCATACCTGATGCAACACATTTCAGCAGTCACACTGAATAAATTTTAACTTACGGAAATATTCTACGACAGTACTAATCTGCTCCAGAAACATCAGGACATGCTTCATATTCAATGCTTCAAGGTTAGTGCTCTGTAAGGCCCTGAATGTACAACTTCAATGAATGAGGCAGTTGAACATAATTTTGTTGTATTGTTAGAAATTATTTCCACAACCTTCAATTCACTGCCAGAATTGGAGAGCCGAGCAGACAGTGCTGAACTCAACCTTTCAAACGCATTTAATGCATTAGTCTATAATAACAGCCTCAATACTTTTTCCACAGAAATGGCAAAATGACTCTCCTCTATAGTCCTTGGGAGGTGTTTGATGCAGTCAATGATCTTGGTGGTAAGTAAACAGGACAGTGCAGGCTTTACACCATGTCATACACCCATTATGCATAAATAATTCCAAAACCTCCATATATCACTAGGGCGATATTTTCATTTTGGTTTTCATTATTTATGGTTATTTCTGTACTCATACCACACACAGACCCCAAGCAAGACCTGGCTGGTGTGACCTTATTAAAGACCAAAAAAATGTCATCTAAAGTCTCAAAGACAGCTCTCCTCTGGCTGTGGCAGAGGGTTTGAAAACATTGTCCCTGTTTCCTCTGTGGCAGTTAGGGGTCAATGCTCCAGAAGGCAGCCACAAGTATATTATTGATCAGCGTTCGCGGGGGTGGACTTGGACCTGACATTTATAGTTATGGCCCCTGATTAATCATAGCCATAATATGCTGAAGCCGTTTCAGCAATTCTAATACACTGGCTCTCTGTCTGAGCAGAGCTAAAGAAGAAATACTGCAGTGGAAGAGCCCCCCGTGATGAACACTTTGAATGGGGGATGTGAAATCTGAATGGAAAATGAACTCAAATGAACAGGAAATTCTTTTGAGTGTGTGTTTGCAAATGTAAATCAGCTGCATGACCTGCTTGCTTTGGGATCATTTTTCATGTTTAATTTCAAAACTGTTGTCAGGTAGGTGTTTGCAAAGGACAAATATGTGTTTGCTGTAGGAATAATAATGCAAGCTATATATATATATATATATATATATATATATATATATATATATATATATATATATATATATATATATATATATATATATATATATATATATGAGGGACTAAAGCTGTGTAGTGAAGTCTGTCATGGTAAATAATGGCGTAGCTATGAGCACTTACTGTTCTGTCATTAATATCCAAATGAAAATGAAAATAAATTATTCTCTTCTGCGTTCCTCTAAATGCTTGTGGATATACAGCCAACAAAATACAACGTGTGTAGGCTCTCACTTCTCGCTAAGAACCGTGACAAAACTAAAGTAATTTATTTCCCTCTTGGTGAATATTTACATTTTCTCATTTAATACAGATGACATTGGATTTCATGGAAGCCGGGAATCTAAGCTGGTGGGTAAACTGAAATGCGAAAGCCTGGATGAGAGGAACATCATGATATCCCCTCGTCTTCTGGGGACGGAGGTAAGCTGTGTCCCCGAGGAGCCTCCAGGAGGGGATTCATGTGGGGAGATTCTCCTGCCTCTGATCTCTTCCAGTAAGGCCTTGGAAGAGCCCCAGAAGCACAAGGAGACTGATATGCCCAGTGCTAGACCTTTTCACATGAAATCGAGCCTGTCTGAAAACGGCCCCGCTTGTGAACAGTGCGTCCGCCAAAACTCTGGCCCCACAACCCTCGATATTTCACAAGTGAAGCAGCTGATACCTGTGACCCAGAGACTCTTCTCCCCTGCACCCGTGGAGCCAACAAAAAAAATAACCTTTGAGAGACAGAGAGAAACCCCAGGAATGCCCCAGGTTCTCATTTCCGCTGACCACACGCCTCAGCCCTTCAAAGCCGCGTGTCTCCAGAAAAGGGCAACCGTCGAGCTGCTGGACCCGCGCCAGGAGAGCAGCACTGCCAGGGGGCGTCAGAGGGTCAGGTCGCAAAGCACTGATGTTTCTGCCGATGAAGTCAGGGCAGCCAGCCGGAGGTCAGCGAGCCTGATTCCAGGTCACGTAGGAGCGCAGGCGCGGGACAGTCGAGCCAACCGGCAGCCAGGTCGCAGGCCGGTGCCTCGTCACCGCAGCCCAGACCGTGGCCAGGGACCGGGGGGCCGCTGGTCAGGCCTGCGTTACGCTGATTACTGGCAGTCTCTTTCCACTGGATTAACACACTGCCGCACTCTTCCAAGCACGCACCTCCACCCCTGGACAAGAGGCAGTGGAGAATCCAGCCAGGGGCGTTGTAGCACATCCAGATTAATCATTAGAAAGGGCAGTGCGAGAGATGGAAGAGGAAGCGGAGGAACTGCAGGACACCTCACTAACAGTAACAGTGAGGCAGCTATGCCCAAGGTAAACTGTGCTAGCTGCTCTGACATAGTTACTTCCCTTACCTCATGGTGTGGAGCCCTATGCATCCTGCTATACAAGTCAAGGAGATTTTTTCCTTTATCTATGCTTTTCTCCCTTGCAATCTCTTTTTTTTTTGAATCACCTCTTGTATATTAATCTCATCTCACCACTCACAATCACTCAAGCCACACAAGAGCACTGAAGTGAAAGAAATGTAATGCTCCAATGGTAGGTAGCTGTATGTAGCCAATGTCTGTTGTTAATGTCAATGTCTTTTTTGTACTGCAAATCTCCCAGTCAACTACAACAGAGTGGATGCTCATTAGAGTATAGGTGCCGCTATACTTGCATCATACGAGCAACTTGCAGGTGCCTCGCCAATCACAGCCTGCCTAAGAGAGGTGAGACGAGGAAACTTTAGCCACCTACCCACTCCTATCCCAATTTGTTCCATCAGTGTGCGACCCTATTCATTGCTGATTGATAATATGCTTGATATCAAACACGAGTAGTAGAGATCAGCTTGTACTCAAAGTAACAAAACAAAACATCCTTGTGCAAACCTTTCAAAATAACAGTCATGGTTTCATTCTTCTGCAAAGGGTAGTATAAGAAACCTGACAAGAAAGCATTACATTAAACATCAACTTTCTGCCTATTTAAGGTTAAAGTTGAACCTGTGCAGTTCAGTAAGCTTGTTGTGAAAATAACAGTTGTCATGTCATTGCTTTCCTTGGCCAGAATAAATGAAATACCTGTTCACAGTTTCTGTACCCGAGCTAACAGCTGCTGCTTTTCTGCAGCAGGGATCAAGCAAACAACGCATGTCCCTTATTTTATATTAATGTGTAGGAGTACATAATGCTTGAGTAGTTGTATGTGAAAAACTCTGACTTGTTGCCTTGCATCTTTGGAGTACAAGCATTTGAATGGCATTAAGTCCATGAAGTAGACCAGTTTATTTAGCCAATGAAGTCTGCGCCATTTGGGGGATCTCACTATTTCCTAGCAAGCCTAGTGCTGAAGCCAGTCCCAGACCATCAAGTACCTTGGAGTGACACCTTCCCACCTCGCAGAGCACTGTGACACTAAGTCCCAACTGATGATTCCTCACATCCAACCTCCAATGCTATTTATACATCTCATCCTCTAGTCCACCACGCTTCCATTTGGACTAGTGCAGCACCCCCTGCTGGTTGTACGGGAGCACTACAAATTCCTTTTGGGAGGAAGGGAGGGAGGTAGCCCCACCAGAGCTCTATCCCAAGCCCTAGCCCTCACCTAAAGTATGCCTGGTCCTCTCTCTCCTCACCTATGCACACACCTCCCTTCTTTCTGTCGCTTCAGAACCACTTTTCCTGTGTCTGTCCATGCTGTCCCTTCCCTCTGTGAGCCCACAACATGGGTGGAGCAACTCACACCAGCACCCTCTGCCTCTTTCTGAGGACTCCCCTCTTCAGGCAGTATTTGGCTTCCCCTGACCCAGATCTGTCCTCAAGAGACCATACCACTTAATTGCCCTATTCTGTACACCTGCCTTTATAAATGTGGATCACAATGTATTGTAATTAACTCATGATAAAAAATGAAATATTTCCAAATAGCTTTCAGTGAAAACTTCTGTTAGTTTTATTTTATTGAATGGTGTTTGTCAACAATCATTTATGATTAATTAAAGGCACACCCCACCAAAAATGTTTATCTACAAAACAGTCTACATCTTCTCCTTCATACTGCAAATGGACAGAATTACTCAGTAACCAGACTGTATCATGAAATGTGTAAACACAGGCTGTAGACGATGTGCCTTGATGTGCAATTCTTTCCATTAGGCAAGATTTACTTGACTTGGCTTTTCTGCTAAACCCATTCTGTTGGTAGCTTGATATTGATATAAACTGGCAGCTGGATATCAAGACAACAAACTAGTTTTGCATTAATAAAAAATGGGCAGGTTTAAGTATAGTGCATCATAACAATCAGGGTCTAGGTGGGTCTAGGTCTTCATTTCACAGTATGTCTACCCAACACAGAACGAAGTAATCTGTCAGCTGGTGAACAGGTTCAAGGCTTAAATCACATCTCCACCCACCCACCCCCCAACGTAAAAGAGAACCCTCCACTTCACTGGGAGACAGATACAAATGGGTTTCTCATGGTTTGCCCTCTGTCTGGTGTGTTTGTTTATTTTCTCCAGGACATACGGTGTCAATCAAGACGGTGTCAGCCAAATCCAGAGCCCCCAGAGACTGTGGTGCAGCAGGATCGCGATTTCACTGTGAAACACATACTGCAGGTTCTACAGGGGAGGTTAGCCTATGCCACTGCTCCGAGAAACCAGATATAACAAAAAACCAATTTCAATTTCACCAAATATTGGATCTACGTGTCAGCACAGACTAAAACCTGATTCTCCATGCAAAGTGTTTTTTTTCTTCTCTTGACACAGCTATGTTGGTAAATGCTTCCTATCTTAACAATATGACTTCTGGGTTAGAAAGCAAATAATGTATGCACTGAAGGAGTGTAACAGCAATAAAAAAAGCACATTACGCATGCCATCATAACAACAGGCAAAGAGGGTGCCATTCACACAGATGCAAAACAACGTTGTTGTAAATAAAAATAAATACTAAAGCAAACCTCTCATCAATTTGCCATTCCTGTGTAACTGTCATCCATTCATAGTTTTAATGCAGTCAAATAATGTTTTAAATATTTTAAATGATTTTCTGTGTTTTTTATGTTTCCTCATATATTTGCAACACAACTCTTTTGTCTAGATTTTTTTATTCAAAGTCTGTACAATTTATTTATTCTCTCTCTTTCTCTCTCTCTCTTGCTCTCTTTCACTTTCTACAGTGTAAAAGGTCATGATTTATTAAAAGTAACACAGGAAGTAACAAGGTAAATGATATAATGGAATGATACCAAAATAACGCCTGGTGACCAGAATATCATTTACATTCTCACAAAATTATCAGCTACCCAAAAAACAATGTAACAGTCTAAATTATTAACAATAATTTAATGGACAACAAAATCCAACAAAATCATTCTTTTACCAATCTGTCGCATGGATGCCCCAGTGTAACAACCTGGCATTCTGTACAATTTGTAGAACAATTTGTGAAGTACCTGTGTTCATACAATGGCTATGATACAAACTACTGAAGGAAAATCAACAAGGTGTTAACAAACCAGAGAATAAAACTCTGCCAATAATGGCATGAGTAGTCACCATTGATACAATTATAATTTACATGTATAGAGGATATAAAAGAAGTTTTAATATTTAAACTATGTAAAATACAGTATGTACTCTCTGTGGACACACACAGACATCACACAACTGTAAGAAAATAAAACCACAAGAAAGTGAAACAAAAATGTCATAGTAAGACCTATATTCATTTGTTATGTCATTACTTCCATGGACACTAACAATTAAGAACTGCTATGCACATTTTATCAGATTTTTAATATATAATATTATTTGAATATATACTTTTAAGCAGCAGTTTTATGGATATTCATAATTGTCACTGAAGATGTTAAAATCAGCATTTTTGAAGTGCCATCAGAACTATACTTCCAGTGTAAAACCAAAATATGAACAGCTTGAGTAATCATTTTAAAATGTGTTATTTCAGGAACAACAGCATGGAAATATATTAGTATGTTCTGCTGTTTATATTTATGCATTGGACAGCTGCAGCTGTTTTGCTTTTCAAATTAGTGCCGTCATGTGGACTGGAATTTGCACATCATATGCATACATGAACATGAAATCCTGTTATATGTATACCATATTCTTGGAGAAATAATTTTTATTGTATGTTATTATTTGAGTCATTTCTGCATATTGTTTTGGCAATCTTTTGAGGTATCTATGTGAAGTGTAACCGGAATTGTATCCCACCTCCTGTCTCACCTCTCACACTTTGAAGCAGAACAAAACATTGATTAGCTGTTTAAAAAATATCTGACATGACATGTCAAACAGGACAGGGAATATAGATTTAATATTAAAAACATGACAAATATATCTGAACATATAACTTTCTCTGATGTAAATCTGATTAGTAGCTTCAGGTCAATGAACAGGAAGAGTTTGGGAATACATTATAGTATGATAATAGATCAGTACCATTAATACGTCTGTTCAAATTCATGTAAATCATTAGGGGAAATGGAGATGCAAGTCTTGCTTGTGAAAGACACCTTGATCTCCCAATAAGTCCTGGAAGTAAAATATGCTCTAAAAGTTGTTTCAAAGAAAGTTTGGAAAATTTCTTTCTGGAACCTTAGTTTCAAGATATCAGAGTGTCTTTTCCATACCCAATTAAATCTCCTTACCAGAATAAGTGCTGTCATTTTCTGTCTTCTATCAGTACGTTGTTCCTCATGTTTCAACCAACAGCAAGAGGAGCCTTGGTGAAACAAGGGGACTGATTCCCTCATTTTCATAACAATGACAAAGACAACAATCCAATTGCATGGGGATGCCCACAATATGGGGCCATGTGCCTTGCTGCTCTGCCTGAGTATAATGCCTGCCACATTATTCCTTTACGCTATCTGCTGAAATTACCCACAGTTCCCTCAAACAAATATAGGTGATTGTCTGGCATGGCTGGTTCGTTCTTTAAGAAACAGTGTTTGCAGCAGATATGACACTCACAGCAGGGAGCTCCAATCATATTGGCTTTCTCAAGGCTTCTCTATGCACACACACACACACACACAAACAAACATATACACACACACATTCATTCACACACGCTCATGTATGCACTCTCTCTCTCATACACACATGCTCCCACACATACACATATCCACCCATTCATTCACACACACACAGACATACACACTCTCCCTCAAACACATACATGCTCAGTCTTTAAGTTGATAGTGCATCAATTGCCATATGAAACAATATCCATCATATTCTTTCAGACTGTCAACATTTCCTCATGAATTTTATACATATTATGTATTATTTTCATTGTAAGATTTAGACTTAATAAATAATATGCAGATTTTTTCATCTACAACCACTTACTGGGACACATATGGTATACAGCACAGTACAAACATGACTGAACCCCCAGAGTTTCATCATTCTTTTATCAAAATAACCTGAATATACTGTATTGGAATTTCATTTTCGAACATAAAAATCTCATAAAATATAACTATGACGCCTTACATTTTAGGGATATCGTATTTCATGTACCAATTGTGCCAATACAAGAGCATTTTTAAAGTGTTAGTAACATGAAATCAACATAAGGTACACAAGGAATTCATAAATTAAACAATCTTTCAATTAAAAAAAGCATACTGACATACATTAATAAAAATATAATAAGCCTTTACTGTGTCTTTATGATGCTGTAACTATGGTAATTCCATCAATTGTCCTTGTCCTTAACACATGAGCTGCAGGAGTAAACAGGGTCAGGTTTTATAAACAAAAAAATGTAGGGCCTTTATTGATTTTCAGTCTCAGACATGGCCTAAAGCGACACAGTCAAAAAATGTTCGGTAAACAAAAATATATATCATAAAAAATAAGGGTTAAAAGCAGGAACAGTCTTTTAATTTCCCATCAGGACTGAGGATCTTTAAACACTGATATGGTTGAGGAAACTGTAATCAGAAATGTAATATACAGCAGGGATTAGGATTTCACTATGATGACTGGACAGTGAACAGCGATGATGTCCAATGTGTCTGGCAAACGGCCGCTTCAATGTCATGTGACCTCAGCGAAGGCGATGTGATTCTGTGGGACAATAAACACACATAAGTAAGCATATTGCCGAAATGTTCAGCTGCTTTTCTGAAACACATTAACTGGGTTTCATTCTGAAATTGAAATAATTTTCAGCGTAGAGTACCATATTACCATTCATGCAGATGGATATAGGTTAAAAACGTCATTTTAGTTGAAATTATAATGGAATGTCAATGTGCTTTTACACTTTCAGCGTTAGATACCCATGTGCTTATGCAGCTTTTATGCAGGTTTGGCAGTAAAGCGGGGTGAGCATATTGGTGAGTGGAGGCACTCGTATGCCTTGAAGCAGCCAAACCTGCCATCTTTGGATTAATGCCTTAGCCTTGGAGGAGCCCATCATCACAAGGGAAGCAGCCATGCATTGCAGAGAAAGAAAATACTGTATCTTCGTGCTACCTTGGTAATCTTGTTCAACTGCCATATAACCCCTGTCTGCTCCCCAAATCTGAAACCAAATGAGCCCAGTGAGATGAAATTGAGCCAGTTTTGCACAGTATAAGGACTTCTGAGCTTCTGCAAATCCTGGTATCCACACAGCCTGAGTGAACACTCCCTGTAAGATTTCAGTGCTCCGGTGTCAATCTGGCCTTTTGACCTTTAAACTTTTGTAAGCTTTACACACTCTGCTGTTCATGGTTATCCTGGTAACAATACTATAATACCATCATGGCTGTGAAAGCAATTGTTTCCCCACCAAAAAATAAATTAAAATAAATAAATAATGATACAAAATACAAGCTTACTGATTAAAGATACAATGCACCATTAACCCAACCACTTAAAAAGAATGAATCCATAATTACAAAATTCAGTGGAGCATAAACAATCCCAATATGGCACAGATTCAGCAAAGGTGTTAAGATTAAATCATGTATGCACTAAAGTACCTGCAGTACTACTGACAAAATTATTTTTCTCATATTACAAATAGTATATTACATTGACATCCATATTTTTGGGTTGAGCATCATGTTCCAATAAAAATCTAATTTGACAGCAAATTTTTTGCATCAATCATAGCTAACTTTCCTAGGCCAGTATGTATTTTTGTGAACATTCAGTAAAACCTTTCACCGGCATCAGCTTTGTTTCTACAGACTGACACAATGTCTATAAATGATACAGTCCATGTCATATTACATAAATTTTCCCTTAAAATGTTCAGGTCCATCAGAAATGGTAAAATTATGAACTAAAGATTTTTTGCTGGAGAAAATGTTACAAATTCCACAACATGCATTTTCAAACACTCAAGAGATAAATCAAAAACAGGTAATCAGACGTATATGATTGATTTCTGATAAAGACACAGCAATCTAGAATTTAAAGACTACTTACGTACATACAGATAGAAACAATATTTAAAGATCAAAACTTTGAAACTGCGGCGGGAGAGCATGATGTGTATTTTCATTTACAGTATCATACAAGTGCTCGCTGAACGTAAGCTCTTCATTCATGATGAGCCTTTTTATTAAAGACACCCAGCCACACCTGAAATGGCTGAAAAGGCCATCAGGCAGCGCTCTGGCCACCTGCTACAGGAGTACAAATGATTCCTGCCTTGATGCTGCTGCCGCTCCTGTTGCTGCTGCTGCTTATGTTTGTGAGCACAGCTGAATGTCCTCTGAAGTTGTAAACCACTCTGGCAATGCAGTGTTTGTGAGGCTATTTTTAGCCATTCTTGTTCATAGACATCAGCGCACGGATAAATAAATGCTCCTTCTGTATTCTGAAGGCGTGCCAGGCTCCTGTGACATACTAGAGCATCCTCAGACAAAGTGAATAAAAAGCAGACAGACAAAAAAAAAAACAAAACAAAACAAAAAAAAAACACTTCAAACAAACACTTCACCCGTGAGTGCCAACTGCTCTGGATACTGACTGAGATTAAAGCCTTCTCTATCAATTTCTTGAAGCTTGCGCTGTTATTTTATTTATTTATTTATTTATTTGTTTATTTATTCATTTATTTTGATCAAAAATGCAAAAATGAGTTCTGTCATTTGTTTTAATTGAGGAAACTGAGCCAATTCAAATTTCAGGATTCTCCAGAGATTTGGCAACCCTCTTTTTTTTACACACAGGTGCGCATACGTTTATTGCCTTGTGTGATGCAGGTGTTCAAAGCGGCTCATTCCTGTGATCCAGCTAAAGAATCTCATGAGTCGTGCTTTGAATGAGGTGGCTGGGAGTGCCTCTTCTTCCCTAAGGTCTGAAACCTACAGGATATATACATATATGTATACATATCCACAATATACATGTCATGAATGACTGGGAGCTTGAATTAGTGAGGGTGTACTTCGTTCCTTTAGCACTGGTCCTGACAACAGTACCTGCGAGGCAATGTATTTTTCCAGTGGACTCTCTACTCTAGGCAGGTTGATCATGGGCGCATTGGACAGGTTGTCCTGTGGAGGATTGTCATTCAGCAACAGCTTGCCTTGGAAGTTGTGCACCACACACACTACCTGTAACAGAACAGAGGCAAAAAAGAAGAGAGAGGGCTTGCTTGTGTTAGCTTGTAAACCCAGTTACGATCCCCCCGGCTTCACTGTGAGAAATCAGGCACATCACCTCCCCACCATGCGCAATGGTTCACAATAACTCTTCATTACACATAATGGCTTGCATAGCTCACCCATCCAAGAAGAAATCACCAGTATATTTTTGTGTGTGTCTGTCCCCTGCAGGAACTTAAACCGTACAATGAATGGTGTATGACAAACCCCAATAAGGGGGAAAGCCAAGCGTTGAAGGATTCAAATGATGCCATCCGTCTTCTGCTAGAGTTAACAAAGCAGAATATTTCAGCTCACATACCGTTCCATTTGTTTCTACCATAAAATGTCCTGTGATATTGCCCCGCAGTGTTCTAATGAATTGAATACATATTAATGTATTCTGTTGCTATACATTAATTCCTCCCATCTGAGCTACCTCAGTGACTCTCTCCCTCAGTACACTCATTCAAATCTCATTAAAGCCATTTAATACTATGATTAGTGTATGTAATTTGTAATGTGATTTCTGTGCTACAGATGTTGACTATTGCAAAGCCTGAATTCATAGAAGAGTTCCTGCAAGTGCTTCACTGAATTCATTTATTTAGTTATGTCAGTACATCACTGCACAATAAAACATTTATCTGTGATTTGTGACACAGACAGATAAAAAGGTCAACAAATGCATATATTTCAATTGTAATATTCATTACCATTGACACTGTAACAGGAAGTGTTTTTAGGAGGGGTTTACTTGTGAAAGCCCCTGTATATATGGATTTATTTTTCTGTTTTGGTATTGTGTAGTGTGCACTGCTGAAGAATTAAATAACTATCTATTTAGTAGTTAACATTGGTAGTTGGTAGTTATTTACCATTACTATAACTGCCTACACAAACTAGGGTCACTGAGTAGAACTTACAGTAGTTATGAGGCTATTGTAGGAACTGAATAAATCATGCATCTGAGTTGGATTTGTGTGTGACATCAAGACACCATTCAGCAATGTACTGCATAGTGAAAGACACTCAATACCTCAACAGGTTGGGTAAAAGCTTCCTGATTTTTTTAGATTCATCTGCTCTTCATGCACTATTTTGTTTTTGTTTGGAACATATTTTCAGTGAAAATGTTGTCCCTGCTACTGAACATTCCATCGCTGGAACAACTTAACACTGGAAGCTTTTAACTCCTTAATACCTTGAACACTGAACAGAACTCCACAGCTGAGAGAATAGAGAAAAGCAGAATGTGTCATCTTTTCAGTGATTATCAGCCTCTGCCTATAGTTTCCACAAAAAAAGATACTGTGCTGTCTACTACTCTATCTGCTACTGAGTAGCTGTTGCCAAGGTAACTATTGACTAAATGGTGGCACTGCCTCATAGAGGAAGGATAAATAAGGGCAGCAGGCAGCAAATGAAATGAAAGTGGCAGTTCTGCGAAGATACATTTGGAAACTTCTGACAGATATATTAAGAATTCAGAATTTGCCAGCGGGCCAAAGGTTCCCTAAAAATTATTCAGAGATACAGTGTATGGCAAAACATTCTGTGTCTGAAATAACTCTTGACTTGGCACCCTGTAGCAATTCCCTTATTAATTGGTGCAGATTGTAAAGTGGAACTGTAGACTATACACTTAAATGATGTGAGAGAACAGGAATTGAAATGAATAAATATGACACTGCTATTACAAATGCTACATCCACTCTATAGCTTTTGTAATAGAGCTCTCTCTTTAGCTTAGCCAGTAAGCTGTCGCACACTCTGTGGCAGATGCATACTGTAGCTAGCAACCTGAAGAACAGAAAGTAGAAAACCTTACTTACTCTAATATTAGCTACATTACTACTAATAGTCCTCAAAACTGTGTTGTCAAATTAAAGCAATCAGTTCCTGGCATTGTTAAAATGAAAAAAAATTAAATTTGCCTTCTACAAAGGTTACCAATGTTTATGGTACCAAAGAAGTACTGTTCTACCACACATATTATTTTATATCTAGGCAATCAATGGAAGACCAAAATATGTTTCACAGTTCACATGTATGCTAACTGTAAAGGAACATACGGTATACTATTGTGAGTGACCTAGATAAAACACTTAGATATAATTAGAGATAAATAAATAGGTACAAACATATTCTGTTTCCAAAATGAAAAAGTACTGTCTCGTACATTCGAAATTAATTTGAAGTGGACATCAATCTAAAATAGCATAAATTGCTTTTTAGACCAACTAAGGACAAAGCAGTCACACAACGTTTTCATTTCCTTAAGATTTTAGTTTCTAATTACATAATAATTAAAATTTAAAATAATAACTTTATAATTGCATCATATATTTATATACTTATATATTTATATTTATATATATATATATGTATATACATTTATAATGGATTTAATTGAATTATGACCAGTAATAGAATACAAAACTATTTTTATGTGTTTCAATAAATACATGAATACATTTGGAAATTTGGAAAATAGAGGCTGAAATAAGTTTATGACTCAAATTTGTCTGTGTACTCATTAATTCCTTCCAGAATACAGTAGAGTAGGAGGAATCAAGCCTTTTACCAGTTTTGTTCCAGATTACAGGTATCAGGTATCTGCAAGCTGTTTCATGACACTGAAAATGTACTGCTGTGTGACCACAGGAATATTTAAATCTGAAAACCACTGCTGCTAAAAAAAAATGCCACTCTAGTGTAAATGAGAGGGAGGCTTAGTGGAGCTCCCTCTTTAGAGCCAACACATCCCCCTTACAACACTGCAACAGTGCAGCCCACTGTGAACTTCCTGTGTGCTCCCCTGAAAATGATGTGCCAGCCCTGTTGGTCTTATCTAACTGTATTCCCTTTCTTTCATCCATTCTCAAGCTTGGGCATCTGAGTAAGAAAACAATTAGTCTCACACACATAAAGACACACACACACACACACACACAAATACTCATGCTTTCAAGGCTCAAGATGGTTTTCATAACAACATGCTCATCTGCAATGTGGTTGTGCACATGCATAAAGTGAGGTAATGCCAACAAATATATCAGGACAGATAAAAATATACACTGACAGATGTGCCTGGTGCAAAAAGTGCCACCTTCCAAATCTGACATAACTGAGTGGTAACGTAAGGAATCTTTGGTTCCCTTATTATAGCAATCCTCTTCCTTCTGGCATGCACAAGGCCGTATGGCATTGCAACATGCCAGGAGCTCGCAGAGCAAAGTCAATGTGGGGATTACTTATCATGCATGTGCCGCACTGTACGACGGGAACAGCCCAGATGTGCCTGTGTTAACATGAGGAGCTCAGACACCTGGAGCTCCCCTGGTGTTAATCCCGCCTTCCATCAACTCCTCTGGAGGTCTGAACGCAACCCATGACACTCTCAGCGAGGATCACCAGGTGGAAGGGACCAATGCATTTCAATGCACCTGAGCTGCATTTACTGGGTAAAAACACACCGCCTACATCATGCACGTGCGTAGCTCCTTTCCTCGCCGCCTGTGTGGCACACACGGGAAAAAAAGAAACTGTGCCCGGTGTGTCTTATCTGCGCTGCCACATTTCCATCTGCGCTAAGCCATGCTCGTTGTAAATGTTTGTTGCCTGGCTGTGACGCAGCGCTCGAAACTCAGATCCATTTTATTTTTCCCTCTCCTGGAGTGGAGAGCGAGACTGAGAGGGAAATCCATCTCTTGCCTATCTCCGTTCCCGCGGCTCGCAATCGGCTTTGCGTGAGAGTTGCAGGCCGTGCCGTGGAAAGTCTATTAAGCGCAGTGGGCGGAGCGAGGGTGCTGGGGAGTCGGGGGGTTTTGGCGAGGGAGTGAGGGAGTTGCAGCGGTCTGAGCGTGTCCCTCGCCGGCTCGCCGCTAACGCTTCAGTGACCTGACAGCTATATCCTCCCTGAGACTGCACACTGTGCATTTGCCTTCTGGAGCAAAGAGCTTCCATTTGCTCTGGACTTAGGTGTAATCAAATGCACATTAATACGAGCTTAGGAAATGGAATATACAGTAGATATTCAGGAATCTATAGTAAATGCAGTGAGTGCGTGCAGAATACTGAAAATGTTAATTATCATTTAAACTTATGCCCTTATATTTATGTGGGGATTATGCTATGCAGTATATTGTAGGGTGCAAATGACATAATATCCCCAATAAAAGTGATGGATGAACTGTCATTTAGGACTTATCAATTTGGCCCTCGTGCAGCTGATAACAATAATATTATATTGTTTGGCAAGTTGTTTGAACAAATTTTATGGAGCAAGTTAAAAGTGTTATGTCTAGTTTTTGTGCAAATTTATTTCTGGTTAGGTTATATTTTCCATCCTCCCAAGATGTTCTGATCTACATAGTGAAATAAGTCTGTGTGCAATTCCTTGCAATGCCCCACCCCACCCAAACAAAAGAATAAACAGACACAAGAATATACACAAAATGAACAGCAGTTAGTTCTTACCAGGAATGTAGCTATAGCTACTCCTATGATGAACCCTGCAATGACGTCAGACCAGTGGTTGCGGTACTCTGCCACCCTGTTAATCCCGGTGAGGAAGGCCAGGCACATGAGGCCCAGGGACAGCACGGGCTTCGCTAGCCTGGTTCCTTTGGCTTTCACCGTGCAGGTGATGTACATCTGCAGGGACAATCAGAGGACAACACGTGCGCTCCGTCATTATCGCCAGTAAATCGGTACCAGCGAAGCTCCTTTTCAGACGCACAGATGAGTATCCGTATGAACGCAGGGCCAGAGCACGTCGAGCAAGAGCTTGTTGTCTGACTGCCTGTGCCCTCCCTGCCCCCTCTGTCTGTGCCAGGCCGCGGGGGGCCGAGGGGGAACGTGCAGCTGCCGATGACTCTCAGCTAAATCGGGAAGGCGGAATAAAATAGAGATGAAGTGCCTCCAGCAGAAGATGTCCACCTGCCAGCTGGGCTGCAGAGAGGCAGGACTGAAGAGTTCTCCAAGCATCTCTGCGGTCTTAAATGCCTGCCTTTTCTCTAGCTCTCTGTTCGTGTTGAAATTATTTATCCTGAAAAGAGACATAATTACTAAAAACTGCGATGGGCCCTCTGTGTATTTTCAGGCGAGTAAGTAATTAAACCCAGGAGTTTTTTTCCCCACAGAAAGAAAAAAAAATTAAACAGACTTCATAGAAGTAATAGGGCCAAATTCTAATACAGTACATTTCCATGGTGATCAGCTCTGTCTTAATGCAGAGAAACCATGTAAATAAAGTTAATCAAAAAAATCATATTATACCCTTGCCTTCTACAACAGAATTCTCACCAACTCTCAAACTCTGCATGAGTACACATGTATATGAATACAGAAGACTTAGGAGAGGAGCAATCAAACAGATGGGCCTTTGAAATCATGGTAGCCATATCATCACTACATTACATTACTGGCATTTAGCAGACACTCTTATCCAGAGCGAATTACATCAATTACAGATTTTTACAATGTTATCCATTTATGCAGCTGGATTTTTACTGAGGCAATTGTGGGTTAAGTACCTTGTGCAAGGGTACAGCAGCAGTGCCCCCATGGGGAATTGAACGAGCAACTTTTCGGTTACGAGTCCTGCTCCTTAACCACTATGTTTTTACTTTTTTTAAAATAAAGCCAGGATGTTACGAAATGTGCTTATTATGATTTAGCCATAGAGACACAGTCTGTATGTAGTTAATCAGCAACTATGTGCTCAAGACCTTGATTGTGCATTTTAGCATTCTTATACCATTGTACATTTGTACAAAATTTGACCAACAACAAAATTAACACATAAAACATTAAAGTTTTATTGTTGGTCAGTGTATCACACACCAGATGCATACTACCCAGTATTTCTAAGAGGAGATATGGCTGAAAAAAGAAACATTTACACAACAGAATGCTGTAGCATCTTTTACAAGTGCAAAATTAATTTATTGCAGTCTCTGTGCTTTCCCCACAGGGCACAACTCCCTAGGTGTGATATTCTTGCTCAGCTGGATGATGTCGGCCAGTGATCTAAAACATCAGTTTTACTGAAAACCTCCAAAAGAACCTTGTGAGAGGTACTGCCTTGGGACTGGGGCCTTGGAACATTATACATGACGAGCTGTCATGATATATTTGTAGGATAACATAATACAAGCAAGAACCCAAATCGCCAAGTCATTCACCTGAATTTCTTTATCGAGTATATTGGAACCATTTTAGACACTTTCGAATCTGATTGGTTCCCACCTCCCTGTGCACACTGGCTTCTCGCGGTACTCTTGTCATACCTGAGTGTCTGGATTGTGGATGGCTTTTGGAACTAAGTTTCCGTTCCTCATGTCTGCATCTGATCCTGATCCAAACCCACTGCCATTCTCCTCTAATAATACTGCTAAATGAGAATGTCACTCTTGACCTGCATTTGCGAAATGAAGCGAAAATGGTTAGCCTCACAGCTGCCAAAAAGCTGCTGATACTGTCAGGAGCCTGCCCACATCCTCCCCTGGCAAAGCTGGACTTCAGCTTTTCTTGGTACTACTTATTCTGAACTGCCGACTGCGCGGATCCATTCAGCCAAGTGGACTGAGGGGACCCACTGATGCTGCAAAGGTGAAAGCACTTTCATAGATTTAATTTCCTGTATATACTCATTGTGTTGTACAAAATTTCTCACAGACACTGTTTGCGCATGACAAAATTGTGGCAAAAATGTCCAGCAGACCAAAAACTTTGCATCTGCTCAAGTTCCTCTCGGATTGGTATAATGTTTGTACCTTTGACATGAACTCAAAATCTCCGTTCAGTTTCCATTCACTCCATTTGTCGCTAAGACAAATGTGACTGGTTTTCCTGCTTCCATTCAAACGCTGGTCAGTTAAACATTTGTGACGGACAATAAACCTGTTCTTTGAGATGTATAAGACATTTTCCTCTTACAGTGCAATACAAATGCCCATATGAAGTACATGCATCAATAAATTGCATGCACTCATCCAGAACAATGAGCCGAGGAGGAATTACGGTGCACGTGGGAGTTCAATCTCCCTCGTCTGGAACAGAGCTTTAAGGAAGACAACACATTGGCAAATTCTAAACAGAAATTCTAAAAGTATATATGAAAAAAGTTTGGATTTTACATATGACTCTTCTTCCCACGGCTTCTTATATTACTAATATGCTGATGGCACCCAACCCTCCACCTGATACCCAGTTTTCATCATGTATTTCAGCTTGCCTAGTTCATTCTGGATGTCTAACCATCCTCTGAGACTCAATTTGGCCAAGACAAGCTGATGTATATTCCAACCAGTTCTTCTCCATTCAAAGATCTATTTTTCTCTATTCACTCCGGAAAACATCAGTCTCAGCTTCTCAAACTGCCGAGACCCTCAGAATGATACTTGACAGTGATCTGACATACACAGACCACAAAGCCTAAGTCAATAGGACCACACCACCTATTCAACCCAACTCCTGCTCCAAGCCTTTGTTCTATCCCACCTAGACTATTGCAACTCCCTGCTCACTGCCCTCCATGGATGTGCTATCAAATTCCTGAAACAGAATGTTTGGTCTACGTTGTCCCTAAAATCTCACATCTTACCCTCCCCATTTTCTCTTCACTGGCTACCGGTGACACTCACATCTGCTTCAAAATGCTAGTCTTAGCCTGCCAAGGGGTGAGGGGAATGGCTCCTCCTTATCTTCAATCGATTATCCGACCCTACACACTGGCCAGACCCCTGCGCTCAGCTTCTTCAGGACACCCCTCCCCCTCCTCCCCCTCTTAACCTCACATTCCGGTCACGTCCAATGTCTGTCTTGGCCCCTGTGCAGTGGAATGAGCTTCCTGTTACAGTCAGAACAGCTGGGACATCGGCTATCTTTCTTCACCAACTGAAGACCCACCTCCCTAGGCTACACTTCAGCCCTCCTACCCAAGCATGACCTTTTGTCCCTCTTATATGTAATTATATATGTGGAAGTGTACTTCGGGGTTTTATGTAATTATATATGAGGAGCTTTACCTCAGGGCATGTGTTAGTGTTGTATTTGGAACGGTATAGTTCTCAGGCCGTGTATATTGCTTTGCACTTACATATCAATCAAAGCACACACCTGCAATCTCAACACCATATTTGACACTGATGCTGCCCTTAGTGGTGTCCTGTTTGTTCAACATTTCATGCCACTTCATAAGATGCACAGTAAAAGTCACTGTGGATAAGAGCTTCTGCTAAATGACAATAATAATAATGTAATGAAATGCCACACATCTTTATCAAAGTTATACGGCATTATAAATATCATTGCTTGGCAGGGCAGTTTCATTCTTTTTTGCAGTTGAAAAAAATTTAAAATGTCACCTCTCTGTGGGGACTTCATTTAATGTCCTCAGAATGTACAAGATGGCTGGCCGTGTTGCCTCAATTACTTTGATGTTGCAATATGATGGATTTGGATCAAAGTCACAGGTGCAATCTCCTGGACAAACAGCTTTCTTTGGCTGTACACTCTATGTACACATTCTTACTTCATCCTAGCTAGTCTCCTAAACCAAAACTTGCTCTACCGGCACATTCTATACAAGCATATGTGGATGAGTTTCCCAGTAGGCAAACTGTCTATATGATTTTCCTACTGAATGGACTCCAACACTCCAAGCTTCTACCCCGCAGTCAAGCCCTTGATCTCAAAATCGGCTTACCACTAATGTGCTGTAATGATAACTACAATAATAATAAAATTACAAAAAAATCATAATCATTCATTTGTAGTTCGGCAAAGACCAGCTGAAAACAATGCATAGCCACACTGACCTACATAAGACTTGATCTTCTTAGTTCATGGGCCTAAACAGTCCATGCAATTATGGCTGCTGGGCAAGCAGTCGTAGATGTACAACCTAAGTCACTGACACGGCAAACAAAACTAGAACAATTCCTTTTTTTACACTAAGTTTTGAGGATGTCAGAATTCCTTTGGAAATAATGCAACCAGACTTCATCTCTAGTCTTTCACTGCAGAATAACATTGAATGAGGGTTTTTTTCTGATATTACACAACTGAACTGAAAATAGAAATAAGACAAACTTCAGATGATAGAGTCATTGAATAATATATTCTGGAAAGCCATTTTTGCCAATAGTCACCTTTTTTAAGCATACAACTGCACTTGTCACAGGATTCAAATATTCATTTTTTTTCATAGGTTTCAAAGGGTCCCCAACCACTACTGTATGCCACAGTGCCAATGAGGCGTCACATACTCCAGTGAAAATCATGCATATTTGTGTTGCACAATGTGTATAGATATGAGGAATGGTGAGCATTGTAAGTCATCCTGGATATGTGGATCTGCAATGCGCACAAATATCTAAACCATCTGTGAGGCCACTGCTGGCAGTGAGATTATTCAAAGATTCAGTCCTTAAGTCCTGTGCTGTCCTCATCTCTCCAAAAAATTTCAACTAGCTGGCTTTTCAGACTGGGAAGGAATCAGCAGGATAATCTTTAAAATAAAATAATGTGCTTACTCTCCTTTTGAGCTCAGAGTTTTCATCTGAATATTAACCTAGATTTTAACGTTCATATCCAGCCGCCATTTTTTCTTCCCCCAAAACACCCTTCGTACCTAAACTGAAAAGGCCCAAGATAAGCCTGCACTGCAAATCAACTGGCATTATTTCATACGCTACCCAAACGCTAACGACTCATCTGAATGCATCTTCCCATTTGGAAATTGTGTTTACACCAACCGACTTAAAGAATGCACAGTATCCAGGCCGCGTATCTGCATTTCAAATGCAGTTGAGAGTGATGTCACTTTCGCTGAGTGTAAAATTGGATGGAAATACAGAATCCAAATGGCTTTGAAACTTGGGAATACAAAGTTAAGCTTGTTGTGCATAGCTGTCAGAATAAATGAATAGATTTCTATGAAGATAAAACAACGCCAAATTTTCCCACGGAAAACACGCAAGACAAGAGACCACTGGCTTGTATAAGAAGGGAGTAATGCTCCATAACTAATCATGACCGGCAGAGCAACAGCCAAACACTTCTGAACTGCTTCTAACAAAAACACAACCGGTGGGAATACCGAGTAAGAGGCCCCTGAACGTGACAATAGATGGAAAATCACCAAAGATTCTTGCTTGACACTGAAGTGTGTGAGCTAATTGCACTGTTGTACCTTGTTGATCAAGTGTGGGTATTACAGAGCAGCTGGGGGGTTGAAATGTTGAAAGTGGCTATTTCGCTTGCTTAGCAGACACTCTCATCCAGAGCAACTTGCATAGCTCATAAGTTTGTGTGATCAATTTACACAGCTAGATGTTTTACTGAGACAGTTTTGCCTAGGTACCTTGCCCAAGGGTACAACAGCAGTGGCCTACATGGTTATTGAACCAGCAAACTCTGGGTTGCAAGCCTTACTCCGCACCGCTACACCACACCGCCGGTGCACTCACCGCCAGATAGAGCGCGGCGTACACGCTCAGCGCGGCCTCTTTGGAGGGGAAGGTTTTGCGCGCGCGCAGGATGTCCTCCTCGTTGCCGGTGCAGGCTTCTTGGTGGCTGATGAAACGCAGCGCCTGCTGGCAGCCCAGGGCCGTGTAATTGGGCTTACACACCGTGAGGAAGTGAGGGGCGAGATTCCCCGTCACCACCTGGCCCGCATTCACAAAGATATCCGTGGTGAACAGGCCGAATGTGTACACACCTGCGGAGAGAAGAAGAGAGAGAGAGGGAGGGAGAGAGAGACTCGGTAAGCAGAGACACGTTCTACACGGCCGCTACGCAATTCCACACAGCGCCCAGGTGGGTTCTGTTGGCAAGAGCAGCTTGCGCGTTAGTTTCGCACAACTGCAGCTCTGCTCATAATATCAGATGGTCCAACCCCCCAACCCCCACACACACAAAATGAAAACGTGTTTAACTTAAAATTCATACAAATACATAAAGTCCTGCAAATATCGGTCTACAGACCATCTGCCTTTAGGAGACACTGAGAGTTCCACAGAGTCAGGCCTGTCATCAGATAACATTGCTAACAAGTCCAGATGAGGGTGTGATAAATTGTACGGGTATGACCGTGGACAAAGGATGCATTATCATTCTCCTCACAGGAATGGCTAATTCACAGCTGTGATAGACGGCTACAGCGTATGAGAAAGGTTAAGACTATACATATAAAACACTAAGAGAGAAAGACTGCCCTCCTAGGAAAAAAAAAGATTGAAAATGCATCCTTACCGCTTGGGATGCAAATGTAATGAGTCATGAAATAAGACCTTGGAGCTATTCTGCCCATAATGGTTAAAGTGAAAATAAGGGATTCCCCTCCTTGTTCGTGCGTTAAACATGAAGGCCATGTTAAGCTACTGGCCTCCACTTATCAGCATCCGTAAGGCCACACTGAATCGTTACAGTGAACCCTCAAAGTTAGCGCTGGCTCATTGTTTTGCAACTGCACTGATGGACGCTTTTCAAACCGGTCACATATGTACCCTGTATTGTAACACAGCCACTTTGCTTACGTATTCTTTCAGCTGGAATTCATCCACTAAAGAGCGGCGCAGCATCACTGCTGAAAGCATCATTTTTCTTTTCAGTACTGCTGCAAAAATGTCACATTTCAGGCTTTGCTTTTTTTTGTTACAAAGAGGACTAACGTGTGGACCAATTTTCACTGTTCCCATTTCTGCTGTCAAGTGCATTGTGTCCACAATGAGTCACTCTGTAAACAAATGGCAAAACCATTCAGAACACATAATCATGACATGTTTTTTTCTTTTCCCCATTTCACAAAACAAAGTGAAATCGTTCTCAGGAATTCTGTTGCTGCGCTCGTCCCTTTTTTTTAAAGGCAAATTTAAATACCCCTCTGGCACAACTGCAAGGGAAATCTTGCCTTAATAGGCTGATGAACTTAATTCAATTTACTTGCTTCAAAAAACTTCAAAGGTCATTTCTTTGAGTCACAGTAAGCACGTTTACTGTCATTTGAACACCTTTGGTGTAGCCAGCTGAGCTGCCTTGATAACTTTGATGATGACTGGAGTCAGATGCACCACACCGAGGGGCATAGCTTGCTGCTAGAGTTCCCCACCGCCATCAACAGTCACCAGATGAGCTTTTACAGCTTCAGTACTGTTTTACAGCCTCAGTACTGTAGGATGCACCTGGATATGTTGTCAGATTAACGGCAGGAGACACATACTGTAACACTGGTTGGCCATTAACAAAGGAGAAAAGTAATCTACAATATAACTCAACTAAAGTCCATGGTAAAACAAACTGTACAACCTGTACATTTTATTCATCCAATGTTGTAGGAAACAAAAAACTCAATAAAGTGGAAATCCAGAATAGACTTCCATGTTGGGGTAGATAAATAAATGTGGTTTTACAACAAGATTTGAGATATTTTTGACTGTATTGCATTTTTGAAGCATTTAATTTTTTCTAGGTGCTGTCTGGAACTGTGAAGAAACTAGGGATGGTAAGATTCACCGATTCGCATCTGTGCACCGGCATAAAAGTCCACGACGTGATTCCCCCGATTAAAAAAGTGTGCACCGGATACAACTGGGATGAACTCGGGATGCATCGTTTCTAACATCTTTGCATCGATAAAATCTGATTTATTTATATATAATTATTAGTAGAGACCCTATGCCTTTATTATTTAGAAATGTGACCAATAATTTGTGACCAATAAGTTTGTATTTAGATTGATTCCTCCTCTCTAAACTGCTTCTCAAGCACGCTCTCTTATCTCCACTGCTGTCAGTGGCCAATTCTTGCGCGAGTTGGAGGCCTGTCTGGGCGAGTCACAGATTAGCACCGAATTGCTACAAATCAAATGTTCGGCGACACTTCGGATTTTTCAAGAGAGATGGACAATTTGACAAGACGCATGTAATTTGCAAAATATGCCATGCTGCTGTAAAGTACACAGGCAGCACTGTCTGCTTAAGAAGAACCAAAGAAATAAAATCAAACTGTCGGTACCACATCGAATTGCATAGCATCATATTCTTTTTCTTTGCATTGCATCGTATCAATCATTGTGTTGAATCAAATCGTGTCGAATCGCACTGCATCGCAATAGGGTTGAATCGTATTGTATCACATTAGTAGTTGCTTCATATGTATCTTTAATGTATCGGATCGTTGGCAATGCATCGAGATGTCTATCGCATCAGCCTCAGTGATGGAGATGCACATCCCTAGAAGAAACCTGTGACAAGACCACAGCCTCCCTGGGTCACTGTCATCTTCACAAACCTTCGTTTTCGCACCATTTTGATATGCGTGCCAATTGATGGTTTCATTTTAGCAAGGAAATCCTTTAAATCAGAGATCATTAAAAGATGGGGAACAAAGCAAATTCTTTAAAGCAAGAGGAACCTCAATGAATTAAGCATGAAAGTAACTTGACACACTGTTAATTCTAAATTAAAACTTCCCAAAATCGAGGGAGTCATATGGAAAATAGCCAAAGACCCTTGAGCCAAAAGCAGCTGGTTCCATTTGATGCTGTGCCACTGATTCTCTTGGGAATGAAATAAAAAGCCATCCCTCTGAATTGCCAACGTTATATTAAGTGATTTGTGGGTGAAGACCGACGTGAAAAAGCAATAAAGATAGCTTACAGGGTAGACAGATTACATATCTTAGATAAAAGATAGCTTACACTATGGCACTCTAGAAGGGTAATTACAGCAGGTCAGTGTCTCTGATCTCTCTGGTTGAGTGAACTCAAGTAAAAACATGGTTGCATGACACATCAGTAATTGAGGTCTTCATTTTCCTTAATAAGTATGGGGACAGTTCTCTGCTCTGAAATAAGTGTATTTTACAAATAAAATGATCATGTTTGTCCTGTGCTGCAGGTAAGGATTACGAGGCGGCGCCTTCATCTGATCCCCCTGTCTAAAACCACTCGCTAATACCCTCTGATCCCTCCCAAAGAGATCTCCTGCTCTTATAGACGCAACGGTTGACACCTGAGGGACTCCTGAAGGTGCTCAGCCTGTTAGTGCACCCCTCTGCAGACCCATGGCCAGGTGATACACAGGCAAAGAGCACGACGTGTCACAATAGGTGTGGGTGAGACTGTAGATGCAAACAATTCATATAATGTGTGAATGACAGGGTGACATGTATACAGAGAGAAAATGAATATCGTCACGGTACTATGTGAAAAGGAATACAAAAATAACCTCCATGAACACATTTGACATGATATGAGAGAAAACATGTGGAGAAGTGAAAATTAATAGTGAAGCACACACAGACTGAGCCTCTGTCGTGGATGTGTAAATGCAGATTTTAATTGGAGTCTCTGTAGGATCTTCTTCAAGGATCGCAGTAATAATCCTCTTCAGTTCTGCTTCCTTATCTGATAAAGGCACTTAAGAAGGCGAGGACTACATCCGTCTCCTCACACTCAAAGCCTGCCAATTCCAAGGTCAGGTGTTTCTAATTTTACTGCTGATGGAGGAGGTGTGACAGACAGGAAAACGGGGCAGTGGTGTCCAACAAACTGCCCTTTGACTACTTGGAGGAGGAGTCTGTCTGTGTGTCACAGAAAAAGGACCGGATTTCAACTACTTTAAAAAGTACAAAAATGAAAGGGGCTCCTGGGTGGTTCAGTCAATGAAGGCCCTATAGCCCATCTCTTTGCAAGTTCAAGGCTGAGCTTGTCAGTACTCCGGCCCCCTAGCTGTTGTGTTTATGTTCTCCCCATCTGTCATTGTGTCCATGTGCTTTTGTTTTTCCTTGTGTTCCAGCCCTGTTTGCCAGATCGTTGCAGTGTTTGTCCTGTTTCGTTCCCGCCGTGCTTTTTCCCTGTAAGTCTTGCCGTTGTTGTTCCTGCCTGTACCTTTGACTTTGATTCTGCTCGCTGCCTTGCTCTGTTTGCCTGATTATCTGCCTGCCTGGTTACCGACCCTGCCTGTTCCTGTTTTTGACCCTGGTTTGCCCACAGACTGCCTGCCTGTTACCGACACTGCCTGTTCTGATTTTGCTACTTCGCCTGACGTTATTAAAGCTTTTTGGTACCTGAAGCCCTGGTGTCCGCGCTTGAGTCCTTGCCCGAGCCCTGACAGAGCTGGCAATGAAAGGAACCCACAGTGGTGCAACACAATAGACTTTGTATGGTGGGTTTACCGGAATGGATTCCCTTGTCCCAGCCCTCATGAGCACTGTGTAGCAGCTCCTTAGTCTCCTGCATGTTTCTCAGATGACGTCAGCACAGAAGGACCTATCAGTGTCTGCTTATTTGGTGTTTGCTCTGCTGTGGTGTACTGTGGGCCACTGGCTGCAGGCAAGGGTTGAGGGTGGCATTTGTGACTCTTCATCACTCTTGCAAGAGGATGTTGCAGTGTGGTGTGCTTAGTGATTCCAGTTTTAGGGTGAAAATAAGGGAAATAACAGGCATAAAAGCAATAACAAAATGATTATGAAAATGGCAAAGCCTGAGCAACATACCCAGAAAACGGAAAGTCCTGCGTACAAGAGGGTTGAGGTAACAGCAGTCTCCAGTTACAATGGTCTTCTCACGGCTATCTAGATCTTTAGAGGTGTATTGCAGCAGAAACAGGACAGACTCTGTAAGAGTTATCTAAAAAACAAGAAGACACACAAAGCAAAATTGTTATAATTGCTTTAAAATAACCACAAAGCAATCATATTATACAAGGGAAAGGGATTCTTTATCACAGAGAGGCCATGTTTTGAAATACCAAAAAATCCTTCTCAATCTGTGAGCCAGTTTGATTGTGAATCAACAGGTTTGAAAAAATCTCCCTAGAGTATTCAGTCAGCTGATATTATTGAGGAAAGAGATACAGGTGCCAGCTGGTTCCGTTAAATGTGCAGAGGCAAAGATAACAGGACCATGACAAACATTTTAATCACAAATCTCCTTTCAAACGGAAAATGATGATGTGGCTCACACAGGATTCTAGCTTTGTTTCAATTGTCCTGAACATTCTGTACATAATGATCAGAATACAAAACTGTTATGTATATTTGAATTAGTGTCTTTTTTCGTGTGAGCAAATCTTTTGTTGCAAACATTTAACATCACTGGTAAGAATATATTATCAAAATCTCGGTTACAACACACTGGAGATAGATAAAAAAGACATTCTCACATCACAACACAACTCATGAAACCATGCATCCAGTTGAACAAGTGCAATAACTAAGCCACAGCATATAAGTTATCTTAATGCAAATTCGACTGGTGAAAAAAGAAGCTGAATAACCCCTAAGCAAAGCAAGGCATTTAACATACTCAAATATCCATGCTTATCACCCAAAACGAATGCCCTAAAAGTCACTTTGGCTTTTAATGAGTGTTTTAAGAGGATCATCTACATTGTGGCACCAAGCCAAGACTGGGGGTGCACCTGGAGTCAACAGGAAAGTATAGCGCTTCTCTCACACTGCCACTGCTGGAAATGAAATGTACCTGATTTAAAATATCACAGCAATGCGCACTGACATGAAACACGCATTCAGGGAGCAGGCTCTCGACACAACTGGGGTGATTTCATTCTCTCTCTCTGGGTGCTTAGTAATGAAGGGAGGTTAGAGATTTGCTCTTCACCATGATCTAGGATCAAAAAGATGTAAAGCAATTACCATGGACTGTTAAGGTATGACAAAAGAAGTATTTAATCTTCCCGTAGAGAAGGGGCCAGTCAGAAAACATTAGAACTGACGAGGATGTTAGCAGCCATTCTCCCTCAGCAAGGCCAACTGTCCCTTCACAGGACTTTAATGGACATCACAAAGTAACACTCTGATAGCTCAATCTGCCGTAGGCCTTGATAGATATATCCCCTGAAATTTGACATTGACCACTGGTTAAAGCAGTGTCACACAATGTGCCCATTTTGTGCTTGCATGGTTAACACTTGTCTGGTTACGTTCTCCAGTGTTTGTCTTCATTCATTAATAGAAGGCCATTTCTATAAAGGTTTTCCACCAGCTATTTTTCAGTTACCTGCTATCCATTTCAAATTCATTTATAAAATCTACCTGGGTCTATAAATCTTTAACAGACCTGTTTTGTGAAGGACTACTCTGTTACTTTGCACCACATTACTTGTCTTTATGGAACATGACTGAATAGCTCTCTATATATGCTCTATTGTCCTTCTTACAGCATTTATTTCTGTTACTGTCTTTACAAGCTTGCCAATTTGCAATAGATCAAAGAGACATTGATACTGCACTGAAATTGAAAACCTTTTTTTCTGAGATAAATCTGTGTGCAAACATTTTAGTTCTAAGATATGTTACAGTAAGATATGCTCTTCGTCTACGTTCAATGACAAGAGTAGTAAAGCCAAGATGAACAGAATGTCCTGCCACCATTACGGCAAATTTTGACAGATGGTTCGTAACTTCCAGGTATAATTAGAAAATGAAGATTATTAAGTGTTGAAAATAACAGAGAAGCTAACTGCCACTGCCACCTACATTAATATATGCATTTGCAGGGTGAACTGCAGTGCCATGTTAGACACGCAAGGGATTTCCTGTCAAGGGTATAACCTGCATCTGAAAGCCTCAGAGACAGGGACAGCGAAGATGTTCTCTGTCCTGTCAGAACAAGTAAAGTCCATTCAGAACTTTACTGACAGGCTTAAAATATTCAAACAATGCTCATGGTGCCGGTGTAATTTATTTAAACCCCAACTCTTTCGACCTTAGGAGCTCAACTCATTGTGAGGATGCAGTTCAACTTCCTTTCTGAACAGATTTGGAACAGTCTAGGGCATTGCTGTGCCATGCAGACAAGAACTGGGATACATCCGCTAAGCAACCACTTTGTGAGGCTTTGTCTTCCTACTTTATTGCTGCCGTTTTGATAGTTACTACATACTAATCCAAAAATAATTATGATTTGTTCTAATATTGCATCTGTAAAAGGAATCAGTTATTTGTATATGTCCATGAGATTTATTCTCTCACCTCTTGCAATACCATAAAAAATGAACAAAGCCCTTACTTAAGATTTACAGTAATTTAAAGTAATTCTGACTGAAGTCTTCTTTAAAATTGTTACTTCAAAATGTACAACTAAATAACTGTATTTAAACGATATATTTTTGCTATCCTGAAATGACCTGCAAATGTAATCTCTTGGTGTATTTAAATCCTGCAGTGCTAAGCTTCCTGTAAAATGTATACATTAAGCATCCTCTAAGCATCAACACAGGTCAGATGTGCAAGATAAGCAGCTTTGCATGACTTCAGAACACCATGTCATCATCATCACCATAAGGCTCACGACGAACATATATGAGCATTGCACCAACCAGACCTGTGTGTTTCAGGTCCATTTAGTTAGTCAATGCTTGAATGATCAACATATCATACATGTCTGGCAACATAAGGGCATTCATAGTCTACTGTTACTGTGCTACTGTTGAATGTCACCTCATAAAAAACAATTGTACAACAGGTGGAATAAACAAGCACATATGCTTTCCCCTGAATGACTGCAGTGTATCCAAACGTCTTACAAACATGCACCATGACTCACTGAGGCTTCTTATGCCATAGGGTTTGTGTCATGCAAGGACAGCCTAAAAATGCAGGAAATCTGAGTAAAGGAAAACATCCCACCACAGCTTTCGTTGCATAAGCTGTGCCCTATAGGCTGAGGAACCTTAGTGAATCTAGGCCATGTGTCTGAAACTGAAAAGAGATTAATTTGCAACATCAGACTAGTTTTTAAAAAAGCATTTGGAAATGAAGAAAATATTAAAAGAGCAGTCCAGATGCAGTCCTTTGGATTTGGGTCCTCTGCAGTCTTGCCCTATTTCCCATGCCTGGTCATGTCCCTGGCTACACTCCAAAGTTATCCCTTAAGACCTTAAGCGCTGTGTGTGTGTGTGTGTGTGTGTGTGTGTGTGTGTGTGTGTGTGTGTGATCACTCCTTATCACGAGGCGTGACATTACAGAAGAATCACTAGAGATCATGTGGGGTAGCAGCAAAGGAGCCACTCAGAAACGCAACCGAAAGTCATCATCAGTCATTGCCGTTACCTTTCCTCTTACAATAGAATGCTGCATGTACACTACATTTCCTATGAGATGTCTTCATACTGCAGTTTTGCCAAGAATGATCACATGCATGTGGTTATTTCCAACCTCTTTTCATTCAATTTGTTCACTGAAAGATTGATAACCTGGTAAATGTGCACTACATTTTCAGGCATTACATATACACATTGAGTACAATCCTAATAAGTACTATGTAATTACTAATGATAAGGTGGCAATGTAGAGATCTACTTGCATTTCACTTTGTTCACTCAGTGCACTAGCCTCTAATTGGGGAAAAATATAAATACTGCATACTGTCATATTTGATCAACAATGTAGTGTCCCTAAGGTATATATTTGCACATCTCCCAGACTCTATAAAGCCTGGACCTCAATGTATGTCGCTGGGTATATAGTGTCTATATGAAATTTTCTGTTTTATTCTCTTGGCTAGTGATAGTTACTGTCTTACATGTTTGGAAGCAAGAAACTTTGAATTTGAAACAGTTTAGTTTTGAGATTTAACCTAGCTACTGGCTGCATAATTAACTGCAGATTCATTATTAAATTAGCATGCTTCACAATTGTCCCACCAGAAAATGTTTCATGGTCATAGTGCCCCATTCTCAACCAGCCTTCTTTTTCCCTCATAGCTACTGCCTCTGTGAGTTTAATTGACAATATTGTTGTCAACGGCCCTCTGTATGGTCCATAGGCTTTTCTCATACTCTTCCATTGCTCATACCCTTTGGTGTTTAAACAATTCAACCACTCAGGGCATTCTGAGCAAAACTTCACCATGGAGCAGTGTATTTATTATTATCATCAATGCTGGAACATCCCTTAATGTTAGGACAGGTCACTCCAACCCCCAAAATGATGCAATAAGTGCTTTATGGCTATCTTTGAAAGGCAGAACCGGAAATGTATTTCAGACACTGTATGGTCCAACCAAGCAAAGCTGAGCAGAACAATTTCATAACAGGATGAATTCTGATTATTCAGCTGATAACATTTGTGGCGCTTTATTATGTCCAGGCTCATCAGTATGGGTCCACTTGGCACACTAGGGCTGAGCTGGGCTTTTTATGTTTTTTTTTTTTTTTTTGCCTCATGGCAATCTCAGTTTTGCTTATGTCATATTTCTCTATCTATTTCATGAACTTAACTGTTTTGTATGCCTGTATTATTTAATTAATAGGTATTATAGGTATTTAGCACATTCGCATAACATATTTTCTTTACAAGTGTAAAATTAATGAATAAATAAACTGTGTGTGTGACTGCATGCCTCTGTGTGCATGTGTGTGTGTGTGTGTGTATGTGTGTGCATGCATGCGTGTGTGTCTGTGTGTTTGTGTGTGTGCCTGTATGTGCATGTATTTGTGTCTATCTGATGCCAAGCATTCTGAAAGATTCTGTAAAAAGATGGGAATATAAATCTTCCTTTTTTGCACAGAAAAATATTTTTTTCCTTCCCGTATTTTTTCACTAAACCACACAAACAACCATTCATATTCTACACAAATTGAATATTATATGACACAATGCTGGCAAACAGAAGAAGGGAAAAAATAGTGCACATGAAAATGAGATTAGGCCACCTTTCTATCATTATGCTGTAATACTTGTACCACTATGCCACGCAGACGTCCCGTGATATCCCCTCACATTGCACCGTGAATAAAGCCAGGCGGAGCGCCAGGAACACGAGTGAGCGTTACTCACAAGTCACTGATAATAGCAATCATGCCATCCTGGCCCACAAATGTCAAACAACATATCACTGATGAGACGCCATGAGGCTGTGCGGTGGGGGAAATGCACATCTCCCCTGTCTCCTTATCAACAGCGGTGAAAGGAAGCCATTAACGGCACAAAACTCAAACAAAACTCCTAATGACTCCAACAGATTCCTTTGATTCATCAGAGATCAACATTAACGACAGCTGCTTGATCCAGACTGAAGACACACTGATGTGTGCTTAGGCTATTTGCTGTATCTAACAAATGGTACTGCCATGACAGATCATCACTTCAGCCTGAAGACAATTACATGGTCATTTTGCTGAGAGCCACTGAAACTGAAAACTAAAGCTGGCCTAATCATCTTGCACATCAGGCAAAATTGTCATGCATGCACATACTGTAGAAAAGATATAGAAAATATGCTTCTCTGAATATGAATCCTTTGAAACCTGTCCCCTAGTACCTCTGAGGGGCAACTCTGAGTATGGGGATTGTGGGGAACTTTATAGCTCTTAGGCATGTATCTCTAATTACTTTTTAGCATATATCACACACGAATATTTCAGTATCCCTTAAACCATTGTGTGGACTGCAATGCAAATCATCTTGCTGTTCAGGAGGACAGAGATTTGCATATAATCATAAATAAATTATGGTCAATGAAATGGAATGGTCAGGGATTTAACCACAGCTGAACCCCCGGGGTGCTGAAACTCCAGCAGAACTACAGAAATAGGCCAGACTGAAACACAGAGTTGCAACACACCATCCCAGTCTACTAATCAGTCTAAAATCCATGATCAAAGCCACATCGCCACAGGGAAAAGACACTGAAATGCCCTTAAAAATACTATAAATGATATTACAAAAATGAAACTGGAATATTAATGTTTTTCATATTTAATGAAAAAATGGAATGGAATTAAATTGCTCTCCTGCTTGATAAGTTCATATTCATGCTGAGTTCTCCCTGAGACTGATGTGTAAAACATTTTTGACAATTAAAGAAAAACTAATTCAGTTATAGAAATCAAGCTGATAGAGTGAGAGTGTCACTACCATCAATAATTAATGTTTTACTAGACTCGCATATCCTTACTTTGTATTATAAGAAAAATAATCTGAGATGAAATGGATAATACATAACCATAAAATACCATAAAATTCAGCAATGGTAGTTAAGGAGGCAGATTAAAATAACTTTAATGAGGAATAATCACATTATTTAAGAGGGGGCATAGAATAGTGGTGTGTGTGTGTGTGTGTGTGTGTGTGTGTGTGTGTGTGTGTGTGTGTGTGTGTATGTCGCATTTAGGAAGGGTGTATTATGCTGAAAAAGAAGGCAAGAGAGCAGCTCCGTTTGAGTTAACTAGCTAACAAAGCGGAGTACCTTTTTTCTGTCTCTAAATTAAGACATTGATACATGGACAATTTACTTCAGTCTTTGCAGGTGAGTATTGTGGCTTTTCTGGAATCTGAGAGGGAGAGGGGTACAGGGGTGTAGAAACAAGGAGTATTGTGAGGGTGGACTAACTGGGGTGCTGTAGTCCAAGACGTGGAATAACTCATCAATGAGTTTCAACCATACTGCATAGCTGTAAGGCTTGAGGGTTTGTATCTGTTAGTGAAGTTACTGCTACTATGCATACAGATGCCTGAACCCATGAGTCACTGCAAATAAGATGCTTGGTGAGATGTTCTCTGAGCAGGGTCATGAGTTGGATTAATTGAATCTTTGAATTGCGATACACTGAGAAGGTAGCGCTAGAGATCTTTCCTGTGAGTATTAGATTGAATATGTTTACATCACTGGCCCTTTTTTGTAGTGATGCTACCTGGTGTCCCAAGAGGAGAGAGCTTTGCATATTTTGGGGAATTGATTTCTGAAGTTTAAATTAAGTCTCAATTCTTGACAACTACATCAGGGCTGCTGGAGATTGGAATGATTTATGGTGTTTAGGTTTCAAACTCATGATTGAGTTGTTTTGGAATAGATGGTGTAAGTGAGTTATGCCTCCTTTGTTTCCAGGATTTAAATTAAAATGTTTCACTGTTGATTAGAAACATAGGGTTACACCATATGGCAATGAGGCTGGCTGTGAATGAAGTACATTTCTTGATTGGGTTGAGTTTTCCAACAAGCTCTTAATAATACAGAGACTGTATTAATCTTGATCTTGAAGAAACTGTGTTTTGTTTCATTTTATTTGGTTGTTTTGTAAGACCTAAATTATCAATCAATCTACAGTAAGTTATACCAGTACCATGTCAGGTTTTGTGTTTCTGGGATATAAGAAAATAAGAAATATAGAATGCTGGTGATTGTTGCCAGAGAGTACTTCTGAATTTCAGCATGTTGATGACTTTTTCATTTCTCATTTAAAATGTTGTTGTTATGCAGCGGGAGGTGGTCCAAACTGGGCTGAAACTTTTAACAGAAAATATGACCCAACAGTGAAACGAGTAATTTTCTCACTGCAACTCAGTCTTTCACAATATTTTCATTGTTTGAAGGAATGGAGTAAAACTGAGCTATAGAGTTTGTCTGGGCCTGTGGAAATTTGAACACCTAACATTGTGAAATGGGGACCTTTTGGAATGGATGCGACAACATCCTAATGAAATCTTTGTTACACAACAGTCTCAGATTTGGCAATAACCATAGGTAGTAGTTTTTATGAACCTGTGAATAAAATGCAGTGACATTATTAGGAATTCCATTATTACTGAACATCATCAGAGAATAAATACAGATTTCTCAGTGTTGCATGCTGAATCCTAAGATTTGTTGTGATAAATTAAGGTTCCTAAGGATTCTGTGAATACAGCAATGAGAAAGAGCAGTGAAAAGAGTGAGGGATTTATAGGTTGTGTCATGTATCTATCAGTGATTACTGAGACAGGGAAAGAACTGTATAAGAGTTCAATCCCATTGAGAGAAGCATGATCAATTCCAGAATGGTTTAAGGTGGAATAAAGGAAGGAACAGCTTCCTCTATCAAAAACAAGATTTGGCATCAAGGGTTGCTATTTCTATAAGGGTTTCACACTTCTTTGATGTGCTAATCAAAATGAATAATCTTTATACATTATTTTAGGAAAGTATTGCCCTTTTGGCCATATTTTGTCAGTCAGGTATAATAAAATCAGTAAAGATGCTATACCATTGTACCATTTAAAAAACAGAGGATGATACAAAGGGTCAGACATATGTAAAGAGTTCAGTTGAGTAGTTATCTTGTCTTGGAGATTTATCATCTGGCAACATGGACAGTGCTTATTGAATTTCTACTATTCATTATAGTTCATTATTTTTAAAGTTAATCAGACAGTTGCTCATAAAGTTGCTGCTGAGGCATGACATAGTGAAACTCCATTTATTACACAACTACTTCTTGCTCGATGCTTGTTATGAATCACTTCTAATTGAGAAAGTAAGATGTCTGGTCGCTTTACTATTTGCGGCAGCTGGTTCCCTAAATCGGACACTTTTTCATTTTATGTGAGGAGAAAGAGATAATGCTTCCCCCAAGGGCTACTTTAGCAGCCTCCCAAACTGTAGTAGGGGGGGGATTTATGATGAATCATTGGTCTCCAGGAGGGATGTCCATTCTTTATCAGCACAGCCGTTATCCTTTTAAGTGAAGTGTCAAGAGCTACATTAGGCTTTTAGAGCCGATCTCTTCACAGGCTCAAACTCACCAAAGGCCTAGACATTGTCAACATTTTTTGCAAAGAATTGTGCGACTCTCAAATGGAAATCCCTTATCAAATTCCGCTACTGCAGGGAATAGAATATTTGTGATAAGACCAGTAGTAAATGCCATACAAACAGTGCCGGGTCATAGCCTCTCTTTCCCAAGCAGCGAAGGCTTAATCACACCCTACTCTCCCTGGGCTGGGCAGGCTTTTGTACTGCATGCAATTCCTGAAATGGCAGGGGAGCTGAGACCACCCAACACTGAAAGTTGTTCAGATAAGCTGTTTGGTGTTATCATTAGACATCTTTATTTCACTCAAGACCCAGCAAAACTGGGCCCCCTGCCACAGCATATTTATAACAACTGTGCATTCCCCGCATCTCGTCCAATCGTGCGGAGCCCAAAGCGAAAGCACTGGACAGACCATGCTGTCTCTAAACCAACAGGCAGGCTGAACAATCTGGAATGAAATCTAGGTCTATTTCTCTAGGAGAACAAACAACTTGACAGACATATCCACGCTGGACATCTTTTCAATACCACCAGCACAAAAAGTTGTACCACATACAGGATTGGATTTTTTTGTTGGGTTTTCTCCTGAATGCTGCTGCGGCAGACAAGGTGAAAGGTATGTACAATAAATCTCACTAGATTGGCTCAGTGGTGTCAGTGTTTATTTTCTGACTGTAGAGTCATCAATTTCAATTCCTTCTTTTTGTGAGTCTTCCTCACTCAGCTGTAAACGATGACCTATAGGAGGCCTATTACTGTATGTTCTTCCACAGTTGTAACCCTACTCTGTGAACCTAGAGGATTAATAAGGTGGTCATTCCAGTTAAGTTACAGGTGCTCTTCATATACCTTTTTCTGTGGTCAACAGGTCATTGGTCAACTGTCCAATTAAAATGACTACTTTTTCAAATTATAATTCAACAGCCATGAAACATATGGCTTTGGGGAATTAAATGAAGGTGCTGTCTTAGCAGTTCTTTATACTAGGGACCAAATCCAGCGCTGAAGATATTGCCACTGTTCTCACTTGCCATGCAGTTTTTTTTTCAAACTGAATATTTCTCATTGTTGGAAACAGCAAACCTGCCATATGTGTTTGTGTGTCTGACTAACATTGAAAATCTGCAGCTCTGCAACTGTAATTGCCACCAGTCCAATGTAACATTGCGCAGATATAAGAATGTGTAGTACCCTCACGTATGTTTGTCCTTTTCGCCATGAGATATTTCAGAGTCGCACTACAGTGCATATGACCTCAATCAGAACACTCTCTTCTGAAGTGAAATTTTTCCATTTGCCTTTTTTTCAGTTTTCAGTTCTTCCCATATAAAAATTTACTGTGGCAGACAACACCCAAACCATAACAGCCAATATGTTTTGAAAAGGCAAATTTCAGTGTCCAGCATGTAAGATTCAAGTAGGGCTGACTCCTAAAGATTCAGTCAAACTCAAAGCCTTTTTGGTGAAACCAAATTTTGGAGTCAATGCAACCTTACCATTACAGTAGGCTTTCTAAAATTGCAAACAGAAAATATCTTATTCAAGTCTAGATACGCTTTACATGCCACTGGATGAAGTATTTAGGTCATATTATTCATGATGTTTTTTGGCATAATGAAACACATTTTTTTTGCTGTAGACAAACAACTACAATGAAAAGGTATTCATAGCCAGGGGTGCTTTTCATAACAGGTCTGGCAGTCTCTTATATGGTGGGACTGATTCAGCAAATCAATACTAGCCTATTCAAGCGAGTGAACCACATAATGTGGTAAAGCCCAGTTTATGTGCTGGCCTGTTCATACTTTGATCCATTGATTTCGCTCAACAAAGACAAAAGGATGGTGTGCAGGCTGCAAACAGTCTGTGCCATGCTGCATGCAAGATGAACACGGTCCTTCACAGCTCCCTGTTCTAATGAGAGTGCATGACATTTTTGTTTGACTCATCTCTCAGACATCTTCGACCTTCATGATGTTCCTCAACTCTTCTTCCAACCTTCCATGTCGTCATCAGATTCTCTCCATAAATGCCTGTTAAATAAGACTACACTACCTGGCCAAACGTTGTCATGGGTCTTTCACCTTTGTTCTGTGCAAGCACCCCCTTCACTCACAATATGCTCAGTACCTCTTTATTTGTCCCTGCACCCATCTAGATTGTGTAACTCTAAGGAGCAGTAGTTTAAAAGCCTTTTAACCATCTCTTGTCTCATACTCTATGCTAAACCATCATGATTGCATAACATACCTGATGAGGTGACTGGTTACTTAAATTTAGCTGGCATACTGCCTGGCTTTGATTATAAATGTACATTATTGTCATTTAGCAGACACTCTTATCCAGAGTGACTTACATAGGTTACAATTATATCCATTCATACAACTAGACATATACTAGACACTACACAGAGGCAATTGTGGGTTAAGTACCTTGCCCAAGGGTACAACAGCAGTGCCCCAGCATGGAATCAAACCAGAAACCTTCTGGTTATGAGCCATACACCATACTACTATGCCACACTGCACCCTTGTATGTGGCTAGATATCTGAAAGTTCTGTCTTTCTAATTAAAGCTAGCTAGACATGTGGGTGAGGAATATAACCTAATATAAGCTAACCACCAGACACGTAGCTGAATGTTTGGCTTGTAGTTTGCTAAGATGCAAACTTCTACAGAAAATATAATGTAAATTAAACTGGTGACAGCAGTAATTTTATTTTTAAATACCTAAAACCCTAGCCCTGAATAAAAATACTGGTTTTATCTGAGACATTTTGTCTGTGTGTTTCAAAAGCAGTTGCTGCCTAATGTCCCCATTCATTTTCAATGGATCCTCTTTGCTTTTTCTAGTCCAGACACCTGCATTGGCAGAACTGGTGACATAATCAGGAAGGCTCAATTAAAAATACAGTAATATGCATGCAAACAGCAGGCTGTGAACACACCGTAGCAGTGAACATAAAGGAGCAAATGATGCTGCATCCTCTCAAAGCTGGAAAAGTGTAGCAATCCTCAGTACTATGATCACTCCCACTTTAAGATTTTGACTGTATAACCACACACCAAATGTTTTTACACTTGGGAGTGTACAGTTGTACTTAGATTCCTGTTTCCACCATTAAGCAAAAGCAAAATTATCAGCAAAATATGTATGCTGCATTTTGCAACAGAAACAATTGTGCTACAGTACACAAAAGTGAGGGATGTTTTGTCAACAGAGACCCTTAGAATTTTTACTTTTTCTGTCAGAAAAGCACAAAATCTGATTCCACAGAGTAATAAACCTGAGGGGGGAGTGTCTCTGAAATGTGTACGGAGTCTCAGTGGTAGACTCTGTTTCTGCCCTATAGCATTGGATTTGCCACATGAAACAACTTACATGTGGTTTTACATACCCCTTTATGCATTGTTCAACAATCTTCAGTAAATCTTTTTGTTTATCAGCTGCTAATTCTGTACAGCTGCAGCCCCTAACCCCACCCCGCTGTCTTTGAAAACTACCAATCATTATATCACCCCCTAAGCACTGCAGAGAAACACATTAAAGAGGCTTGAAAAAAAGGGAAGGAAGATATCAAGGAATGATCTTAATTTATTATCTCCCTAATCTAATGCAGTCAGCCCTGCCTGGTTTATTGGAAATGGCAAACTCTGGAGGAGGATGCTACATTAACACAGGAGGGGTGCAGAAGAATTCTGCTTAAAAAGGCATGGGCCTATTAACACCACAAAACCACGATAAGCATTTCCTTTTAGGTGTAAGTGGCAGATGAAACACACATGACCTGCACATTTCATCTGCTGATTTTAAGAAGGCAATTTCACCCCAAGCATATGTTTGTTGCCTTAACATTATAATTATACACAAAGCTGTTCAACTCAACATCATATGGGTACACAGCTGTGGTGTACTGCAGAAAAGGTGCATTGATCTCCTTTGTAAAGACATTGGTTAATGCACAGGGTAATATAAACAAATTTAAAATTTTCTGATTTATTTTTGGATTATCTTATTTATCTCTCTAACACAAACAATGTTTCCTGGATTCTACTCAATGCAATGTCATGCTCAACGCAATGTACCTCTTAAAACAGGTACACAATGTCCTAGCACAGTGCAGTCTGTATATTGATGCATAAGTGCCCTTAATTAACCTGGTAATATCATACGATTAACCCTCAAAAAAGATATATGCACCAGCAGCCAATAATTAATAACCATGTCAATGTCAACCGGTCACCTCACATTTGATGAATATATTTTAATAATTATAAAACATTCTTATATGATACAGATTATTTGCAATATGAATATGACTCGGATGGAACAACAAACACCCATCAATAATAATTTCTATTCTATAAAATATCATCAACACACCATGTACGGCTAAATATCCCTCTTTTCCTTGGAACATCTAATGTAAGGAATTGTGGCAGCATGTACTATAGTGGGAAAACTTTCATATGTAATGCCTGACAGTTCTCAGTGCGTGGGTTGTAGCATGTGGGTGTCTTGTACAGACAGCGAGGTGGTATTCTTAGCTCTATTATGTAGGTTGGATTGTAGGGTGACACCACCTATTTTCAGAGCATTATGATAGTAAGGAACCATATGCTTTTAACTGTACATCTTGTGAGGGAATCCAGCCAATTTGCTCAAAGCACACAATTGCACTGTGCAACACAATGAATCTTGGTATTACAGATGAGGTATGTCTGCACAGAAAGACAATAGGGATTCCAGGGTTTAATCATACACAATCTAATCTGTTTTAAAAGTTAGTGCTCCATGTGATCTGATAAAATAAATTATATTCCCCTGTGTAATTAATATACAGTGAATAGCTCACAAACAATACAATTAAAAACTTATAAGTACTGAAAAATCACCTCTTTCCAAAACAACCCTTTAATCCTGAATATTTAATGTGTAAACAAAGATGTGCATGTGTATGTGACACCATGCACATTTTTTCTTTTTCATTAAGGTTGCAGCTATCAGTTTAATGTGCACGTAAAATTTCAACTCTATTCCACAATAATGATAGGCACTGCTCTACATGTGTGCATATAACCTTTCTATGATAGAGAGTAGCCTGTTACCTATAATCAGAGGGGAGGGTTCAGAAATCTATAAAATTGCCATGTTGAGCCTCATACCTTAAAACCATATTTAACAGTTAAGAACTGAACCGTAGTAAATCCCAGTCTCCACTTGGTATTTCTGTTGTGGGTGTTTGTGTGTGAGGGTTACTCATGTGAATATAAAATTTCTCTGTAAAAAATCTATCTAAGATACAGGTAACAAAATTTGATTAAATCTGTCGACAGCTGTGAACGGGTCTTCTTACACATGAAACTTCCAAAAACCGCTAATGTGCCGAAAAACATTATGTGCAGGTTGACACTTCATGCTCATTTCCATATTTGGATACATACAGTGGCAGTTTACATTTAACTAACGCTACAGGAAGTTGATGGTCGATTTGATATCTTTTTTGTAATCCTTTTCTAACAACACCAAAGTGGGTACTGTAATTTTGTGATATGCTAAGCACTGTCCATTAATCAATCGATTACATTAACGTCTTTAATTTGTAATCGTGCGTTGGAGGATAAGCTTTTGAACCTCTACTGAAATTTTAACTCAGATATCGCTCCATGGTTTTCGGTCTATCTGACTGAATAGCTCACAGCGTTACAAAATCCATCCTTCTGTATAGTTCAAACAGTAATAACGGCGAGAGGAAAACTCACCACAAGTGTGGGGACTCCGGCGACCACCGCATACAGAAGAGCGGGTGGAATAGCGCTCGATTCCTCGGGTCCAAGATAGGGCTTCGTATAGGAATTGTCATAGCAGAAAAATCCTTGTACGTGCACGTTGAAAGTGTCGGTGTACTCGAAGTAATACGCCAGCATGACAGTCCCAGCCATTATCACCAGCTGAAAATAAAGCATGATCGTCAATGGTAAAGGAAATAACATTTAACAATCCACTTTCATCAGAAACGACCCCGCTGTCTTCCTTCCTCCTCGTCCTAGCGCAACCTGGTCATTACTCCGTCCTGCTCCGCGCTCTTCTTGCATCTAATGTTCGTTAGAAGGCATTGAATGATAAGGAGAAGAGCGCACTCTGACATGGCACTGCTCAGTGGCGCGATCTACACAGCAAGCACGGAGAACGTGTAGGGGTAGGGAAAGCTTGCGCGTCTCTGTGTGAGATTTATGCAGGCAGTGCACGCTTCGAGCAATAAGGAGTGACACAGCGCTAAACCTCATTCGCTGAACATTCGTGCTCAGCAAACGATTCTCAGCAACTTGTCTGAGCAATGGGGTTGTCCTCCAGCATCAGCATCATCGTTCATTGGATCGAGTTGCCTTTTGATGATTAGCTTATGTTGCGGACGACTCCTCCACCGCCTCCCGCACCCCCTTACCCCCACATTTCAAGGGTTAACTTCGTTCCTATCTCTTGTCTGATGTACTCAAGCAATAAACGTGGAAATCTGAACTCGTCAGACTTCTGTCTTAAGCAGTATAAATTATATGTGGCAAATAAAACATACGTAATAAAGTCATTCAGTGCCTTCAGATTTTAATGAACTCCTTTGGGGTCTGATAATTACAATTGCCTGGAAACATTCTTACTGAGGGGGAATTCACAGTTTAAACTGAAAACAAATGAGCTTTTTCAAAACACAGTGAATATATTGTTATGGAATGACTAAAGGATGACAACCTGGACACCCTTTAATCTGCAGAAGAATACAGGAAAGTGCACTGTAACAAAAGAAGGAAAAATAATAGAATAAATTAACAGACAGAAGGAAAAAGTCCATAGAGGCAAATGTGTGTGGGCAATGTTACACTTTTAATATATGTACTATTTGAGTCTATGTGTAAACCACACCACTTCCTCATTTAATCAGCTGCATCACAACAGAGTGAAACATTCCCATTGAAGTCTTCAGTTTGTTTTTTGTCTTTTTGTTGTTTTTTTTTTCTTCCTAGAACTGCTTTCATAATCCTTTTGTGCAGATCAGTTTTAAGCAGAGCAAGAGTAAAATGAGCACACAATTAATGAATGAAGTGGAAACCAAAATCTGCAACCAGTTAAATCTGTTAAATCTGTAACCAGCTTTGGAGGGATGGCAAGCACTGTTGTTGACGGTCCTGCCATGCAATTTAACACTGCCATTTTGCTGAGGTACTAATCCAGAATTGTATCTACAACAGCTCAAACAATTTGCAGTTAATTGCACACACACCACTATTTTCAAAACCAGCAATTTCACTGTACGGTCTGTGACATCTGTTTTGTGTCAGATAGTGACTTACGTCCTATGAAGAAAAGTTTTAACAAAATTGAATGGATGTCCACCATAAATAGGTTGAATGGTCTAAAAAGAGAAGTTATGGTAGTATATACAGTATACAGTATATAGTATACATATTTTTTTCCAAATAGTATGTAAATACAGTATGCTGGTCACCACTTGTGACCTAATGTTTAATTTTTCTCAGACACAATATCTTATGAACATGTATCATCTGTTAACACTTCCTTATTTAGGATTAGTATTTTGGGATTTCTCAAATTAAAAAGGGAAGGAAATATAGAAAATGGTAATTTGACTGTGTCATGGTGGACATATTGTTTAATGTAGAAACCTTCTTTCAACAATAGAGAGGATTTGTATGATTTGTATTCCATGTGGCCAAACCCACAGGCCACAGTTCTATGAGAGGATGTTATTTCTGTATTAAACACAAAATCCAGGATGACAGCCATGCCAGTATTGGCCATGACCTAATATTGATATATTCTTCTAAGACATAACTGTTTACAGGGTTCCTACACATTTTCCGTTTCAAAATTCCATACTTTTCCAGACTCAAATTTCCAGACTTCTCGGTAGATTTTTCAGACCATATTTGACATCTGAGTACAAATAGCTAGATGTTTATTATGTAAATAAGTGGTTGTAAAATCCAACTGTTAACATGCATGTTACATTCTGACTATGTATGCTATTATGTTGTCAAATAATTGGACGACGTTCCACTGTCAAACATCTCCGCCCAAAGAAAAAGTAAACTAACCAGTGCTACCTATACTCGTATTATTTTCTCTTAACATATTGAATATTTTTTAGTCTCTTTTATAAGTAAGAACCGAAAATGAGTTGAAAAAAGTTAAATTATTTCATTCACAGGATCTGTGCAGCCTTGTTTATTCACTGTGTCCATGGAAACAACAATGAACGCAGCTGTATGGTTTCCTTACGCAGTAAAGATAGTCTATTTACTTTTCTGATTACAACATCACTGCATAACTCATAAATGTTCAGACAAGCTTAATATTTGGTTATTTGTGATGCTGTGTACTGTATGTATGCAATTCAAAGATATTGCCACATCAAACTAATTTGGTTGCAGATGTCCGGATTTGGCACAGTTATAAGGCACTTGGGGCAGAGCTGTTTTGCAGGCAATGACATACAGGCGCAGAGGCAGCTCTGCGTAGGAGTGTGCATTCAGTCACACGCCATACTTCTTGCCTTGCTTTCGACGACCTCAAGCTCGCTCTGGCCCGCGCTCTCTCACACAGTGGTAAACATTTTGGCTGCGCTGGCTGCCTGCTTCAAATGCCATGAAAAACAACCTGCTTGTATGATCAATTTATTTTTATATTTATTTTTAGAAATTCTGAATTTTATATTTTAGAAAACAGAATAAGGGCAATAGCCTGGAAACACAAATATTTTTCCATACTCTCTTTTCTTTTTTCCATACTTATCCAGACCTGGAAATTACTGAAATCAAATCCCATACTTTTCCATACTGCGTAGGAACCCTGTGTTTAAATTTCACAATGGAGGTCCAGCACATTTCATGCTTGGCCCCCTATTAAAAATAAAACCCAGAGTAAAAGATAATAAATTCCAGTGCCTTTAGTGGGTCGGCTCATAAAAATCTAACAAATGCTGTATGCATCCCATTCACGTTTGGCATGTGACATCAAATATCCTTCATTTCTGCTGAAAAGCTTTATTACAATGTAAAATGAAAGGGAGCTTTTGAAGTTGGCATCATCCTACAGTGACAGAGACGAGCACTTTGAAGTAGTTTCCGTTTTCCATTTTAAGGAAAATATTTCTTTTTGTTTAAGTAATTTGAAGTAATTTCACCCCAAAATGAGCCGTTGGAATGTTGTATATTATATAACCAGCCAGGTAAAGCAAAATGGCATAGTGTACATTCAGAAAATGATTCAAAATGATGTTGTGATGCAGCCATAGATCTTATGTGAACAGATTGCTGCAGCAACAAATGTACATCCTGTATGGAAGGGCAGGATTAAGACACTCCAGTTTCACAAAGGACAAGAACTGTTTAAGGGAAAGGGGTGGATAGAATATTTGAAATATAAAATATTCTTCCTGCAGACCCCATATTCATGACTACCTCCACCAAATTGTGAGTGATTGCAGTTATTGTCTACACAGAAAGAGCTGGAGATTTGTACGCTGCTCAGCCGGAATGGCGGTTGTGGGGGGTTGATCATTCAAACAGTACTGCATTCACATCATATTCCAATGTGTAATTATTGTATAAGCATGTATCAGATATGGACCACATTCTGGGACCATTTCAATATATTCATTATGTTCATGTTCAAGATAATATTATAGTAAGTATTAGCTTAACATTATGTGCCCTATATTAAATGATGTGAAGATGTATAAAATAAGAATTGTAAGGATTTAGGTGTTTTCATTTTCATTCTTTTTAGGAAATGTAATCTTAACAAATATCAATTAACCTTGCACTGTTTTAATCTTCCCCTGCATTTTACTTCTAATTAAAATTCATCATTTTGATCTTATCACATTGCATGTCAGAAGTAATTAATGGAGAATTGCACTTTAGATCAGTACTAATCATATATTTATCTCCAATGAAGTCCACACAATTATTTAATCAGCAAATCTGAATAATAGCACATTCTGCAAAAGCACTGTTGCAACAGTGTTGAGTGACTGTCAGAGTCTACTGTCCATTAGAGATGAGCAACTATGTGATTCTGTAGGGGGATGCTGTTAATATTATATTATCTCCAAGGCTCCATTTAATGCTAGTTGTGGCTGATTTTGGGAAAAAGTGTGTTATGCCATATAGTGAGTAGGTTTAGCCCTTTGTGTTATTGCTGCGTTTCTGCAGACATCAGAATGTAGATTACTGGTGAGGAGCTTTTAGTTCCACCAAAAGCTCTGCAGGGGACCTGCAAAGTCAAAGGGGATCAGGGGAAATTCCTTGAGCTGCACTGTTTTTGCACAGATTCAATCATGTGGAAGCATTGACCAACTCACATCCAATAACAGGAATGACAGACCTCAACTGCTTATTTTAATGTGAGCCTTCTGTGGTCCATGGCCCATCTGTCACTTCAGAGGCATCCAGCATAGTTTTCTGTGTGTGTGTGTGTGTGCGCGCGCTTGCATTTGAGCATTGGTGTTTTTCTATGTCAGATACAAAAACAGATCTTAAACCTGAGGTCATCAGATTCACTCTGACTTTTGATCTATTTGCTGCCAACTAACAACTGAACTGATAAATAATAGGTTTACTTTAGGCTTGACCTAAGAATATTTTTAAATTCTAATTTATAACTGGGTCAAAGGTTTGGCTTTTTGAATTCTGGCTTTTGGAGAAGTCCCACAGAACAGTACTTGTTGTTTCTCTGCTGTTTTTTATGGTGACCTTATTTTTCATCCCTTGCATGGCTTAAAAGGACTTCCTGCAAGAGACATCAGAGAACAGTGTCCCTTATGTTAACTCTCACACCTGAATCTGCTTCTCTGCATTTTAACACACATTAAACACAAACACTCTGCATTCTCACTTTCCAAATGATGTCCTTAATGTGATTTTAAATGGCACTCATCTGCATCTGCACTGGGTCTCATATTTAAAGGGTTGTACATAAAATCTAAACCACTGGTTTACGAATTATCTTTTGTAACAACATAGATTATTATAATTTTTGCCAGAGACCTCATTTTTTATATTGTCAAAGTGCAGTGTTGCAGATCAGCTGCAATAATTTATAATTACAATAAGTATTTGTGGGAATAATTACACATTGACAAAGAGACACAGATGTTCAAATTAACTTTGCTCTGCATCTATTACAGTTCCAAGTTATGTGTGATAAGGACATTTATAATGGCAAGTTAGGAAGTTTAACAGCTGCTTAATTCAAACTCTGCTGGATTAATCAGATGTTATTTAAGCCTATGTAGTTACCATAAAGTTTGGCTCTCATTTCTGCTCCTGTGAAATTGAATGACTGAGAATTATAGCAACAGTCTGAATCTGGACTGATAGATGAAAACATCACTGAAAGTAAATTGATGAAATTATTGTTGTAAGAGCGATCAGTTGGTTAAACAACTTTTCTCCCTTGTGAAAAAATGACATGCTTATTACCTAAAATCTAATGACATTCAACTGTAATCACAATAGGAGATGTGGCAACGAACAGGTTTTTAAATTAACAGTGCCAGGTGCTTCTAATTAAGGTACAGCTAACAGATGATGTGAAAAGACAACGAAAACATTATGGGTCTTCCTCCATGAATATAGATGATATCTGATGACCAAATTAAAAAATAATTGATAGATAACAGAATACCAAACAAACAAAATATTCCTGAGGGCCCAGCACTTTCCTGTCACATCTCCATAGGTGGTATCTGGGTGCAGGGAGATACCCACCTACGGAGCTCGAGCCCTTTCAGTTACATCACAAAAAAAAGAGAATTATTAAACATTTCAATACGATGAAGGTCCACACTGTCCCTTTATCATGTCTCAAATTGCCAAACACTTCCAAAGTTTCCAAAATAAGAAAATGCATGATGTGGTGATAGACTGGATGTGTGTGAAGCAGCTCAGAAAGTTTTGAAAAGCAGTTTCTCATTTTCTTCTCTGATTAATGAGAATCTTACACCATGATCTGACACACCCAGATTTTCAGCACATGTCAGAACATACTGAACACAAGAGCTCTGCTGGCCCTCTTGGCTCTACATGCTATGCATTACCAGTGTACCTCCTACTGACAGTACAGCTAATTTCTGACTTTCTAACATAGAGCACCCCAAAGACATCAGGTTTTGGAAAATATTCAGCAATTTACTTATTCGGTGGACACCCTCATTCTTGTCTCACATTGTAGGTACACCCCCTTTTTGCACCTAATATTATTTTGTGCGGCTACCATTAAACATGAATCTTGACTCATATACTCCCTTTCCCGTTTTGACCTACATTTGACAAACATATTCGAAATTTATGTGGATTTCATTTCATTTTATGTTTGATGTTAATTTCATGTTGCTTTATTGAAATATCCCACTCTTTTACAGTATAAATATAGATCCTGTACCAAGCACATGGAAAATGCTTAGTATACATTTTGTATAGCAACATTTTTGCAAGCCCAAAGCTACATACTGACCTAGATCATGCTACTACAGTATGTGACTACACAGATAAAAACAGATCACCCAGAGAAAACCTTGCCCATCTCAGTATGTAGCACACACAGCATTCTGTTGTTGTTTTTTTTTTTCAGGAAAATTAATCAATAGAGATTGTATTAGTAAATACACGGTCGAGTAGTAAAAGAACAAGTGCATATAACACGAAGGGATCATTGATACAATCCCTTTTAGGCAGACTGCTAACTCATTTGATTTCATCACAACATCTTAATAAATGCTAGTTATTAAAAGGCAAAGCAACAACGAGAAACTTCAAAGTGTTGAGCTTCAAGCAGCACAGGCTTATCTTGTGTGCCACGCTTCATAAGAAATTCATGCACTGTCTTCATCATACCCCTGAAGATTTGAATGGATCCTGTTGGCTTTTTGAATGAAAAAAATTGTGGCATCCTGAAAAATATTCAAATCTGAAGAGCAGTGGAAGATGTTAAACTGCCCACTTCCTCAAAGCTAGATTGGTAGGAATAAGGTGCAAACTGGAATTGGTGGTCTCCATTTGCATGTATACATTAAAAAAACATACAATTAAAAGTGTGTCAAATGTGTGTCTGCACTGACAGAGATTTACTCATGTGTGATGGACTGAACTTTGTAACTTGCCAGTAATTTGTCATGTTGACCAAACGGATCTTATCACCACGATGCATTTTAGAGTGATCCATTTTCCCAGATAACTAAGTCTCAAGAGTAGACCCACTCTAAGCAACAACGACTAGCTTATCTTCCATCTTCCTAACCGCCTGTTACCTTGTTTGTTTTGAGAATACAGTACACAAACGTATACCCTCACACACACAGACGCACAGACACAGACACACACACACACAGTAGTTAATGCACAATATAAATCTAAAATCTAAACAGAGGCAGATAATAAAAACATAATGAGGCTTCAGAGGAGATTAGACAAGTGTGTTGGTTAATGTGCATATAAAGTGAAAATATTCTGACACATCCTTTGGGCCAATGAAACATGCTTTCAGCCAAATAAATAAATAAAAAATTCTGATCACTTTATATAAAGTAAGAGTGGTGCAAAACATGAAAAAATAAGGCCAATTGCCTCTGTACAACAAGGTTACCTCATTGCATACTGGGCTGTTTCCTGGTGACTGATGAAAAGATAATTACAAAGTAGATCGAGCTCATCAAGGCTCTCCCTGGGGTCATTACTGTTTTAATTAATAAAACATGCAAATATGCTGAATGGCTGTAAGCATATTCTTCGTATGTTTATTTAAGCACCGTGTCTCATTATTTGCACAAGCTTGCTTTTGGGTGAACATAGATAAGGTTTATGTATAAAATGCTTGGAGTACAGAGTAATGGGCTACAATACACTACAGAGGGATTTTGAATGGAGGGCCTTCAGATTAATATCACCATGCATCATTACAGCAATGACAAGAATTACTCACAAACACAACAGAACTCATATCCATACAGTGCCACGTTACCCCAGGTTCAACCTAACTGCAATGTGCTTTGTCCTTATGGTACACTGGAGTGACAAGGTGCAAATGTTACATTTACTGTTTCTTGCACATCGTTCTTCATTAACGTGAGAGACTACTGGACTCATTATGTCATATGATAAACAAAGAAATGTAAGACTCAATGGACAAAACGTGCACCAGCTGGACTGAAATTGTCAGCATGTCAATCCTGTCATCCTAGTATCATGTTCATCTTGCTATGGAAGCATTCTCAAAAAGACAGCATGAAGCTTTAGGATTTTTCCCTTACAGTGAATGCACACCATAAATAAATTACCTCCCTCCTGGCTCACAGTGAAAACAGTTGTTTGCACAGTGTGCGATGTGTTTCTCAAACAGACATTTGCTTAGCTTCACGTAGCTTCTTCGTAAAATGAAACACTGTCTCAAAAGCTAATGGAAACTGCAAGCGCTTATTGCAGGAGCAGGTTCATACATTATCAGTTCTATTCTGATCAGGTACTCCTGATCCCTAACTCCAGGTCCCTAATAAATAGATTCCAACTCCACTCTCAAAGGATTTTGTTACATGCCAAGCAATGCTGAAAGGACCCATATTTTTAAATAGGAGATATATATCATGGAAAAGTCTATGAATGGCATCCAAGCTTAATTTGAATGTGAACCTTGTACATCTCTAATGCATAAAAGAAGCACTGAAGCTTTTCAAACAACTCTCAATCTTAAAAGTTGGTTATGATAAATGAGTTGGATGTTCTATCTTTTATTCAGCTCATGACGTTTTTAAAGACTCCCAGTGTTTCTTTGTGAGGGGGCTTTCTGTGAATCCTTTAATCATATGGTTTACTAATATAGACAGTACTTTGTTCAACTAGTTATTATTAGGGCAAAATGTTAACTTAAAATGAATACAGAATTTAATTAAAAGGCAGAAGGTACGTTTCTATGGTGATGGGGTTGACTTGCTGTATGTCTCTTTGTAACTTGTTTGCTTCTGCCATTGTTTGCCCAAAGGAAGTCAGAAATGATGTAAGCCACCCATTATTACACAGAGCCCTCATTACCAGAGAGGGATAACTCACAAGACAGAGAATAATTTCTTTCCTTCTGATGGACTTGTAAAGATGTTTTTGAATAAGCCTTTATGTACATGTAAATGAGCTGTCAAAAAATGAAGAAACACTTCTAAGAAGCCCAGATTCACCACTGAAGATTGTTTCAAACAAGAACATAATACTATCTGACTTAACAGAATAATACAACAACGCTCAGAAGCCATTTAGATCTATACTCCTTGGGAAATATAATATGAAACACAACTTACATAACCTACAACTTACATTCAGTGCTAATCCTTGAGATTGAAAAAATGATAACAAAAACATAGATATTTAATTTGCGTTTTTTTTTCTACATGTATTCAGTGAGGCACTACTCACAAATTGGTCTTTAGAAATGCCTACACAGAGCATCACCAAATGCATGCAAAAAGCTACAGTTACTCCTAATATGATGTATAAATCCACAAGATCAAACAGCATGCTAAATGAAAGAGGTAGTGTTCACCCACTCTACTCTACACAAATCATTCTCCACGACTCAAAGTACTCAACAGCCATTCTTGACCTTCTTTGTTTGATTCGGTTTTATTATCCATTGTATTAGAAATGTCAATGAAACAGCAACATGATGGCAATAATGGTGATTATGAATTGTCTTCCACAATGCCAATCAGATGTTTGTGTTGGATATTATCTGTTGATTAGCAGTGCTGCACAGCGGTGCTGTTTTAGTCTGAGTTGCTAACCTTTTTCTCAGATCTATAGGCCACCAAATTCAATAAACAACCTCAAGGCACAGACAGTCTGTTATGTAGAGTAGTGCTTTCATGACAGCTTGTCTACATGCACCATGACACGTTACAAAACTACAAAAGACATTGCTCCAAAAACCAAACCCAGCACCATCAGATTTGTTTGTAATCAGCTTGAGAGGAACTCTGAATGTAAGGGTGAAGCAGCTTGGCTTGGTGTTCACTTTGAATATCTGATTTAAGGCAGTTTTACATTTTTTGTAGATTGTGCAACATTTTTGTTTGTGTCAGCAAGATCCAAACCACTTGGCTTGTATCATCTTCCAACACATTTATCCACTCTTCTAATAGAACTGAGTTAAGAATTAATTGTGAGTGTCCTAAATGTTATCAACAGAGACAAAGAAGCCTTTGCTCAGATAAAATTAAACTTCACCAAAACTCCAAGAGGAAGAAGCAAACAGCATTTCAGAACTGCACCATCTAGTGGACTGAAAAACCAGTGCTGGTGTTCTGGTCCTCTGTAAGATTTAGGAAAAGTAAGCATGACTGCATTAGTCACAGAGCCTAAAATAAATCCGGACACTGTGTATCAAGGAAATTAACAAAAAACATTCCATTAAATGTTAGGAATTATGAGTGTGTGATGGTAGTTATGCACAAGAATGTTTTTAGTCTGAATGGTACAGCATTGCTTGGGGCCACACCCAAATTCATTATTAGGGTCAGAGCAATCCCACCCAAGCACCCCAACCATCCGCCCTCCACCAACACACGTACCTAAGTCCATAAGCTGTCTGGACTTAAAAGTTATCATGGACAGAAAAGCTGAATTGCTGCAGACTTTCCACTAAACAAATAATTAAACAGACTTGGAGCACCTGTTAGTTCTTGCAGATTAGTGTTTACACTGAAAATAAACGACGGCAATCCAGCGCCATCCCAGACTCCATAATGATCATTCAACTCTGTGCGCATCAGACACATCTGAGGATTACAAATATTTAAAAGCTATGATTCTGCTGTTACACACATTTGAAACCCACTCCTTATTGTAAGGTGTCTGTCATCAAGACTTAGGAAAATGAGTCAGGAGGGAGCAATGACCAAGCATTTTATTCATATTACTAATATTCTAGGACATTGGTCAGCAAGGCTTAAAAGCTAATGCCGATCTGACAGTCTTTCATTTTCACCTTACAAAAGAAACATGTAATGCCATGTCATGTCATGTCATTCGCTAGCACATTTTGTTGTTCTTTGGATTACATGTTTTCAGTCCAACTTACAGTGATTGTAGCGAGGGGGAAGGACTGGCCTTACTTTTCCCCAAGAAATGTTTTTGTCTATTGGCTCTTAACCTCAGCCAGGAAGCATACCCAATAAACATCAGTGCAGACTGGCTGAGGTGAAAGAGAGGAATGGATTTCTGTACCTCCTGGGCAAACATACAGGAGTGTGTCCTGCACTTTGAACTGCATTAGCAGCACAGCAAGCCGGTGATTGAATGCTAAGGGACTCGTCAGAGCACCCCTGTGTCTTTAACGGAAGGAAAGAACATGTTGTGTGCTTTGAGGGAGCCCTGAAGTCGATAGCAGCCCCATTCTTCACGCGACTGAGGCCGAGAGGAGGTTCGCCAAGCTCTCCCAGGCTCCTCGGCTCACAGAGGTCCGAGGCCCACTTTTCTGTGGGGGATCCTGTATGATTCTAAACCGCCTAACACGTCCAAAAATTACTGTGTGATCTAGCTGCAGTGCCAAAGCATTTAGACTCAGCTGGCTGTCAGGAATGCCACTGATCCTAGATTGATGTGTGGATCTGCGGAATAGTTTTGCATGCCAGATGACTGATGGCCACTGTGCCACAGAATAATGGCACATATGCTTGCCTAAACTGTTGTTTTTTTTTCTTTTAATGTGAATAAAGATGCAATCCAGGATTCTACATGCACATATTTAAATTTGTAAAGGAATGAAGCTCATATACAGCATGGACACTTCCCTCCACGTGCATCTAGTCTTCAAATCGTCATGACGAATGTGTTTAAATAACTTTTTTTAAATGACATAAAAGATTGCTCATTTTCTGTTTCCTGCTCAACCTTTGACTCTATCAGCTGTGGTCCATCTTCTTTCATGCTGATCAGATCGCAGAACTTTTCATCTGTGTTTAGCAAGCTGAGGTGTAGCCGTGGGAGCACCAAGCCTTCATTTCAGTCCCCGCAGGGATATTAGACTCTGACAGAGCCTCGCTCAGCACCAGGCATAACCCTCAGAGGACAGGCGGAAAGCCCAGCCACTGAAATAACATGATACCCTGTCAGCATCAGAACAGATCACGTAGGCTGGGATGCGCCCTGATTTCTTAACTCTTTCTGCTCCACCCTGATGACAGTGCGCAGGAGTATCAGGGCTCATCATATGTTATGTATTACAGAGACAATACCTACATGTTGCACTGATGGGAGTCTAAACGATGGGGAAGAGGGAGAGGGGAGGGGAGAGAAAGAGGGACAGATGGAGAGAGGAAGAGAGAAGGAGACCAGAGGTGTGATTTTGTTTTGACCGAGACTGTCTCTACCTAACACTATGGTATGACAGCTTTTCTGAATTCCAGTCCTCAGAGATGAAATTGTGATTTGATAACCAATATCAGAAGAAAGAAGGAACTGTCAGATGATGTAATGCACTCTCCTTAAGAATGCACTGCAACAGTGTCCTTGTTTGCATCAGTAACCCCATCATGGATTTAGGATTAGGCCTCATGGGTTCATATCCCCCCTGCTCACTTTCTGCTGTGTGGGATGGCACATTACTCTCGCTTTAATATGGGCAAAATAATACCCTGATGCATCTGAATGATGTATGTGTCAATGCAGTTCAATCAAGAATAATGTCTGATTTGAAGCCAGGAGAGTTATTTTCCTATTTATTTGGCTGTATCTACTCATGGCCCTCAGGGTATTCCTTGGCAATGGAAAGTAACATGAGAGTTGAATTCCTGCTACGAAGCAATTAATCCTCTTCTTTCAGTGGAAGCCAATTATGGTACTGTATGCACTGTACCATTGTGTTGATGGAGTTATAATTACCAGGCCTCTCTCTTTCAGGTAAGATCACACCTTCTGCCTCTGCCGATGCTGCTGGGTTTATTCAACGTGACAGCCTCACACACCTCCACATCCTTTGTCTGTGCATTGCTACATCCGCTCTCGTGTGAGGAACAGCACTACATTCAATTAAGATTTGTGCTGCCGAAAACAAGTGCACCTCCTGTCAGTACCTAAATTAGTGGTTTGACTGGAACAATGGATTTTCCTGGTTCTTATCCGAGCATATGGGTACATTCATTTATGAGTTATATTTGTATCATCTGCATTGTGCCAACTGTACTATGTTTGATGAAATTCTGTATCCACTTTGTCTTGCAGTCACATCAAACTGCCAGAACGTAAACTTCTAGTGGGACAATGGTAGAAATATATACGTAATAATGGATCCCATTCTCTGCAGCGAAGATGAACATTGTCTATAAATAACAGTTCCATCTCCAATATGACTGTGAGACTAAAGAATGATGGCAGAGCAGTTCAGAGGTGGCACACTAAAATGGATATATTGACAATACATTCTTTCAATTTCATTGGTTACTGGGACTCATTTAATTATGCGGTTTTACTTTATGCATCCAGTTTCAGTTCTGCATATTTATATCGCGTTACCAATTTCATTGGCTCATATTTCATATCCTGTATCCATTTATACAGCTGAATATTCAATAAGGCAATTCAGGCTCAGTAACTTGTTCAAGCTGAGGAGAGCAGTTCTTTATCCAGGAGCACTACCATCTACTTGTAACAGAAGTTTACAACAGTCAACCCCACCAGCCTTCAAGTTAACACCATCATCATCTTACCTCAATGAGAACAAAAGTGTAGATGATCCACTGACTTCTGTGTAGGTCTTTTTCAGGAGGCATCTTCCTTTAATGCTAATACCTGCAAGTAGCAGAGAAAAAAAAACATATACGCAAAGGTTTATATACAACCAGTTATGTTCAAAACATATGCCGTGGGTGGGCACTTATTTCAGTCACTATTAGAGAGCTGTCTGGTAGAATACTTTTATTTTCAAAATGATGTGTTTGATCCACCCCATCCATTTTTGGCAGCAGTTTATCACCTCTGTCACTGAAAGAAATGCTGTTAGCATTTATTGGAAAATGTAATAGCAGCTTTTGCTGTTTCTATTCTCAAAACCAATACTGCAAGCTGCTTTCAAAAGATGACCCCAGTGCCTTGAAAAGATATTGATCTTAAAGAAGTCTGGATTTACTGGTTGAAAGGCTGTTAGCTGTGAACACAATTCACCCCCCATCAGAGCAACAGTTTGGTCAATGTTCAGATATATGCACCTTTACTAGATGAAAAATTAATGCAACACAATACTCAACAACACACATTTATTTTCACTCTATTACACTTCATCTACAGTAGGAAAGAGCAGTAGGAACACATTAGGCCTATGCAAATCCATTTGGTGTTTCAATGGGTCTGAGGCTTTGGTTGCTTTTCTCCTGCTGTAGGGCTGTGGGTATTCAAACATTTACTGTTACCTGCACACCCCAGTATCTATTTTAGTGCTTATTTTTTCTAATGTTTACAGTTAGCCACTAGGTGGACCCTGCAAACCACTCTTGGACATCTACTCCAGACACATCAAGCATAAGCATGTACCATACCCTTAAAACCTTCAATTTGTTAAATTTCCTTTAATCTTTATTATTGCCTATATGTTATGTATTAAGACACACATAAAAAAAATTAAAAGTTAAAAAACAGCATTTTATCCAGACTATGTTACTTCTTTGAGTGTCGTGATATTCTGTCAACTGCCACATGGTGGCGCCTGTGCTGAAAGAAGCACAGCTGCCCATCAAAATCAGCAACAATTTAAAAGCAATATGAAAAGTAGTCATTATTTTTCAATGATCAACACTTCCACCCTATTTTTTCACTATGTGGTCATGTATGGGAGAAACATTAGCACTCACTTCAGTTACACTTCACTTTCACTCACTTCAGACAGTTAATTTCTTTTATTTTATGGGTCAAGAAGCAAAGTATAAAATCAAAGCCAAACTGCATTCTTCCCATGAGATTTAAACAATAAGGTCATAATTTTGCTTAAAATACTATTTTAGGAATGTAATCATATGTTACTAAAATCTGATATTATGGAGATTACAATAACCCATTAATAACCTTCCTTAGACAGGAGTAGACTCTTTGATAGTAAAAAAAATATATTTTTATTATTAGTACTACTCTGTTTCATAAACCTGCCTTTGAGCAATGAGTCTTTGAGTGATACACATATAAAAGAAAATCCATGGAGAAACAATTATTCGGTGCCAAATGCAATTTACTCAAAGTACTGTAGCACACTACTGTATGCTTGGTTGATTTGAGTTTGGCACACAGGTATATTGTAAATTAATACAGAAACTAAAACAGGAGTGGATGGTCACTTGTTGGGTCCGAAAATGAGTCCTCATTATGACGACTTGATGACAGGCTCCTGAGTGGCTCAGACAGTAAATTCTTATTTCAACCGCAGACTGAGCCCTATGGCCCGGGGTTGAAACCATCCATGATATTTGCTGACAGTTACTGGGAGCCCACATCATCTGAACAAACTGGCTCTCTTGAGCCAGTATGTATGTATGTCCAGTATACATGGTTGTGTTGTACTCTGCCTCACTTGTAAGTCACTTTGGATAAAAGCATCTGCCAAATGAATAAATGTAAATGTATGTATACATCATACACATACATGTGTACATGACTTCAACTGATCACTCCAACCCCAAGTGGATTTGGTTCTAGATTATCTGCTGGCAAATTCTCAAGCTTGGGCGTCTGGGGTAGTTTAAGGGTGTTCTCAGTAAAAAAAAATGCTAAACTATTTTTCATTGTTAACAAACTAATAAATAAACCAAACCCTCCCTTTGAACAGGCTTTCCCATGCTCCTCATGGATAAACCTCTTTACAGACAGAGATGCTTTTAATGTCCTTAAGAGTGTGTAAATTATTACTATGAGATGAAACTGCAATGTGGATAAAAAGCTATCACTGCAACACATAACCGGAAACCCACACATTTGGGATTAAACTACTCCTTTTGCAAGACTATCCTAAATATTTTAACCATGAATTTGTTCTATGGGAATTTCTGGACTTCAGACTCCTCACTCACTGTTTACTCTGTATTTTTCACAGTTAAATGCTGCATACCTGTGTCCTACATAGTAAGGATAGTACCATATAATCGTGATGCATGTTTAACTGGAAGATTTGTGAAGCACTGATTTATGCACAACATGCACAGATTTAACAGTCATACCCATGTATGACATTAATATGTAGCACTAGTTACTGCTGTAGTAGCAGTCATAAAAATAAAAATAATGCTTAGCTATGTAAGTGGTATAGCTAAAGATAACTAAGCAGCATTTTGTCAAAATTCATACAAGGATCTCAAAATGATGGCACTCCCTTCCACGGTACAGCACCCTCCCGAGTGATGTATAGCAACCAGTTTTGAGCCTGAACTTCCATCACACATCTGTGACAGCAGCGATGCAAGGTCTTTTGATTAAATCATTACAATGAGCGACTATCTGGCGGTCAGACTGCTAATCAGATTGAGACCTGACCGGGAATTTAGCCAGAAAACCCTGGGTAACACTTATACTCTTTGTGGTAAATGTCATGGGATTTTAATGAAATCAAAGAATCAGGTCTTCGTCTGCTCAGTGTCTGCTCCGAAAGATGATACCTCCTTCAGTGCAGTGTCCAGTCACCACACAGGGGCACTTATTTCTACTTGGCCCAGAAAGGAGAGCGCCCCCTACTGACCCTTTACTTAACTTCCTTAACTGGTAACATGCTGCCATTCCAAGGTCTCCCAGCCCAGTTATACTCGGCTTCAGGCGCTTAGCAAAATAATCTTAACATGCAGATAATCGCATTGTGAGGTTGTAAAAGAGCTCACAATGTGAAACACTGTATTTTGTCTACACCACTATATTCTTAGAAACCACAAACTACCCAATGCACCTTTCCAGCTGTTGCACTGAATACCTAAAATTTAACAACAGGTTTTGGATATCAAACACCTGGATGTCCAACAACTTAACCAAATAATCAAAGCTTTGATAAATTCATTTAAAAACTAATTAAACTAAGGGTTGGTACCTTCCTAAAACAAAAAAGTTGGTCTGTGTGCTACATATATGATGATCACTGATTACATGAATCTTACAATCTTACCTTGTCTTACATGGGAAGCCAGCTTTATGTTAAAATCACCCCTGCAAAAAAAGCTTCAACAGCTATATCAATCATGACGTTTCTCACCACCTACATTGTCACCTCACAGGTCAGCAGCACATCTTCACAGATGGGTATAATGTAACAGTGTACTGTGTGCAAACAAACTACAATTACTTTGATCTCTTAAATGGGGATGGCAAATGGTGAATCGCTCCAAACATACTTAATTTTTACAGCGTTGCTTGTTGATTTATAATATATTACTTCTGACCTTACAGAGCCCTGACAAAACTAAATTACTCAATCTGCTCTTTTTTTCAGGCATATGTGATGAAACCTGAAGACGCGGCTCACATCAATTATGGCGTACCATAAACATACTGCATTCTTACCATTGTGAAGGAACCTTATCTACCCTTTAATCAAATCACTTTCATAGTCTTAATCAGTTTTAATGTATTTGGATGGCAGCTGCCAAAGTATAAAAGTGGTCAGGTATTGACCACTGATTCCTCTAACTGGAGCAGACTTTTTGTGAATATTTGTAATATCTTTTTGAATTAAATGTCAGACATGTTCCTATCTTTCTATATTATACAATGCACTCTAACTGATAAGTTACACTACACTTTCTGTCTAGAAAAGGGACATGATATGTGATGTGATATGTTCTCATGGCCAAAGGACAAATGGCATTGTTTTCTACAATTACTCAGCCTTCACACACTACCAGTCAGTTAATCAGTGTAATTTTATGACTCCTTTCTTTCCAATGTCTATATTCTGTGTTATCTCTTTCTACATACAGTGTTAGTATCTTGTCAATAAAATATATTCTACCACGTTCCTGTGATGTGTGTTTGAATGCCAAGAGCCTTTTCCACAACCTACGTGTTTTCTTAACATTCACTTCTTAACAGCATGTGACAAACTTAATCAACATCTTCAAGTGTTGTTCCCAAGGAACTAACTGACTGAGCTTCCATCAGAAGAGATAAGGGAATATCACTGAAAATGTCACCCTGAGGTCTTCTTGTCTCTTCACTGCTGCTCAGTAGCATGCTGATGGCCCATCAGCCCAAGAAAACACAGTCATGCATTTCAGAAACTGAAATACAAAACATGAAAAGCCAGGATATCTTAAGAAGTGTGTGATTAGAAGATGACCCAAGTTCATTTTACACCACACAATGGTAATTCATGTTGGATATGTGTTCTAAAACTGGATAGACATCGATAATTACAGGAATTGGGTTACATGGCCTGTAACAAACAAAGGAAGGGTTGGTTGCATATTGTATTCAGTGTTTTAGAATGAATGTTCAATGCTGAGCACCGCATGCATTAGTCACAAAGGGTAGAGTGAGATTTTAGATCCAATTCAGGGTGAATACAGAGACACAGACTCAGGTTCATGAGAGAAGCAGATCCAGCAGTCCTCTTGTGTTACTCAGGTAGCTTGTTAGCACTACTTTAGTTCTCCCTAGTTTAAGAAAGAAAGAAAAAAACATTAATAGTGACCCATGAATCAAGATTTTGGTTTTTTACTGTTCTTAGCATAGCTAATACAGAGCCAATGCTCTGACAAGATTTGTGCAACAAAGGCTCATGTTTCATTTGCCTCAAACTGTAAGCAAGAGAATCTGATCGTTCCTGTGGTGCCAAGTTTTTGTTACTTGGTAATGACAAGAAGTGGTGAATATCACCACCAAGAAAAGATTTTCCACACAACGTTTGTAGTTTGAACTGATGCTAGCCAGCTTCCTACACACATGTTTTGGTGTGGCTGGAGTTTACCTATATATCACTCTATAGCCTATGTCTCTCATCTCTGTCCTTGCATCCATTAGGTAACTGCTTGCATTGTTCATTTGTCCCTGAATGTGTAAAAATAGTCCTTACAGATGCTTACATCAAGCGCTTAAAAAAGACCTCAACATGATTGCTCTTTATTAAATAATGTATATGATATTATATAATAAATTATATTATCCTCCTTTTCCTTTAGCCTAATATCTGCAAATAATTCATACAGTACCACCTATGAGGTTATCATTGAAATCACTTTCTCAACTGGTTTTAAGAAACTCTTCTTTTCTTCCTTTCACTCCACATACACTCATATTGGGATTATTGTTATTTCTTTTGTTGTTAGCATTAGTGTGGAAAGAAGGATAAATCACATTGTATCTTACATGATAACCACATCACATCTTGAAGACTCACATTAATTTCATTCTGTATAACTACAGAACATGTATAATATATTATATGTGTAAGAATGTGTTACTGCTTCAGCTTTTGGTGCAATGTAACTTAAAAGGAAACATCTTTTGACTGAGGACCACTGTGTACCACATTTGCTTCTAAGATCTATTCACAGCCTACAGCAAAACTTTTTGTTGGGGAATGACTTTATATTTTGTAAAATCATCATTTTTTGCTAGTGAAACTAATTTTAAAGTCCATGGTAGTCATCATGTTTTGTTTCCCAGTTCCATTTGTATGGCTTACGGTAGTAATTTTTGACAGGTGTTATCAGATACTTGCCAGCTCCATTTAAAGCTTATGCAGCACCTTTTGATGGATGATAAACATTCATCATGGTTTGGTTCCCAGCTCATCTCCTTCATTTGTACTCATATGGTACAACACAAAAACTACACATCTTATGCACAGACAGAAATTTAAGAGAGTCAGCAAAGCATGTACACAGTGAAATTAAAACTTTGGTAACTCAAGTCATTTGAAATGACACAAGTTGACTTGTTGATTGGCTTGAATGAGGCAGGCCTTACTTATCAAATCCACTTTATCCAGCCATGCAGTTGAAAGAGACCGAGACATGCACATTATTTCTTTTTTCTCCACTCTGGCAGCTACTAATCTTCTTGTGATATGAAGATGATCATTGTGGCCTGTCACAATGATTGTACATATCCTTCCTCTCCTCATCTGTCTGCCTCAGTATGTAGGAGTTGCTGAATCACACACAATGTAGTTGTTGTTAATATTGTATCTGCCATTAGAAATAAGACAGCAGTGCAAGTAATCATGACAAACACTGGAGAAAGTTCCATGGCTCTCCACAGAGTGTCATCATGGTAAAGCACAGCCACGGAATTACACAATGTATGCTACAGAATCATGGCAGAAAGCCCTGACCCCATAAGGATGCAGGCCTGGTTGTTTCAGAGTAGACTTTAAATCAGTAATTTACTTGCACCTGCACTAATTGCCACAGGTTTACTGGAAGTTGAATGTCAACAGGTATGAAATAAAGAACACTGGCCAAGGAGTTACAAAAGCTGTACAGTGTAACACTGACTAACAGCCTCCTCAGTTTCACATACTCGGGAGTATGCCCCGATTTTAAGGGTGAATGCCAGAAGCATTTTAATTAAGTGCAGAGAGAGTGGCCATTTTGGCTCCGAAAGATGTGAGTTTCATGCTTGTCTGCCCTGCCAAGTTCAGACTCTGTCTAAACATTCTGAAGAAAAGACACTTCAGATGATACTGTGCACCCTCTGGAAATACTGTGATGAGAATTTAGCACCAACAAACTAGCAGTATTCTATATAAAACAAAAGATAGTTTAGTGTCCAAAAAACTTGCCTCAAGTAGAATATTGAGATTCGTAAATTGGTGTTAGTATCTTGAAAAAGGTGGTGCTCGTGCTATGCTTTTTGTTGTTAACTGTTCACTGCTAATGGCAACGTGAGAAAATGTGTACCACTTCTTCTCAGCACTGGCTCCACACTGGTGGAATGAGCTTCCTGCCGAGATACAGACAACAGACTCCCTGGGCGCCTTCAAGAGAAAACTTAAAACTCATCTTTTCAAGGTGTATCTCTAGTCTACCTTCCTCTCTATCTATCTCTATCTATCCTATCTCTCCCTATTTTCAAAAAAAAAAAAAAAAAAGCACTCTACACTAGCTTAGCACTTGACTTAGTATCTTACTGACCTCTTGTAATACTTCGCAATAACTACTCTTGCATAGTGATGCACCTTATTTGGAAGTCGCTCTGGGTAAGAGCGTCTGCTAAATGATGTAATGTAATGTAATGTAATTTCCAATGTATGCCATTTGGATAATATCACAGACATCCACTACAGAAAAATGGCCTGGGCACACGCCTTGATAGAAATATATATAATAGTTAAAACATCTTGGCAAATTATGTCATTTCATATATAGTGGATTAAAGTCATGTCATAAGATCATAAACACACCTTCATATATAAACATAGCTTGTTGCCATACAACAGTTTACATTTATTCATTTGGCAGACGCTTTTATCCAAAGCGACTTACATAGGTTACAGTTCTTTTACAACGTTAGCCATTTATACAGCTGGATATTTTACTGAGGCAATTGTGAGTTAAGTACCTTGCCCAAGGGTACAGCGGCAGTGTCCCAGCAGGGATCAAACTGGCAACCGTTTGGTTACGAGTCCTGCTCCTTAACCACTATGCTACACTGCCGCCCGTAATGCCAGTTTAAAGTAATACCAGAGCAAAGGTGGCCAATCTGACCCAGAATAGGACCCAGAATTTACCTGCCACAGTAAAATCTATGTAATACCAGATTCATTTATTGTATTGACAACTGTCAGTTTTTATTATCCATCCATGTATTCATTTGTTTGAAATCTGGTCAATTTGCATTTGACACACAGGGGAGAAGATGGATTGTGTGTTTTGCCAAACACACATAATAATGCAGTTCCTTTGGTTTTATGCTATGCTGTAACAGCATTTTTACATATTTCACAACTCAACAACAGCATGTTAATCACAGCATCAATGCAGTTTGTGATGGATGTGATTTTTTTTTTCTTTAAGGGTCACATCAAGTCTGAATTTCCACAACCTGGCCACCCCTGTGTATTTGATGGTAAATCAGAGAATGATTAGATGTGTTATTTTCATTTATTGTCTTGGCAGATGCCCTCATCATACAAGGCTTATACTTTTATATATTACTATCTATTTATACAACTGGATTAAACCCACTCAGGTTACAGAGCTTGTTCATAGTTCTAAGAGCGCAACATCTTGGTATCAAGGTACGGTAGGGTGCTCTGCCTATGGGCCCGCCACCCATGAGGATGATGAAATATATAAAGAGCACTGGACAGTAAGTATGTGCTTTCTAGGCATCTCTTGACAATAGCGGCAAATGGGCCCATTTTCAGATTTTTAATTAGCTATAAGTGGAACTCTACAGGAAGACATTACATGTGAAGTTATCAGACAGCTGCATTAAATAAACATCCATTAAAATGTAAAATGACAAAAAAACAACTAAATGATTTACAGAAAATCAGCTGTCTTGAGAAGGTGAAATTACACGATAATAAAATCCTGCAACAAGTGAAAGAAGCCATCCTGCAGCCATCAAGTAAAGCATAACAATCTCAACCCCTGTCCCGCCAAGTATTGACGTCTGACGTCTAAAATTATGTGCACAGAGAGGAAAATTACACTGAAATAACACTTGCACTGAATGATATAAGGGCATACACAGCTGAAAGCCAATTCTCAAATTTATTAACATTAATTTCCAAATAGCATTTCATTAGCCACCAAAAATTTCTAATCAGTGAAACTGTAAATGGAGTGGTAACAACATAAAATGCAGTAGAATTTTATGGATAAAATGTTAAGAACATTTCTGTTTGTTCTTAAATAGAAAGTTTATTCAAATAAATTTGCCTCTTTAGATATTCAAATGCGTGCTACTTGGCTAACGTTGTAGCACATACTGTATGTACATTACCTCTCAAGCCGTGGCAGAAGTGAGAAAGTTTTATCTGCTCTCTAAAACTCACCATTTATTACACATTTTCAGCATATGCAAGCAGGTCTTTTGATGTAGCAATACAGGAGTTACATCTATGGTGCATTGCTGTATTTCTTTATTCTCTGCACGAATCATGGCTACTTGCAAAGGCGGCGTGTTCTACAGGCACCGGACACTTACAGTAACATTACAGCAACTGCAGAACTGCAGCATGCATTCTGATATTGCGAAGAAAAGTAATGGAACTATGGAAAAGTCCTACCTTGGACAGCTCAAGGAGTTAAGCGTCACAACCGCTTCTGAAAGATACGGGCGGAATAAAACGACTACCTTGCTGTTTTCTGTCTGTTGCTCGGTGTCAGAACTTGTGTTTGTTTGTTTGATAGTGAACGGTCCGAAATAGGTTTCCACTTCTGTGGAAATTCGACCAATTTACCGAGACTTTCGGTATCCCTGGTAATTTGATTAATTACTGTACTGCGTGCAGCCAATGCGGCATTGCGCAGGCGCCGCTCAAGCCGTCCCTTTTCCTGTAATATGGTCCTGGAAGTGAAGCCTCTTTGCAGCACTATTGGTAACCCCCACCCCCGTCCCTCTCTTTTCTTCATGGTAACAGGTATCCTATTCGCGATGCATAAGGTCCTGCACATAACCCGTGTGCGATTTCATTTTACCCGAAGCAACGATGTGTTATCCACAGCAGGACATGCATTCACGGCTTTTATCCATGCTGGAAGTCAATGTGCATCACGTAAAGGGAAAACGCATGTTACAAAAAGAGCCCCTTGCATATTTCTTCCTTTACTGCTAATGTAGTCCGGTCAAACCAATGCCCACAAATGCTACATTGACATGGCACTTCATTTAGCATGTAGCCTATTGGCATTAGCTATATTTGCACTGTTAGCATTTCGATTAGACTAAACATTGCTCTCCAGACAAAAGGTAATGGATATTGCCTATATGCTGGTTGAAACTTATTCCAGTCTGTCTTTCACCTGACAACTGTATAAGCATTAATTCAGTATTTAATATTGGTTCACACGACATATTTATTGGAGAGAAAGAAATACAGGCCGACGGGAAGCAAGATATTTTTTTCTGCTGAGAGCATCACAAGCTGAGCCAAAATACTCCTTGAAACACAATTATAAACATCAGACATCCCTGTCAGATGTTCAGATCAGTCTAGAGCTTGTGGGCTTTATGCTCAAAAGTGATAAACACATTCAGCATCCTCTCTAGGACAGCTAGTACATTCAGGTCTGTCCCTTGTCTGCAACAACTGCATCATGCTTGTTGTGCTGTTATTGTCATTATCTCTCAAGTTAAGAGTCTGAAAATGTGCAGACAGTTTAGTTAAAACTGGAGTGACTGACCAGGGATACAGGTATACTTTATAAATAAGGATTTCCAGGAGTTTAACTTTATATTTATTTTTTTCTTGGTCTTCTTTTCCCACAGTGCAAGACATACTTTGGTTACAAATTTAAACTTACCAGTGGGAATGAAATTAATTGCAACTCCTATTAATATCCATAATGAATTCAGCTTCTATAATATAAACTAGTTTATGTAGATTAGGGGGAACAAGGGGCAGTAAGAAGAATGGGATTGAAGCCTGTAAACTGGGTGTATTTGGGTGTAGTTTTGAAGACACACATTGCCTTATGAACTGGAGGAATTGTAATGCATTTTGAATCCATGGTAAGAAACTGAAAGCCACAGTCACAGTATTCATTGGACAGAAAATTGCAATTACACGTATGTGATTTTATTTTAAAGATCTTATTGAGTTTAACAACTATGGTCTTTGCTGAGGGAAGGAACGAGTGTATGGAGACATCCTAGAAGTAATGTTCATGTGGCGTTTTGAAGTTTAAAAAACCTCGAATGAGGCAGTTGACTTTAGCTGCCTTACCCCTGACTTCGAGATAAGGTCTCTCAGAAGTAACCGAGACAGAAGATACAAGGTAGAAGAGGTATGTATAATGCAAAGCAATGGCTTAAATGTCAGAGTTCAAGTTAACACTTAGAACGCTGTAGAGTATTCTAATTGTCAAAGCACCTTTAAAACGAGCATTTAAAACTTTGATGTGTCCAGCTATTCATGACTATTTATGTTACTTGTTAATACTTTAATTTCTACAGAACGTTGACCTAAAACACCTGAAACTTTATCTTAACACAACTAAACTATGACCAGATAATCAATGGAAAGCATCGCAATGCAACAGTTACAGATTAAATTCGTCGAAGGGCACAAAAGAAAACAGACCAGTTGTCAATCCATAATCTTTAATTTTCTATGATACAAATTAAATGCGGTCAGTATCTGTGTGCGCGTGCGTTAGGCGCGCGCTCCCTAACGAGAAAAAAGGCTTTAACCCATTACTGACGTCAGTTCGCTTGGTACTTTACCTTCGCGTTCTCGGCTATGACACACTTCTTGAAGTATCTGTAAAAGTAAAAAAAGACAGGAGGCAGGAGTCGGATCAACAAATGCAGAGGAAGGATTCTAGCGTTCTTATCCTGGCATTTTTGCTGTTACGGTTATTCTAGCCAAACCGAGTTCTGGTGTTTCGAGCAGGCAGTGACACATGGTTAGTTGCTGGTGGGCTACACATAAACCCGCACACTCCATCCTCAGCGACAACTGGGAATGGAGCAAGCAGCAGCCATTGCCGCCAGGTCTTTTTAGGCAAAATTGACTCCGATTAGTTAATCTAACACCTGATTCTCTCACACAGTAAAAGAGAAGAAAAAGATCCAACATGTCTGCAAAAGAAAGACAAAAAGGAAAGCTGACCAAAGACAGCGTTACCTTGCTGCCTTGCTTCTATTTCGTTGAGGTAGGTGTGCTTGCATTTGTGCGTTTTACAATAGGATGCAGAGCGAGGGAGATTGCCGAGTAGAGAGGCGATGTTGCGAGGATAACAGACAGGCAAAATGTTGGGGGAAATGCTGTATTTCTTTAGGAATTTTATGTCAGACCCGTTCTTTTTCAGTTAAACGCAGTCTTCTGATGATGTCTGTATTGATTAACTGAGCTGGATTTGCATGAGAATCACATTTTGTGAAAGGTCTCTATGACCAGTGTTAGTTGCATAGTGCTGTGGGTATTTGAGGAGGCACTTTACCCTTAATGCATTTCACAGATGTGTAAGTTTAAAATTGCACACATTAGAATTTACTCATTAAAATGTCGTTAACTTGTGCAGTTTTATTAGACAGCAAGGTAGCAAAAAGTCCAGCGGCCACTCCTGGTTAAGTTTGTCACCCAGAAAGAAAATTAACAATCTTTTTTTACGTTGATGGCTCAATTGAATATAAATACTATAAGCGTTAGTTCAGTAGCATATAACCTGTCACAACATACAGCATTATTACTAAGACTAAGTGTTTGTCCTAAACATTGTGCCAGGCTGTTTTAGCCGGCTTATGCCTGCACTGCCGTCCACAGTAAAGTCCACCATTCCTTTCTACCAACATTTGCCTCCACTGTAGGAGGATGAAAAAGGAGCAGTTTGCATGACATACTGTTCAGTACTCAGTTGAATCTCAGGCACAAATCAGTTTCTTTTCTAGAATAATTGATTCATGTAATACGGGGCAACTGGCTTTAATAACAATCTGTATGGACTGTAAATTCTTTGTGAATTACGAACATAAAGCACTTTTTGTGAGATAATATTGTTGATGCTGTAGATAATTTTCAGTGAAAATTATAGGAAGTAATTCTAACTGATTAACAGAATGCCATATACCCAGGGACATGCCCTGACTTTTTGGAGGGCAGGGGCTCAAATTTCAAGAAGGACATGGCTTAACAATGGTTAGTCGTGCAGGAAAGGGCACTTCTGACTTTAGGACCAAAAAGACAAGAGCTCAATCCCCCTAGAGCCCAAGCACCCCCAAAATATATGCCAGTATATATATCTTCCTCACAACAAGAGAAATGTTGTGGCATGTCCGATATATACAAAGCACTTTCAACCAAATAACAACATTTACATCACAGGTGATATGCAGAGCTTTGATCAGTAATGTATCAGCTTAATCACGCCGGCTGCTTCTGTGTCTGACTCCTGCTGTGAGGGAGTATTTACCTTATAATGCCTCCATAATGATATTTGGAAAATGGCTTATAAATATAGTAGGGGGAGGTTTACTTTATGTCTCATTGAAAAAGGGTAATGGCTCAAGGGCTTACCTTCAGTATATACTTGTGTATGCCACAGCACTCATTAGCACAAACTCTGATCTGAGAAGATGTGCACATATGTAAAAGAGGACTTATTGTTGTGTTATTAATGTTCACATTTATTGCACTGGTGGAATCATACAGCATGTCCTTGTATTCTCTTCAGCCATGTCCAGCCAGTGTCACAATCTGGGGATTGTGAAATGTTGTCATACTAGATTTCAGCTCTGGACTGAAATCAGGAAAAATGCTGGTCCATTCCTATCAGAATATATCTGGGCTAATGCACTGAACAAACAGTGAATCTTTTGACATGGCAAGCCAAGCATCACTTACACCATCTAGTTGATACTGTAAAGCACTCTGGTTTTCAGCCCATCTCGGGCATACTGGCTTTACAGAGCGTGCAGCTTTTCTATTTTTTTGCAGATTGTTTTAGTTTCAGTAAAAAACAAAATCTCGAGGTGGTCTCATTGATGTACCAACCAAGGTCAGTTCCTCTTCCATTGCTTTATGTGGTAATGCTTTTTTATGAATACCCATAAAATCAATATGGATGATCTTTTAAATTATGCAATCTGAGCATGTTAAATCATCTGACAACTCTTGACAAAAGCATGGCCAAAATGGAGCATAATTTCCTGAGCTGGCATCTGTTTCCAAAGATACAAAAGAATAGAATTGATATTACAGAATTGTTTTTTGGATGGTGTCCCCTTCCATTTTTGCAGCATTAAGGAATAAATGAGCGTGGAGCTTTTAAAAATGACTTATTCATCAATAGCTATTTGTTAAACTGAAACATATTCACAATTCTGCAGAAACCTTGCCTCGTCTGTGGACTCTTAGCTAGCAGCACTCTTGACACTGTTGAAGGAAAATTATAAGAATGCATGCCGTGCGGCAAATGACAATTATAGAATCAATAAGGAAAATGTCTGCCTATGTCTGTGCTTAATTTTGCATTGCTTGAGGGAGTGCTCTATTTAAGGACTACTGGTGGGAGGGATAACAGACGGAACACAGAACATGTGCTGTAATAAAAGAATCACGCACACTGAGATGTCAGCTAATACTTTTGGCTGGAGTCTGCTGGAGCATATATAGGGCAATGGGACATACAGAACAGAGGCAGTAGAGCTTTCACTGGAAAAGCTCCTTAGGGAAAGCAAAGCACAGTAGCACTCCCACAAGGTAAATAATAAGTGGGGATGTGAGCAGGAAGGTTAACACACTCTAATGGACCTGCTCATTCCCATTTATACAATGAATACATGGAATTGAACCCACTAACCAAATTCTAACACCCATTAATTAAGCAGGACTTTTACACAGTATTGCCATTTCCATTGAGCTACCTTGCATTTATGTGTGCCATGCTAATGCAAGCCATATGGCAGTGCTATACAATACTATACAATAAGTGCTGTTGACCAAAGAATCTTTAATGTTGTACTTTAGAAGTATTGCCCACACCAGCCTACATCACATTTGTTTGTAAATAAATGAACAAGGTTGCTTTTCAGCTGACACTGTGTGCCAGCTTTTGATGGAGGAAGCAATCCTGATGCTTTTGCCAGTGCTATTCTTGGTGTTATACAGTTACATTGTAGAGATGGCCAACTTGGCAAGGTCACATTGAATGAGAATGCCAGATATTAAACTGCAGTACTGTACTGTAGTCTGGACAAAGCACAGAGGCGTGTAAAATAAAAACAACACAGTGCGCCCACAATCCTGTTCCAGATGACACTCTCCCTAAGCCATCGGCTGGCATTGCCGCTGCGCTTGGCCTCAGAGAAGTCTCGCTTCTCGGCCATGCAGTACTCTAGCATTCCCACCATGTTGTGGTCTGGACAGCAACCCAGTGTGGTGTCTGTTAACAGTTTGTGTGGATATTTTTTGTTTAATCTGTTAGCGTATTTTGCCCTTTTAAAATTCCTTTTCAGTTTTTTTGTAACTCTTTTATACATTTTGGATCATGTTGATATCCATCCCTCTCAGGATGTCAGATACTTGGTCACACCTTAAATCTTAAAATAGCATACAACTTGAACTGACCACTCAGCTGAAATATTAACAAGAACCCATGCTTCTGTTCAGGGATTATATGATGGCTTGTGTTGTTAAACAGGTAGGTATCCTCGATAGAGACAAAATGAACTTTATCTTGAGAGGTTCCAAATATTGCTGCAGGCAGACATAAGACTTCACAACTGCTAATGCCATACCAACAGAGGATGAACTCCACTTGACTGTCAGCCCAAGCCAATTGACAGTGGGAACACCTCCAATACTCCAATACACCTCCAATACTCAGGTCTAGCTGACCTACAGCTAAGGAAAGTCAAAGCAAAGGAGACTTATATAAATGGTATATTTCACAAGGCAGCACTGTTATGTCTGAGAAAGAAGACAGAAGCTGGAAGACAGAATCCAAGTTGTTTTCTGTACTTTTCCAGAATTCATACCACTTTTCCTCACTGCTACCCATAGCACACTGCTGAAGGCAGGCTTGAGTACCAGACCTCTTCTGCTGTCACTGTCTTTAGGAGATTCACCAAATATTGACTGTCTCTGTTTTCCAATTAGCTTCCCCCTCCCCCAAGCTGTATAGGGTGTCTGTATGTAGAAGTGGAAGAGATTCATTGTGGGTGAGCAAACAACACTGAAGGGTCTACAGTAATTGTGCATGTGGTATCAGCCTCTAAAAATAACTACCAGAGAAACAAGCCCTCATCCATTTGTACATATATATGTCACTGTTTTTTATTGTTTCTTTTTTGTTGTTGTTGCTGATGTTGCTCAGACTGGGGTACATGAAGATATACCATTGTCTGGGCTCAGCTTTCTTTCATAAAGCACTGTGTAGTTATGGCTTTTATTATGCTAGGAATAGTAAAACTAAAAGACATGAAAATGCTTTATAGCAGCTTTCATGAGAATGAAAACATGGGATGAGATTGTATTCTCCGGTCCATTGTAGTTCTCATCAAAATAGAATATGTTGCAAATGTATGCTTCTAAAACGAAGCGGTCTTTGAGGGCCTGATGCATGAGGAGAATGAGGACTATGGGGAAAATGTGGACAGAGGGGGCAGCAAACTCAGAATTATGACAACTTTTTGCAATTCTGCCTCTCTTTGAGGTGCCACAGCTGACCTGTATTTCCATCCAAATGCAAACTGATAGGAGCTGATCCAATAGTCTGCCTTGAAGCGTCACAGTGTGGTTACCTCAGAACCAGGGCACACATGACAACTTGAGCTAAAGTGTCCTGGTCTTTGTTTAGCTGCATTTGACTCGCTGTTAAATCTTATCTGAAATGGGATGGTGTGCTGTGCTATTTAAACAAGATGTGTAAATTTTGAGTTTAGATAGCATTTGAGCTACATTTTAATTAGGTGCTTCCTCACGTACGTGTTTTTGGTCACAAGTAATTTTCAATAAAAGAACTGTTTGTGCTTATTGGTTTTGGTGAATACTGAAGGGTGCTGCGTGTTACAGAAATGTCAATGAAAGGTTAGGATGCTGACATTTTTATCCATCTGGGTGCAACAATGATTCTAATATGCCCACATCACTGCATATTTTAGAAAGTGTTAGATTTACACTCAGAATGGAGTAAAGATAGTTATTCAAAGTTATTCAGTGTTTCAAAGTGGCAGTTTGACAACCTTTATTGTTTAACTTTTGTATTTCATCGCTTCGGTATTTCAGGATTGCTGGCTTAACACTTTTTTTATGATTTGTGGATAATGCTGCAGGGGATGAACTGTTCACCATCCATAAAAAGTATTTTGAGTTTAAAATTTGTGAAATACTGTATGTTTAAAATCACACGAATATATTCATATTAATTTCATTCCTTTGGCAGAACAATATATCTTGACTTGCTTCCCTGGGGTCTGTTTAGAACTCAAATTTAAAAGAGAGTTCTGTCTCCTCAGGTCACAATGGGGATTTATCGCTAATATTTTGTCATTTTGATAATTAAAACCCAAAATATAGAATTACTTTGTGTAGATTGTTGTGGACATATGCACACAGCAGAAGAGTTCAATTGTCTGGACTCTGGAGCAGTGGTGGTAGTAACCTTTTTATTTCTAATCTCTAAACTCTAAAACTTCTGAACTCTGGTCACACATTATTGGCTTCTATGAGTCAGTTCATTATCTTGACTTAACTCAGAACTGCTCTTTGCAGCTGGACTGACTTGCCATTTTAATGCACATTGTAACGTGTTCAAAAGTGTTATGTTATTCTAGAATGTGTTTGATACAGCAGCTTTTGTAATTATCGCATGCATTGTTTGTCACCATGGATGGAGGTGCCAACTAAATGGTGCAAGAGCAACAACAGCAATAGTAGTAACAGCCTCAGTGATCTCCACATTTTCAATTTGCGCCCTTCATTTATCATCAGGTGCCTCTTTTCCTCTTCAGACCCTCTCATCTTCGATCAAAATGCATCTCCCTGAGACAGTGCAAAAATTTAATTTCCAGCAAAGGACTATCTCTTAGAATGGCAGGCTCTTTGATAATTAGCCCTGCTCTTGGACCTTTAGCTTGGCAATGGGGAATAAGAACAGTCAGAAGGCTTATCACAGTCTTTACCACTACCTATCAGCCGTGTTAGTGCAAGCATTTATAAAGCTAATTAGGATCCTAAGATTCTTAAAAAGCATCCATGAAGAGGTTATGTAACTAATGCTGTTTGTTTTCTGCAGCTGTCTTTGTTTTTAATCTTGTCCCGTTTTGCCCGTGTTGCCTGATTACAGCAATGAAATGCGTTGGTAAACCACACTCATTTGAATAATGTGAACCACGTCATTTGCTCGATCCATTGCAACAACACATGAAATTTGCCAGCAAATAAAGATAGTACTTTTCTGAGAAGCAATGGACTTGGTAATAAAAAGTAAAGTAGTTTTCCTGTGGTTTCTTTTTTCCAAATCAATGCAGAAGACTTGTCTTTTCCTTATAATAATCACAAAGTCGTTGTGGTAGCGAATATAATGTGTTTTTGAAGGGGGATGTATATATACATATATACACATACACACACACACACACACACACACACACACACACACACACACACACACACACACACACACACACACACATTAGCATATGAATGAATGATTGATGTCCTCACTGGCAAAACTGAATGGATTTCAGTAATCATAGGAGTAATTATAATTAAAACATTTTTTTTTTCCCTCTGATATCACAGAAACAGTCTGGAAACATGTCTTTACTCTGTTACCTGTCTGATATGGCAGCAGTTCCAGATGAAGTGTTGGCACTGCAGGAGGGGACTGGACATTGGAGTGATTTTTGCTTTTGACATGTTTGACATTTTTTCTCCCTGGGCAGCTCCCCATACTGGCATCCTCCGTGGTCAGCTTGTACTTCCTGGAGCTGACGGACGTGTTCACGCCCATGCGCTCTGGCTACAGCTGCAACGACCGCAGCCTGAGCTTGCCCTACATCGAGCCCACGCATGAGGTCGTCCCCTTCCTGATGCTCCTCAGCGTGGCCTTCACCGGCCCCGCAGTCACGGTCAGTGTGTGATCTCACTGAGGATGGTACCCTAACAGAAAAGGTCCGACTGTGCAGACCACTTTTAATTTTCAGAACTAATTTAGTTTGTAGCACTGGATCAGTGCATTGTGAGAACATTTTGTAAGTGGTCTGAAGATGCAGCACCTTGTATGAGACGAATTTCAAAAAAAAAATTTTTTAAATCTTATTTTTAGGGGGTTTATTTCTGCATGTTTGATTAAAATATAATTTAATGAGGCATATGAACTTCCCCTGTAGTAAAATGAGAGGACATGCTTCCCTCTGTCTTGCTTTTGAAAAGGTTTCGTAAGAACCCTATTGTGACTGGATTACATTTAGGTGAACTGTATCTGCTATCACCGAAGGACTGTTCTGAGCTTTTAACTGCGCAGTAAGACTCATGCCAGCATCGGGACAGGGCGTTAAATGGGTGCCATTCAGGGGTAACTAATGTGACTGTCATATCTATTTAATACAGAACTCATTTCACAAAACAAAACAGTTAAAAGGAGTGACTCAGAAGAAGAATGGCCAGATGCGGAGTCCAGTATTTAATGATTAAGCTGCAAGCGTTCTAAAGTCATCCAAAATACTTATTCTACAGTCTTATTGCATTAGGCCTATTGTTTTTAAGACATGCCATGTGTGAGAACCATATTATTAATGTGTTTTAAAGGGGGGAGGTAAGGTAATTACACTGTTGAAACTGCTGTAGTTTTTGACCTAACCAAGTTAAACATGTAGAAGAATCTATAGAATTGAACATCTCTAAGATCTGGTGTTCTGAGGAATTTTTGAGTTGCAGCAGTTGGAAGGCCAGTGTTGTGTCATGCCCTGTTTGCTTTGTGCTGTCAGCTTTTATGTGACTGCCTTTGAATATCACTGGGAGGTAAGCTGTTGTTCCTCATGAGATTCAGGCAGAGTTTTGTTGGAAAATATACTCTATATTTATCTGTGTGTCCACTGTATTTAATGGACCATTAAGATATATGGGTGTACATTTTTGTTATTTGCTTTTATTTGGTGTATTTGGAATTGGAGTGTTGGAGTACTAGGTCTATGCTGTGGACATGATGGGATTTTATGCATGTAACTCGATACATGTGTCTGTCTTGGAGTTGGGCCTCACTTGTTACAGATGTGCTCATTGTCTTTTAAATATAATTCATAGACCTTTTGATTGGACTGTGTACACTAGTAATAACATTTTTTTAACAATAATTTTTTCTAATGATAGTATTTTCAATAATTAATTTTCCCCGTAGCTAAACTGTAATTTTAATTTCACAGTCATCTTTTTTGTTGTAAGTTTTATTCCTCATATTCAGGATATTTTATTGGCTTCTTCGTCAATTTCAATTAAATTTGATTGCTTTGACTATACGGTGCCAATTTAATTTATTTTACAGCTGGGGGCTATTTTGCTTAAATGTAGAATCCTGGAAACCCAGAGATTTTCAGGTCGCAGTTCTAGCTCTTTGATAGAAAACAGTGAAATAGTGATGTTATTTATGAGATTGTGCAAACAAAGGTCTTACTTCTAACATACAGCCTGCCTTCATGAGACAATAGCCATGAATTCTAGGAACATTTCTACTTAGTGAGTCTCCTCTACACAGGTATTTTTTTCTCTGTTTACTGTTTACCTGGCAGATAGAAATCTGTGAAGGAAGAGCTTATTAGTAGGTGCCAGGTTTTCCTGTGGATTTGCCAGTTGTCCCTAGTGCCGGGGAGAGAGAGAGAAGGCATCACAATAGCTGCAGGCTTAGGGGAGTCAAAGGGGGAGAATTCCGGCATGGGGATCTCTGCAGGGCTGGTCTGGGCACAGAGTCAGGTCTCAGTGCGGCAGCGTGCGGAGCCAAGCTCAGCTGTTATTCATAACTTCTCCGCCATCAGGGGAGTACGGACCCCCGCTGCCTTCAAACACATGTCCCCACTGAGCATTAAACTCATCACCTCCGCCGGCAGGCCTGCGATGGGTGTTACAATACAGGTGCGCTCTGCGTCAGTCTGTAGGTGGGGAGATGAGGGGACTCCAGCGGTAGGCTGAACAGCAGGAATACACAGTGGAAGGTGTGATTGATGCGCTTAGAGGGGAGGGGCTGACAGAATCTCTCCTCACACAGTCCCGGCTTCCCTGAGCAGCCAGGGTTCAGAGCTGGAATATGAATGGATTTGTTTCAGTGTTCACAGTAGCGGCAGTGTCTCCCCTTAAAGAACAATGGAAACGGAGGGGGATAAAGGCTTATTTTAACAGACAGGTGCACTGATGATGAAACATTCGAGTGCCAGCCAGCGATCCCCGCTGCCCTGGCTGCAGGATCATCTGTGCTAAGGAAAGGCTGTGAAGCGTGGAGTGAACCTGATCTGTCAGGCAGGTTTTGATCTTCATCTCCTCTGGCCGTGGCTACAGAGATGGTGTCATATTGAGAGAGTCAGGAAACCGCAGCTTTAAGTTAAGATAACAGTGCCCCCACGCAGAAAGCTGAGAAGGCAAGCAATGCAATTGGACAGGTGTCGATGTGGAAAGACACTAGATCACTTTACCCTGAGTGCATTTGCAGCAAAGGCCCACAGAGCCACTGAAGTCCATCATGTGTCGGCAGATAATGATCGGAGAGGGTATTCTGTACTGCTGCCTGTCGAGAAGGAGAAACGGCAGTGGAACGGAGGCAAACATCAACGCGGCGGGGTGCAACTTCAACTCCTACATCCGCCGAGCTGTCAGGTTTGTTGGTGGGTTTCTCTTTTTTCATTCTTCCCGGGCTTGCTTCTGGCAAGGAGCGCCATGGCGGACTATTATACATAATGAAACAGATCCAACATAGTATTTTCTCAAATTGACCATCTGTTCGCAAGAAAAATACTCTTGTCTGCCTTTCCTTTTTCATGCTCTCAGTATGACTCTAAGCCTACAAATAAATCGCACTGTTGCAGTGTGCCCAGTATTCACCAATTCTGGTTAGAGCCTCCCTGGCACAGTTGGCCAGTGTCATCTCCTCTTACCTGCGGTTGATATCTTGTGAATGAGTAAGATCTATAACGGGCGCTGTGAATACTTTGGCAGAATCCCACATGTGTACCTTCAGTATTCATCAAGCGGTGGTAGAATGAAGCGAGAGTGTCCCTGCAGTGCTGCTCAATCTGTGGGTGAGGTAATGGGAGGGTGGGAGAATGGTAAACAGTAAGACAGACAGACGCTACCACCTCTAAAGTCAAAGCTAAAAAGGAACAAGGAAATTACTTTGTACAGTTTTACTCCAAATGTGTTTCACATCGTGGTTCTTTCAGTTAATTAAATGTATTTAGACATGCGTCCACATACTGGCACACACAGAGAACAGCATGTAACAGCGCCCACATGCAAATTCGCTGTCTCTTCCTTTCCTGTCAGCACTGTGAGAGGCCACAGGAACACCGATATGTTGATTTACAGAGCAGGCAAAGTTAGCTTGCCTTTGTGAAAAGGAGTTTACACTTTCCGGAATGTCCCAATTGCTTATGGGAAGGAGCAAATACGGCCTCTGAATGGGTAGAATCATAAATATAAATTGAGATGCTCACTCAGAGATGACCAATCTAATTTGTAATCAAAATGTTACCCTTGGCTTGTACTTTTCATATTGTTCAAGTCGTCTGGGTTTGCTATTGTGAAAATGGTGTATTCATGCGTGTGTGTGCGTGTGTGTGTCTGTGTGTATGCTTGTGTGTATATGTCCCTCTTTGTGTGTGCTTGCACACGTGTGTGTGTGCGTGTGTGTGCTTGCATTTATTCCTGTATTTGTGCTCTGTTTTCATGGCTAGGGGTCCACGTGTTCGGGCTCTGTGCCACTGCTCTCATAACAGACATCATCCAGCTGTCGACAGGCTACCACGCACCATACTTTCTCACCGTCTGCAAGCCCAACTACACCACACTGAACACCTCCTGCGACGAGAACTCGTTCGTCGTGGATGACATCTGCTCCGGAGCCGACCCAGCCATCATCAACAGTGGCAGGTTTGTCACTGTGTCTCTGACTTGGTTCAGAGCGTCACTTAACTGCTCCAGGTTTTCTGTTTTACAGAGTAGTCCTGTTTGGAGTATTGTAGAGGATATATCACATCCATGTACAAGTGCTGAAAGTGTGAAGGTGTAGGATTATTGCCGCTGTGCAAGCTTATTTAAATATAGATTCAGGCTCGATTCATTAACAAGGTGTTAAGATTGTTCTTCTCATACTGCACCTCAGAAGAGTTGGATTAAGTTTAAACCTGATTCATGTTAAATTGCATTAATGCTTGGGTGTTAATAATCAGAATGTCCTAGACCGCTAATACCAATGCTCTTTTAATTCCCAGCAACAGCACCCATAGATTTAGATTTGGCTTTTGATGCTTCAACTAATGAGACTGGTTCTAGGGAATGAAATAGTACCGTGTAAAGCACCACAATACCCCCATAACGCTGAACCCCTCTGTGGTTTGAATGAATAATGAAATACTGTAAATTGTCTCAGTATTCTGGATGGGTCATGAAAACAGATAGATAGTAAATGAAAGAGGGTAAATACCATGGAAGACATTTTGCAGTTATGAAGCTTTCATGTCACTGCTTAATGTTTTCTTCTTTAGTTACTTTGTAGTAAGAAATTTGTAATGGTTAGAGTTTCTAATTTGCAGTTATTGTGGTACTAATAAACAATGACACAAAGGACTGAAGATAAGTTGCATTTATTTTAGTTTTTTGGAAGCTCCTTGATGAGAGTGTTAGAAACATACATGACAGGGCAATAAGCTGGGTAGAAATTCTTTCTGGGGAAACATATAGCATTAAAAATGTAATTCAAAATAATTATTATATTCAATATATAATCCCTCCTGTGGGGATATGACCAAAAGAAATTGCATCATAAAACTAAACTTTGTAGCTGGTTCACAGATTAATACATTTTGGGTGGGGTTTATTTTATTTTTGTTTTTTTTTTTTAATCACTGAAAATCAATATTCTTTAATGAGAAAGAAATCAGATCTTCTAAAGATAATTAATCTCTGGGAAAAGGACAGAATGGCAGTAGCTATATTGAAAATTTATGTTTAAACATCTATTTATCTCCCATCCTTCCCTCTCCCGTTGAAGAGGTAATAAAATGGTTTTACATGTTCACTAAAGAGGCTTGGTGGAAATGAACCATTAAATTAAACCAAGCAATTAAACCCTTAAAATGCCAATAGCTGAAGGCGTTCAAAGTTTCTGCTCTGCCACTTTTGCAATCTATCACAGTGATTTCAGATTATTACATTATCTTGACTATGTTTATGTTTTTTGTTGGGTTTCTTTTTTCAGGTTATGACTGGTTAAATGTTTTTTTTTTTTGTTTAAGTTGTAACACCTTTCAATTTTGATTCATGTACAATTAAAAGCACTGCCATGAAAAACAAACCTGCCTACTCTCAGTTAACCTTTTGCGTTTGGAGCCATCTGCTCAGTGAGTGCGTAATTGTCTTCCATGTTGCAGCCGAAATAAAAGGTGACTGAATCACTGCCAGCCAGCACAGTGATTGGAACAGAAAATGGCAAATGTCAACTCTGTAATCCCACTCTAATGCACTTATGAAACATAATGCAGTGCTGCAGCCAGGCTTTAAACCCAGACTCTCGCCCATGCATGTCCCTGACAAGAAGGGAGATTTAGAATGAGTCCACAAAAACTCAGGGTTTTATTATCAACAACTGTAATTATGTGTTTTTTTTTATATTGTACAACCGTTGTTTGTTCTTGGATTTGATTTTTTTGTACGCACTGTTAACACTCTCTCAGGCAGAAAAATAACTGTTCCTCATCCCTTTCAGGAAGTCCTTTCCATCTCAGCATGCAACACTGGCTGCTTTTGCTGCGGTCTACATTTCAGTGAGTAATCAAAACCCCTGTTCATTAACCCCAAGCATTTAAAGAGGTCTTCCACTGTACAGTAACATCTTTTACTCTAAACGTTTGCCGGGAACAAAAGGAGCAACAGTAGTTTTCACATGTAGTCAGCAGAGCTGTATACCTCACTATTCACTGGCGGATAAATATGAAGTGCAGATGGAATACCTTAAGGGTAACAATGAAATGTAATGAAAGACGGGGAGAGTGTGCTGACTCAGGGCTCATGGGACTTTCTTCAGTTTCTCTTCTCACACTGAGTTGGGTCATGTATCTGTAAATGTGCAATGCCATTTCCAGAACACAAATTCATGTAAATTCGCTCAGAGACTGTATAATGAGTTTCATATTAAATTCTCTTACAGCTGTGAAATTCAAATGGGATGTGGCGAAAAAGGGTGAAAGCTTTTTATGTGGCAATGAGTAATAATGTGGGGCTAATGTTTGGTATTTGTGCATATTTCCAGATGTATTTCAATGCTACGCTTACTGACTCCTCGAAGCTCCTGAAACCACTTCTGGTCTTCTCCTTCATCATCTGTGCCATTATCTGTGGACTGACGCGCATCATCCAGTACAAGAATCATGCCATTGATGTCTACCTCGGCTTCCTGATTGGTGGAGGAATAGCATTGTACTTGGTAAGTATCCTTAGTCCATTACTTTATTACCTATTTAAAGTCTGCCTATTGTTGTTTTTTTTTTAATATAAAGGGATTAACAATTATAATTTCTATAGAAAGATATGACATTTTCATTTATTTTTGTCCTGTACATGTGATGATATTTGCTATATTCAAGTGTAATATTTATACTGCTGTTATCTGAGTTTACATTTACATTACAGTTAATTACAGTTATCATTTGGCAGATGCTTTTATCCAAAGCAACTTACAACACAAGCAAATAGCCATGTAAGGAGTCAACAATATTAGAAGCTCTGCATGACCAAGTTTCACTAGGTGGCCAGACCAGGTATAAGCTATACAAGGTACAAGTTTAAGGTGAATAAAATATTCAACCAATGGCCATACAGAGTGATGAAAATATGAAATTCAGTCTTGCACCGGAGATATTACTAAAAGCATAATTGCAAAGTGTTTGAAGATTTGTGCCGTCCCCTCAGCCTAAACACACCATGCTCTGGTCACTCCAGCCCCCTGTCTGCCAGTGTTCTGTCTGTGAGGTGTTGTGAAAGGCCGCAGCAGACCACAGTCAGGAGACTGCTGTCAGCTGGGTCTGTCGGCTCTCTCCAGAAGGAGCTCCACCCTGAGTGAACTGACTCCAGAAATAGCTCTTTTGTCTTAAGTTGTAGCTGTGGAATATGTATGCATTCAGCACATCCATAGTGTTTTAAGAACCAATATCATTTTCTTTTTCATCTCTTTCATTCTGTTTTGTGTTTCCCTTTTCATTTTATTCTGAAAACAAGCAATTAAAATTGAATATATATTTTAACAGTCTATATTTGTCTTAATACTAAATATGTGCTGCCTAAAATGTACCCTAAAGTCTTGTGAAGTTGAAAAACTCAAAAAACGTACAAAGACATCAAAAGTGATAAGTAACCTGGAGGTGGTTTTCAAGATGCTATTGATGTTCCTTAAATTTTTCTTCCTTTTGCATATTTGGCTGTTTTGAATTTTCCTCCACTTGTGTTCATGTTTTAGAGGCCTGACTTGGGGTCATAAAGCAGTCACTGTTTAGGGTCAGATTGGGGTTGGGGTTAGAGGTCAGAGGTTAGGCTAACTTCATGGAGGAGCTGTGCAAAGGGTTCTCTCTCGTCCTCAGGGCCTGTATGCTGTAGGCAACTTCCAGCCCAGCGAGGACACTAAGACCCAGCACGTGCAGCCGCGTGACCCTCTCAGGTCCTTGACAGACCTCAGTCACGACAGCAGCCGGCACCTGCAGCTGAAGAACGGCAGCAGCAGCGACGGCATCTCCTCGCGCTCCGAGAGCATCCTCCACCGCAACCACCGCGAGACCAGCTCCATGACCAACCTGAAGAGGGCCAGCGCCGACGTGGAGATCATCACCCCCAGGAGCCCCATGGGCAAGGAGAGCATGGTGACCTTCAGCAACACCCTCCCCAGGGTGCACACCCCGGCCCTGGACGAGGCCACCCGCCGCAACGCCACCATCCACGCCTCCATGGACTCCACCCGCTCCAAGCAGCTGCTCTCCCAGTGGAAGACCAAGAACGAGAGCCGCAAGCTCTCCCTGCAGGTGATGGAGACGGAGGCTGGCAGCTCCCCTCAGAGGACCATGGAGATGAGGTCCAGCTCCGAGCCCGCCAGGGTGGGCGTCAACGGGGAGCACCAGGTGCCCGCGAGCCAGTACCTTAAACTGGCCACCAGCAGCACTCCGTTACCCAACAGCAGCGGCATCGCTGGGGGCACCAGAGTGTCCATCCAGTCCCGTCCTGGCTCGTCCCAGCTGGTCCACATCCCGGAGGAGACGCAGGAGAACGTCAACACCTCGCCCAAGAGCGGCGCCGCCCGCTCCAAGTGGCTGAAGGTGGCGGAAAAGAGCACGGCCTGCAGAACTAACAGCCAGCCGCGCATCATGCAGGTCATCGCCATGTCCAAGCAGCAGGGCCTGCTGCAGGGCAGCCCCAAGAGCTCCGACGGCAGCACGGTCAGCTGCACCGGCTCCATCCGGTACAAGGCCCTGAACGAGCAGGAGCCCGGCTCCATCGTCAGGGTGGATGCCCATCCCGAGAACGCCCGGCCGGTGGTGCAGCCGCCATCCACCGACGGGAGCGGCTCGTGGAAGTGGAAGTCGCAGGAGAAGGGGAGCCTCCGGCAGTCGTACGAGCTCAACGACCTCAACAGGGACTCGGAGAGCGGCGAGCCGGCGAAGGACGGCTACGGCTCCGCCGAGGCGAAAAGGGGCAACCCGGACGCCGGCGGCGAACACCACCACCACCACCACCACCCCCACAGCATCACCACCATCCGAGTCACGCCGGTGGAGGGGGGCGAGGCCGCCTCCGAGACCATGTCCGTCGCCTCCAGCCGGGACTCCACCCTGAGGAGGAAGGGGAACATCATCCTTATCCCGGAACGGGGCAACAGCCCAGACAGCACCCGGAATATCTTCTACAAAGGGACATCGCCAGCTCCGAATTTCAAGGAGTGAGTCACCTCCATGTATGGCCTTGTTCACCAGATTTACAAGAGAAGAGCATAAAGAATACCTAAACAAAGCTTGCGCTACTGGCTATTGTCATATCCACCGAAAGCATGCAGTATAATCTGCAGAGCTGACCTATTACCAGTGACTGTGTAAGGGTGATTATTGCTTTTCCCAAGACAGACAGGGCTGAATTGTGCATGATATTTGTGTTTTTTAAAACTCACAAACAAGCACAAAGGCCGGGTGTGTAAAGTTGTTTGCTCTGTATTTGCTATGTGGGAAAAATGTTTCACTTTAGAAATATGATAATAATATGATCACCCTGCAAAGAGCTTTTATGTTAATTAATTAGTGCCAGTTTTTTTTTTGACAAGGGGAGTCGCAAGTGAATTTACATGCATATTTATCTTTTCTTAAGTTCAGTGCTCTTTCTTAGCATTTTAGTGCTCTGAGAAACACCCCATTTATGTGCTGGTTACACAGCCACCTTTAGATGCATGTCTGTTTGTGTTTTTTTGTGTTTCATTGCTTGATAAGTTTGGATACAAAGTGCTATATTTATTTATTTTTTAATTTGGCATAGTTATACAAGTGGTGCTGTACCAAGATCTTAAATGGATATTTATTATTAATGATATATAAAAACCCATAATATATAAAATAATATATTTACATAGAAAAGATGATTGTTTAAAAGCAGTTGTTTAAGAACTTTAGAGATTAATATGTTAAGAGTAGCAGTTGTTGGATGGGTAAGACTTAATAATTTAACAGGCAGTGGTCTTGTACAATTTATCAAAGAAACCAGAAGAAAACTTTTATAAGTAAGCATTGTGCTGATAACCATAAGTGCTATTTTACAAAATTGCTAATTATCTATGGAATTTTAATTTTAACAATGCAAAGTGCTCTTCACCTGCTTCATGTTTTATGTAAAAAGGGGAACATAGGCTTCACTTAAAATATATTCATTTTACCTTTGAGTCTGCTTAAGCAACTTGTGCAACCAAATTCAGCCCTCCTGTGGAGCAACTTGTCATTAGCTTTCAAGAAAGGTCACTGTTCTCATTATTTGTCCATCCTTTTTCATTTAAATCCATCTTGAAATGAAGCAGAAATGTATAACCTGTCTAAAAGAACCAATTTCTTCTTTTTTTCTTAAAGGTTGATGCCATACTGCTTACAGGATGTCTGAAAGGAATCAGGCCCTTATTCGTAAACACCAATTTGTATGCCTACTTATTTAATAAGTAGGATTCTCTTTAAAAAATGTTGTAATATACATGAGTTGCAGGACAAGATGACATTTCATTTAACAGTAGGGAATCAGGCAGGAGAGTATCAAAATGCAGCGCAAAGTATTCTTTCCTTGTCAAACTCAAAAAATCCAAAAATACATATTGTGTCAGTGTAACTGAAAAGTCCTCAACAGGCACTGAAGAAAAAAGTGCACCATGATCCACTGAGCTGAACATTTACAGCTCATTTAAAAGGAGTCCATCCTTCTTATTGAATATTATTGTCTCCTGGCACAAATAACTAGAAGGAAGGTTAACTCTGCACCCTCCTTGTGTTCCTTTCTCACTATGGTATTTGTGAGTGGGTCAGCTGTTCTAAAGGCACCGTGAATAAAGTGTCTTGCAAAGCGTTGCTGTAATTTTGGCACTTCAGACCTGAAAATCATTGCAAAGCATTGACTTAGGAGCACACGCCTGCTTGTAGTTACTGTAGAAATGCAGGTCATGTTGCACGGCCTTTACTCCTTGTACATTTTGCAGCTCAGTAGACACAGTAGTGGGGTAAAGTGATGTGTGGTATTGATTAAAATGTCAGAGGTTGGGATGGAGCTCTTGCAGTGAAGTGCTCAAGACAAAATAGACTTTGTAACTACTTTTATTTCAGAGTCGATCAATTTTACATCGTATTTATTACAGATTATTTTACAAACAGGTAGGGTTAGGTTGTTATTGTACGATAGAAGAATACATGGAATTTTAAACTAATGTAAATGATGTCCTGTTGTGAACAATGTGAATCATTGGTAACAAACATTATTTGACCTTTAATGTTTACACTAAATTTCAAGGAGGCCATAGTATTTCAGACGTGAATCTGTTAATTAGACACTATGTGATCTAAAAAGTTATGAGGAATACATTATCATTTGTATCACACCATGATGTTAAATTAAATATTAGATACATTACATTTGATTGATACCTTATTTAAGTTTGAATTAAGAATCCATATTATGTTTTTGATTCTATATTAAAGCTTTTAAAATAAAACTAAATTAAAACTTCACGTAGTCTATTTTGTGTCATAAAATGCTGTTTTAAAGCAATTTTAATATCAGAAACACTTTATCAAATCCATTTTATTGTTTGATTGACTTACAAAAAAATCACAGAAGATGACATGTACATTGAAGTAATGCATTTTTAGTTCAAGTATCACAAAACATGTAATATGATATTATGATGAAGAGGAGTCACACAAGCTAAGGTACAATAGTGACATGAAAACCAAGTTGTGCATGTCTTACAGCAGATCTAGTGGTAAAAGAAGATAAATTTGTTCAAGACTTAAATGACTGTTTATATATAACATACAGTATATATGGCTGATGTTAATTATAGATTTTATAGATAGATTTTATGGATATTATATAGATAGACTATGGAATGTTCTGACAGTAAGGGAGTTTGATCTTTTAAAGTTGTACTTTAAATATGTGGTCATAAGTGACTGTGGCCAGGTTGTGACTGTAGTTGATTCTAAACATTCAGACTGTTTTGTTGTCCTGTATGCAGTGAGCATTACATGTAATTTTACCCTGGAACATTACGTACTGTACACTCATCATCATGATGGTTACTTTTTCATTTTATGTCAAATTGATTATAAAACAATTTCATTTTAAAATTACACAATAGTGTTTCATATATTAAAAAACATTACAGAACAGATTTCTGTGACAGATAGTACAATGAACTACTTGATTTGTTTGGCTTTACCAAAATTAATGTATTGCTTTATTTTTCTATTAGACTGTACATTTGCCAAAGGCTACTGTAATGTAACTGCTAAAGGTTAAGTTTTAATTAAATTATTTCTTTTAATTAAGAGTGTTTATTCTGATAGAAGATTTATTCAAACAGTCGCAAATTCTACATGTTCATTTATTTTCTAACGAAATGCTTTTTTGTAATTAATGCCTTTTTTGGCATTGGCTGGTACCTTAATTTATACGCACTATGAAGTCATTTAATTGCTTAATCTTTGTACCACTGTAAATATATATTTGTTACTCTACTGGAGAAGAATCTGTATCATAACATTGTTATGACAGCAGTCACAGAAAAGCAATGAGAACCCCTGGACATGTGTCAATGATGATATATGCATGCAATTAAAGAAATCTGTGGGTGCATCTGTTTACACACCATAGGACTCAATTCTGCAATATCATTTTTTTAGTGAATATCTGTACAGTATTTGCTTCTATGAGTCAGCTCATGTGTGTGTGAAACAACCAATGGCTTTGTGATCGAGCGAATGCGGCACAGCCACTGATGAACCGCACCAGGAGATAGATTGGAAAATCAGTCCTGTGTTAAAGTTGCAAATGCAGTTGTATTTAACTTGCACCTCTGTGGGGGTTGACAGAAGGAATTTGTGCTATGTCTGAATATTGAAATAAATGTTTGCTAATGAAAGCGGGTTGGCTCTCTTCAGTTACTGTAGTCTGAGTTCGAGTTTGTTCTCAGTCACAGCTAATGTCGTTTTTGCTAGTACAGGTTTCAACACCTGTACTGTTTGTTCTCTTTTTGACTGAAAGGATCCTGCCAGTTCACACCCTTTACAGGTAGGTATAGCTAACAGCTAACAATATGCCTAGTGCTACATTAGGTCTCCTTCATTAAAAGTTGTTAAGAATGTTGAGTTCTCCAAACAGATGATGACATCATGCCATTCAGAGTAATTTATTAGATTTGTCATTGAAGAAATATTTAACTTCACTGTACAGGGCTGTTCAGACCATATGCTTGTGGATTCTTTGTTTTTGTCTTTGGAGTGGAAAAAGAGAGAATTGTGGTTTCTCCTGTTCAGTTAGTAACCACAGTTGTACCAGTTTTCTTATTTGTCTGTTGGTACCATACCATATGTCCATATGTAGAAGTTAAGCAGTTACATGGAAGCTGCATTCTACCACACACACTCTCCCATATAGAAAACTGAGTCCTGTCCACTTTGTCATGTGTAATAATCATCATGAGGTCGAAAGTAGGTCATTGAATTGACCTGAATTGAAAGAGAGTGTTCACAGCTACAGCACATCTCGGAAGATTCAACAAAAAAGACGGAGCTTACCTGACTGAGCTAATTTACCAGAGGTGGAAATGAGATATTTGATGCAAGGTGTGTTGGCTAAAGTGGAAGAGGAGCAATGAGCCTCTGCAAGATGTATAAATGTAAGCCCAAATGCCTGAACATCCTCAACTGCTGTTTCAGAAAAGCTGCATGAAAACAAACAGCACAGGGGTTCCTAAGGAGTTTTGCCCAAATAAATTGTCCGTTCATTTGCTATCGCCAGCTTTTGTCATGCAACAATATAAATAAAACCCCTCCCTCACCTGCATCTCAATCAGTGGGGGAAGATGGGAGAGGAAAGGTTTCTTGTTTGAAGGGTGTCTCAGTTGTCTGCCACTTTATTTGTGGTAAGAAGTGGGACAAACAATGTGGGGCAGTAAGCAATGCACCTTTAAATAATTAGGTACGATTTAGTCCTTGATCCTTGACGAATGGAGTATTTGCTATGTAGAATATGTACTTTTAAATTATAAATCAAAAAGCTGTGAATAATTTAAACCCCCTTTTAGGTTAACTATACAGAGGTTGTCAGCGCATCTCTTATTCAAATATGTATACATGTTTTGAAAACTTAATCTTGTGTTTTAGTGAATAATTGCAGAGTGCATTATCATTACATTATACCGTAAGCAGGGTTTCCATGGGGAGTACGAACTCACTCAGTCCATTTGTGTCTAACCTAGAATAACATGGCCTGTCCTTATTTTGCAGTTCAGGATCTCAGTAATTATAAGTAATTGTTATAAGTTTTCCTGAATGTGAACATGAATCATCTTTAGCTCAAAGCAGCACTTTCTGAATGAAACGCCACATTGACAAGTTTCTCAATGTAATTAATTCAATGCATAAAGACGAGGTGCAGCAAATTAAATTCCCATGTGTCAATCAAGCAATATCACCCCCTTATTATCACTGACAAGCAAGACATAGACCACAGAACAGCAACAGACATCCTAGCCAGCACATAACATTCATTCAACATTGCTATGACATTGTGGCAATATGACGTATTTATCGAAAGAAAATTGAGAGTTGATGAATACATTTTTTACTGCAACTCCTGCAACCTCTTCCTGAAGAGTCCTCCTATAATGATACTGAGTTGTCAGAATTCTTTTTTTAAATGACAAATGAATACAGACAATAAACTATTAACATTACTGCAGATGAAGAATTATAATTCATATTTCACCCGACTGCTAGCAGTAAAATATCTATTGGTCTGTGTCTGGAATGATGGTCCATTAGCACCTGAAGAAGTCATGATGAAAATCCAATCCGATAAAATGTATTTCTAAGTCATGGTTGTACCTACAATGTGATGACTATTGCCACATTAAGGGAATTCCATTAACTATGTATTCCTATAATGTGTGTAGTCCCTAGGGCCATAGCAGGCTTTGTGGAATGCTATAGGATCTAAATTAGAACTGCTCACTACTGTAAAACTGTTCAGACCCATCAGTTTTGAAATTCCTTATTGAGTCAAATAAGTAAATAAGTTAAAGGCTTTGACAATTTCTGACAGCCATGACATGCAGGGAGTTCTTAACAAATGGTCAACACAACATAAAATCTGTTCTTTTATCATTATTAAGGGTGCAGAACTGCTAAATTGACAGGAATGCTATAGAGTGACCTTTTCAATGCGGAATGGGAAAAAATGGAGTAAATAATGCTTGGCATTATTGTCAATGAGAGTTATGTCATATACTCAGTGTCCAAACAATATTGTAAATGTGATTTTTTTTTTCTAAGATACCACACGACCGCTGTCAACACTGAAAGGTTAAAAGACAATTTTCTCTGTGTTGCTGGACAGTTGGTGCCAAATCAAAATGGAAATAAGCGAGAGGCCAAGCAAAGCGGTGCACAGGGAATGTTGGTTGTAATTGCTTGCTCTAATTCCACCGTACGTCTGGCCCATTACGCATGTTGACTTACAGCACAGTACAGTTGCAGATGGCTTCTTCACACATTATTTACTGAAATGTCTTCTGCTTGCATATTCACATCAGTGAAGGGTAATTGGAGTAGGGGAAAATGTTTTCTTTTTTTCACTGCGAAATGAAGAGCTCTGTATTGTGTATTTAACACCTGCTGGCATTCTGATTCATTTGAATCTCTCTTTAGGGCTTGCAAGGTACTAGATACACATGCTATAAACATATCTTCAGAAGTACACAAGTACAGTTGACATAACTGTCAACTCACACACATAGACACAAAATACAGATAGTTATTCTTTCTATTTGTTTATCTCTTTGTAGAAGCAAATTGTAGTATAAACCATCATTTTATAGTACATAGTAATTGGAATGATGGTATAGAACAATATTACCGTGAGTAATTTTTGGTGAGTAAGGATTTTGCATTTAGAAGACAAAAGAATTCAATCTAAAAGTGATGGATCGCGCCATCTATGGATCTGACTGTAAACCATGGATTAGAATAGATTAAGATATTAGGAATGGTACAATCCCTAGGGCACCTTCAGTTTTGGTGAAGTATTTGTTTCTTGTGAAAACAGTGCTGGCTCTCATCAATTTACAGCACAAAGAAGTCACAGCGGACATGGACATGAATTCAATTAACATGATCTTGTACAAGTTAATGCTGGTTTGGCTACCTGCTATTGTGTATTTCCAGTCGTTTCACTGAGCTGTGTATCTGAGCTGGTTTTCTCAGTGCCTCAAGAATCTCATTGCAGGCTCAAACACACTAGCAAAGCGATTGGGGGTGAGTCTGAAACCTGAGGCAACTGGAGATCTGATGCAGGCGATTATGTCACCTGGCCAAGTCCTGGCAGAGCCTTCTTCTCCCATAGAAACTGGCCAGGATCAAGTAGATGTAAAATGACAGCAACAAGGCTTCAGGTAATGTAGCAGGAGCAGCAGTGGGGCAGACTTCTATTTTTGCACCTTCCACAAGAGAGCCCTGTATGCTGTCTCCACACTGGGATCCATCAGAACTTCCTTTCTGCATATCTGAAATGGGAACTGAATGCATCAATTAATCTTTTTCCAATGTTATTTTGTTGGTAATATAAAACATCAGGCAACCTCTATACTTTCATAATGCACTCACAGCTTATTTTCTGTTAGATATTGATTTGTTAGATCTGTTATTGACTTGTCATATTGTTTGTGGAACTGTTTTATTAATGACTTCTTTTTCTTTTACAAACTAATAGTTTAATTGAATGTTCATATCAGATGTGCTTGTGTTGCCTTCATAATGTCTCTCCTTAGCTCAATTATTGATTGAAGCTAGATGTTATTCCATAATCATTGGACCAAGCTTATGTAAGTACATTATACAGGTGTGAGCTGTCACACATATAACATTGTTATAGAAGATTTTAACAAGACAAAAGGAACATCAATTGGGTTTGTCCTGCTTGAGGAAGAATGTACCTACTTTTATTGTATGTTTGACAAGTGAGCCTTTTGGACTGAAGGAGGCATTTCGGGGACTGAAGGAGGCATTTTGGAAAATCAAGATGCAGATCAGTTCTGACCAGATCAAAATCTGATGCAAAGATCAAATGCTTGCTACAAAAAAGAGACCTAATTTAAGCTAATTTAGCGAAATAATGTCCTCTGATATTGCTTTCATGTTGTTGCATTGTGCTGTGAGTACCTGGTACCACAGGGCTTCTTCCTCTTTCCTGAATACACTCTTGTCAGTAATATCCAGTTTAGTAACTGGTGATGAAAATATTCCGATGAGAAAATACATACCTCCCAGACTGCACAGGTCCTAAGCATGTCCTACTTTTGTGACTTGCACCTTCAAAGCCAAACAATGATCAGCGGGGGATAATCTTGTCAGCCATAAAGCAAACTGTTCTTCTAATTACGATCAGTCATTCCTGGAGGAAAATTCTAATAACTTCCCCAATGCCCGCTCAGCTGTTAATGAGGAAACGGCATGTGCAACAGAGTTTTAACACTTAAATTGACTAGCCCTCTGTTGCAGCACACCAAATCAGCTAGAGGAGGAACTGAAGGCTTTCATATTGCATCAAGGAAGAGCTGATCTATTTTTGAAAAATCAAACATGTGCTGATGAGTGCATATTGATATGGAGGTCCCCTGTGGAGTCCATGGTCTGCTGTGCTGAGAGCCATCAGTCAGATAGGAAAAGGGTACAAGACTGACCCCTGGAGGGAGCTTGTGGAAATGCACCAGGATGACTTAAAAATTTGAAATTCAGCCTTTGCATTTTTGCGTATTCAGCCAGGGATCTGAGAGCTGTGGTCAGACCATCAGATGGTAGTTATTACTGTTAGCCTTGTTGTTTCAGACCTTAAGACAGGCAGCAGTGTGGCTAAGGGAGTGGGCCTGTAAACAGAATGCTGCTGGCTGTCATTTCCTAGTGGGGGGAATGAATCATTATACCTTTACACAAGATACTGAAAATCATCAGTAAATATTTTCATGTGTGTGAATCAGTAATTTGCAACCTGTTTAAAGACATTTGCTATGCTAAATAATCAAAGGATGACGTATAAATGTCAGACCCTGTCTCTAGGGAAAGGGAATGGTGGCTGTATGACACAATCAAACAGTCCTCCAAATTGAATGATGATCAGCTGACACAACATAACAGCACAGTTATGTTTTTTTTGCAGTCTCCAATTAGTCTCAGTATACAAGCACCATATATTGTGCAACTGTAGGTAATACAGTTCTCCCATGTCTCACCTTTCCTGATCTCCCTTCATTGGTTACTAGTGACAGCTCTCATCCACTTCAAAACACCAGCTTTAGCCTGCCGAAGGGTGAGGGTAATGGCTCCCTCTTATTTTCAACTGATCATCCGACCCTATGCGCTGGTCAGACCCCTGCGGTCAGCTTCTTCAGGACACCCCACCCCTCTCATAGCGTCACCTGCTGGTCACGTCCGCTGACTGTCTTAGCCCCTATGTTGCCAAACCAGTTTCATGTTGCAGTTAGAATGGCTTAGACGCTGGCCATCTTTCATTTCACACTGAACACCCACCTCAGCCCTCCTTTCCAAGCATAATCTCTCGTCCCTCTTGTGTGTAATTGTACATACGCAAGTGTACTTCAGTGTTTTATGTAATTAGACATGTGGAGATTTGCTTCATGGCATGTATTAGCATTATATTTGGAATGGTATAGTCTGTTTTGTGCATATTGATTGCACTTACATCTTACACTCACAACTTGAATTGCACGCTTGATCTAGGCACACGCTTGCAGTCTCAGCACTCTATTTTGCCATGGACACTTGTTCATACGTGGCTAGTGGTGTAAAATTTTTGTGCAACTTTTCATGCCACCTTATTAGATGCACTGTGGTAGTCTGGATAAGAATGTCTGCTAATGTTACATAATGTGATGTAAAACTGTAATGAGAGTATTAGGGTTTATCTGAGGCAGATGCAAGCATCTACCATGAAAAGCAACTTTGGATAGCCTGACAGCCTGATAGGAACAGACAGCGGCTTTGTGTGTCCTGAAGTTATGTTCAGTGCTTTTTAATCACATAGAGCAGCACCAGTGAGCAGTGGGCAGCACTATGTGGCTTAGAAATTGCTGCCGAGTCCTAACATGGTGACATATAGTACAATTCCCTGATTCCTAAATTTGTGTGGTGTATCAGTCTTGAGTTCTGCAGTAGCCCAGTCATATGTTGTGTCGACTTCACTCACAGTGCACCAGCTCATGATTTTCAAAATCCATGACATGTGTGGTGAACCCTACCACTGCTATTTCCAGTCCCTTTAGCCCGTAGCCTGTGTAGCTGGACAAGTATACTGTAGCATTTCAAGGATTCCCATTGGATGTTGAGTCAGCGAAGTAGTTCACACTTAGACTTTTACCAAGGTCCACAAGGCTACAGGGAGCATTCTCAGAAATTGGTCAAGGATCTGTCTCCCTGATCTCTCCCTTGAAGCATCACTCAGGCCTGATCCAATAGCACTTCAAAACCCTGAGACAATGGTATGGTTTTTTCAGTGCTGGCCCATGAGTTGTTGCAGCTAGAGTGCTAGATGATAGTTTTCCAGGAGATGACATTTTTTGCTCTTTGGCACCACCCAGCATAGGGTCCAGCAATCAAAGTTGACCTCAAAGTTCTTATCTCTTTAAGTCACAATTCACAACGAAGCTTTGCTGTGTGGAAAGTTCTTTTCATTATTATATAAATAAATACACACACACACATACATGCATACATATATACTTGTGAACTTATATCCATCTGAGTGAAATTACTCTATAACTATACAGTTATTGCTACCTACCTTGATTTAGTATATCCCTTAAAAGTCTTCATTAAATGCAAAAATGCATTTGCTGTACTGGAAAGTGCAATAAAACAAAGGGAATCATGTTAAATAAGTACTTGCACCAGCTCTTTTGGTGACTTATAGATTTAATGATGACCTACACTAGGTCTATTTTTGTTTTTTCTTCCTGGTTAGTCTTATTACGAACTCTGCCCTGTTCTTATACTTGATACTAAAATAACATTGATTCCAAAGTTTGTGACTTCAGTCTTCATGTTGTGGTAGTTTAAGGTAATAGGGTTCATCTGTGCTCCTTATCCATATAATTTTAAATGATAGCTTTCAGCTTCCATCTTATTTCCCCTTCAAAGAGAGCTGGAAGACAGGTTTTTGGTTCATAATGACCTCCCACTGGTGCTCTGCATGCTACCAATTCACATCAGGCAGGTTTCTCCTCTCTTCAGGTGGTGGATGTTGCACTGGCCTGATAGCCCTGTTCTCTCAGTCCTCCCTCTCTCAGCAAATCCCAGACACAATGTCTTAGTTTAGCACTGACTTTCTGTTCACATTTCCTGTCATTTCTTCCCAGAAAATGTTTCCATTCCCAGGGGAGTTCTACTTTGTCTCTTTAACACACGAAAGTCCATTTTCGTAGCAAATGTCTCTATAAATATATGACATTTTCAAGAGCCCATAGTGAATCCACTGTCATTTTTTCCATCAGCTGGTGTTAGAAAATACCACGTGTTCACTTTCACGCAAATTTACACAATGTTAGCCCAAAACAAAACTTTACCTCAGATTACCCACCATGGAAATAGGGGATAAATTTCTTCCCCTCTGTGCAATCCGTGTCTCATTTTTTGACGTAATTCCTTTCTCAGGGGGACATTGCTCAGGGTAAGTCACATGCCTAATGTATTCACCACATGGCACCTTTAATTGCTGTGAAAATGGGTGGAAGAGAGCAACAGAGCTCAAAAAGAGACACAGATCCTGTGCATGAATGTGGCATATTTATTATATTTTCCATGTAGCATTGTTCCCTGTGAAAAGACATCCAGAGAACTAATACATCCACTAACACCTGCAATTTGTCATTTGAACAATTATTTTCTTCCAAACACTGTAATGACACCGTTAAGACCTGTTTAAACGTTGAAAGTCAGTGACTCAACTTTTGATTAATATTCATGAAGAACAGATGTTGTACAGTTGTTTCATATAAAATGCATCACAATTGTAGCCAGTCCTCGTTAGAGATCGCGCCGTCGTTGCCTCCTCAGAAACATCTGGTGAGCTGAGACCGCTCCTCTTCTGGCTGCTCTGAAAATGATGTTCAGACAGACACGGCAACTGCCTGGCATGATGCCATAATTCAGACAAGAAGAAAATATCGTCAAATCATTCATTATTTGTTGAAGTAGTCATACAGATGGAGGGATGGGAAAGGGTGGGGAGTTGCCTTCCCTTTTTCTTTTCATTTGTTTTTGTTTTTCTCTGTCTCCCTGCAATTGAAGTTACAGATGTGAAATTAAAAATTGGCTTTATTAATGCTAACTGTGGAAGGTTTCAGTGTTTACTCTATGTTACATCTAAAGATTGTCATGATTGTAAAATGGAGACGTGCAGTCACACTGATTTTGAAAAGTATTGCAACAAAACTCAAGACTCTGTCACAATATTATATTTGATCAATTTCATGTACTAAGTGCTGATGGAAAACAGCTTATTCACTCACTTATTCATTCACACCTCATCATTAGGTTTAGGATTCAGACTTGAGGGTCCTGCATTTTTTTTTTTTTTTGCGTGCCTCACCTACATGTTTTTCAGTTCTAGGATTCAGACCTAACCTACGCACCCAACCTAAGCATGGTGGGCAGTAGATTTTCTCACAAAATTATTATTTGGCATTGCTTAATGCAGTGACAGGACACTCACTTTAATTTAGAAAGCTAAGCAGATTCCATTAAATTCCATTACATAAAGCAGTTCTGGAACTGAAATAAGCCTTTTCAATACTTCAGCATTAAACAGTACAAGTTAAATATGTCAGTAATAAATATCTTTTATTTTAAAAAGGAAACAAATACCACAGGGTGCTTAGTTCAAAGTTGTTTTTTCCTAACATTATTCAATGGGTAGGCCTGACATTAGATCAATAATACAGCAAAAGCAAACCAGCCATAACAATTACAACATTCAGACATATTGCTGTATTCTTTATATGAAATGGTTGATTTAAAATTAAGTGTGGGGTATTTTATACAGGCATCTGAGCCTTAGCATCACACACAGGAACTGAACACATGGACATTGACAGACAAAAGGTTTTCCATGGTCTGAACTAGTTAACTGTTCAGAACACTAGCTAGTTTGCTAGGACATTTGTGTCAGCTCTCTCATGGCACTGTGCACTTTTTCATTTGCATCTGTATTTATACAATGGTCCTGTCATGGTTGTCAGTATGAATGGACCTAGAGCCTACTTAATGTAGCCTTGCTAACTAGCAACTGTTTCAACTGTAACAAATGTTACTGCAGCTACGTTGCTCTCCCTTTCAAACTCAACGGTGTTAAACCGTAATGTATTAGAATAACATGAATAAAATTTGTAATTTCTCAGATAGTTATTGCGTTTTCAGATAAAAAGAGATGGCAATATTCACAGAAGAGTAAATCCTTTCCTCCCTAGGACTATGTCATGAGGATTAAAAAAAGGTACAAACATTAAAATGCTTCCAGGACATCGCATAGCTTGCACAGCCTAACAAGGCCATAGACAAATTAGAAGGAAAATGTTGTAAAATCAATGGACAATTTACCAGCTAGCTACACAAAATATCACCACCACTTTTTCTGCAGATGTGTCTGTGGTGATTTTCCAATTTTCTTTTGCAGCTTTGACCATGGATGCAAAAAGCAAGGAAAAACCAGGGACACTGAGAACAGTATTGACAATGTCCAGGGGTCGGAAGACACTGTGCGCCAGTATATAATATCAGGCCTGCAATCTCAATACTTTCAGACAGGTTCAGCTAATGATTAGCAATGGCCAGGGTAGGTGTCACCACCCCTGCACAGGATCATTATATCCTATTGATTCTTCTTCAGTGTCAACATTTTTCTGCATCTAAATCTGCTGTGGAGACCCCTTCAGTAAGTGGGTCCAGAATGAAGGTATCAGAACCTAATATACACAAGACGGCTTGCTGTTGGATAACCGTCATGGGGAAACACCACTACATGCACACAAAGACATTCTAACTGGCCAATGATGTTATGTTCAGTGTCAGTTTGTTCTGGCATAATGGTAGGTGGAGAGTCTACACCATACACAGTGCAATGTACCACCTGCATTGCATAGCTCAAGCAATGTGGTTCAGAGGTGGTTGTTGTCACATTTATGCAAAACAACATTGCCACATGCCTCGTATCTTTGTAAAACTTTTGTAGCATGGAGCAATTGGTCTATAATGGACTTGCCAGCCTATTAACCTGACGTGCAGCAGAGCACCTCTGAGATGCTCTGGATCGGTGTGTGCAACATCAGAATCAACAACAGACAGCTGAGCTGAAGACAGTGCTTCTTGCTGAGTGGAAAGTGATTTCCCAGAGATAATAACTCTTGTAATGTCTTCATCAGGTATGAGTGCTGAGAGCAGAAAATTGAGGACTCACAAGATATTAAATTTATTAATACATTTTTAAATGTTAAATGCCCCCCTCGGTATTTAACATCCTTTGATTGGGTAAGGGGTTTTGAACATTAATGTATCATAAGTGCCCCAGCAAGAGCTATCATGTTGGGAGTGTTGGTGCAGGAAGAAAGAGAGTTTAGAGCCCTTCTTTGTGTGAATCTAGACAAAATAACAAATGTATGAATATGCATTATATTATTTCCTTGTAAGGCAATGTAGAAGGTGGTAAACGAATGGGTATGAATTCAGGTAGTGGGAGGTTTACTCTTCTGCTGCGTGCCCTCATGGTGAGAGACAAACAAAGCCCTTTCTCAGCCGAGTCTGACCTTATCGCCACAGAAACCTCTGTTCAGCTGTGATTGTTGCCTAGCGATGCTGTTCCACTCCTTGTGTGCGTCCTTCATATTCAGACTCCACATGTTGTCCACTGTAGGATGGAAGACATGTTTTCATGCCAAACAGAAGAGTTATAGAAGAAATATGCCACATATTAATGCATGCTTGTAGAGGTTTATAGGAAAAAAAAATTATTGGAAAACAGTGAAGCATTTTAATTATAATGCCTCATATTTAAAACGAATGTTTCCAGCATTATAGTTTTGATCCTCTGTTTTGATCCATTCTGTGCTAACACCGATGCTCAACTTAGTAATAGTACAACAAAAATTAATTAAGCAATAATTCACATTACTGCTATATTTGATATTGGGGTATGGTGGGGAGAGGGAGCCATTACACATCTCAACCAACCAACAGAGCCCTTACTGCTGAGAAATCACAGGGATGTTTCCCAGAATCTAGGTCAGGCCATTGGAGAGAATACCATGAATGAAAAAAAAACAACATTCAGACCAAGAGACAAAAAAATGGAGACACTCACTGGTATCATTATACAGAATACCATCCTGTAAATCTGCCTCTTATTGAAAAGAGGTTTTCAAAGACAAATGAAGACAGGAAAAATGGCTGTCCCTTGTCTTTTAAAAAAACCTTTTTTCACAAAAAAAATGGAACAAATAAATAATGAATGTATGTTTGATGGTAAGTGCACATTGCCTGATTTAAACATTGGAACATTTTAAATGTCAAATTAAACATTAACCACATGCTAATTTAAACACAGACAGGTTGCTGAATTATGTATTCAGCAAACTGCTCATCAAATGTATGGCCTTTGCTGGAAAATAGCAGTTTGTTGGCAAGGACAGTCATCCCTGTGTTTTTGGTAGCACAATAGTGGACTCTTTTAAAAGTTGTGTGTAGGCAACATCAAAATGAGGACATAAATATTTCACTTTAACAAGCACATTCATGGGTCCCATGATCCATGGTGAACAAAATTTATGTCCTTCATCAGGAAAAAAACTGTGACATATTTGTTTATATTAATTTTATATTCATGTCATGTCAAACATCTATGCTAGTAGGTCCACCAGGTATGCCAACAGGAATTCAACCCAAGCCAAAGGAAAAGAGATCTCAGGCCTAATGGGTTTTGGAAGAAAATCCATCATTGTTATATCTTTTAGAACAGCATGATTCAGATGTCCATGTTAACACAAGCATGTGCTGTGCATGTCTTGCATGTGGTACGGAGTTTGGAAGAACTGATACATTTTGAATAAGTCATGGGAGGGAGATATCCTCTGCAGGTGTTTACAGAGCATCTGTGAACTGTGACTGTTTTTATTTCTGACTGTTTTTAGTGGCAGCAACCGAATTGCAGTGCAGTGGAGAGCTTGCTTGCAAGCTGTGTCTCTTCAATTCAGCTTTGAAATTTTCCGATACAGTACTCAGACCACAGCGCACATTATCCAGAGAATTGCAGCAGGGGACGAGGCTCATGGATAATTTCACTCATTTGAATTCTGGTAAACCATTGCAGCACTGTTGTTAGTGCCGCACGGTGCCATATTTATTTGTTTTTCTCTACAAACTCCATTGCTTCTTCATGTTGAAGACATTTTTGTATGTGCTGTAGATATCATTCAACATTCAGCACTTCTCAGTGAAATCTGTACAACTTGCCAGCACAAGCACACTGATCACAATCATCCATGTGAAAACATCTCTTCATTATCCAATTGAAACTTGTGGTTTTGTAAGACAAATACTCTCTTTGAGTGCAAGTATATCTGTGTTCAGCAAACGGGCCAGTATAGGATTTGAGTGTGTTAGCGTGTTGGGAGCATAGACTCAGATGTGTGTGGATTAATTTGCAGCATAAATGTAGGGCGAAGCTGTAGGCCTGCTGGGACGCGACTAGCCCGTGGCCAGCTGAAGCGCTTTTACAATCGGATGCCTCAGCTTATTTTCCACCCAGAGGGCGACTTGGAAGGATTGATGTTCGAGCGTTTTATTGCTGGCTGAGATTCAGCCGTGGACAGAATTAATGTTTGGAGTAAACTGCCAGCTGCAGGAAAGGTGACTGCTTCAGTGTGAGGAATGGCAAAAGAGGGAGGAGTTGTGGGAGCCACAAAGGTCACATGTGAGCACACAGTAAATCAAACAGTTAACCTCAGAGAGAGTGACAATCTGGTTTTATCCAGGAGTACAAAGGCCTCTATGTCCACTTCTTAAGCTGAGTCTAGTACACAGCACAAAATGTATGACACCCCCCCAAGATCAGAAAGATATCATTCCACATTTTGCCTTCTCTGCGGCAATTTGTCACATTGGTGACAAAAACAAAAGCCAGTGAGGGGGAGACCAGAATACTAAAGAGGCCCAATTCTCGTCAGCCAGATGTTATTAGGACACTCCATATAATGAACTTCATCTCAAGTGCACTCTTACAAATTTACTGTAAGTACACACTTCATGAAAACAGCAGTGCTGAAATGCTGAAGACTTGTCCTTTTTAAATGATTTATTGCCTACCTTTATTTAAACATGTTATTGCTCTGCTCTTGTGAGTCTGCTCTAGTCTGTGTTACATTCTCATCATTGACAAAATCAATGATTCATGTCTTGTCCATCACATCAGCTGAGGTCTGTCGGGTTTCAGAGAATGTATCTTGAATATCTTGTACCTCCAGATACCAGAAGTTTAGATCTTTGACAACCTACTGTTCTACTGTAATCTGTTTTATTTGCATTAAGCACAAATTTATATTGCTCTTATTTTCAAGACATAGCAATCCCCTGTCCCTGTAGTGGATACATGTTCAGTTGCTCCCTGTCAGTTCGTTTACAGCCTCTAGGCTCAGATATATTGCAAGGTGTTTCAGCCCCTGAAAACTACCCAATATGGCCTTGCAATGCATATAAATGAATCAGTGTACCTTATGCATGTATTTTTGCTTCCTCTATTTTAACAGAGAACATTATCATCTGTTCTTTCATATTCCTGCCAAATGTTAATTGAGGAGCTGTGACATTTACAATTAGCCAAGTAGAAATTACTTTCCCTAAAAAGTATATTAACCCTGAATGATACTGGATTTAAAATATTTTAGAGGGCAATATTGTTCTGCCTGCTTTAAATGGAATGGAACTTCTCCAGATCTAAATCCAGCAGAGAGGGAGAGAGAGGAAAGGAGAGTGATAGAGAGAAAGAGAATAAGAGTGAGAAGGATGCATGCTGTACACACTGAGGACTGTAATCATTGATTGAGACTGTTGCAGGTCTACAACTGAGAGAAAGAGAGAGAGAGAGAGGCTTGACACGCTGAAGAGGACACTGCAGAGCAGCTACTCCCTGCTGCCCTTGTAAATATTCACCATGGCAACCACACCAAGGAAAATGCGTAAGTGCCACTAACTGCAGCCATCAAGTGTGCCTGAGGCAGCCCCCCTGACCACAATCCATGCTTAACCCTAAAGCAGCTGCTCAGGGTCATTTCTTACCCCAGACGCACATGTTTGTGTCTAACTTCAAGGCAGCCGCTGTGAACCTTCCTATTACTCTCAATTTTGTCCACCAATATGGAGTCAGTATATCTGTAGCATTGTGTCAGATTTTTTGCGTCGGTGATGAAGTCTAAAATGAATGTATGAATGAATGACCACAATAAAAACCCAATGACAATAATTGAAAAAATTGGCTTTGTTCCGCTGTTTGTCACCCTGCTCCCAGGCACCCTGCGATTTTTCAAGCGCCTACGCACCTATTAATGACGTCAGCAAATTAGCTTCTACCCTCCAATGAGCACTCACTCTAATATGGTGTGCAGTGTGACTTGTAAGGTGAAAAAAAAATGGCTGGCCTTTGGCTGCTTGCAAGTGTATCAGCAGATTGCATTTGTTTTGCTTCCATGCTCTTGCATGAGTGTAGAGCTTGTTGTAGTTAGATGAGTCTCGTGTACAATCGGTAATTCCAAAAATAGGGATGCATGAGAAGGAAAAAGCATAAAAACATCCCATTCCATATGTGTGGTGAGATAAATGGAATATGTTACTGGGTCCAATCCATATGCATCAATACGTATGGACTTAACTATACAAATCACTTTACTATGCAGTATTGTAGGGATAAAACTAGCTGGTCTTAGTATGTTGAAGTCCCTGTCGCCAGCATAATAGGGCTTTATTATAAGCAATAAGATTATCCTCTAGACTCCAGAGCCTTTATGGATGAAGTTGATCTTACATGTACAATAAATGCATTTCATGTCTGCGCAGAAGGATCATAATAAACCCTCTGATGAAATGACAGCATGAGTTTATGCACAACAGCTGAACATAAGCAAGCGCGCTGTCCTCATTAAGTCAAATTACGTCTGGGATTACTGTTACTTTAAAATTGAATCTACTAGTACATCACAAAGGAACTTTTTTTTTGGGGGGAGGTGTGGTGGTGGCTTTAATCGGGGGGCTCTATCCCACTTCATTCTAATGCAGATGTAAGCAGCCGCAACATCACATGAGCTAGATGGTGATGAGAGGTTAATTAAAGCTTCAGTTCTTCATGTTCGGCATGTGGAGCGCAGGCAGTGCATCTTGACCTTCCCACAGTGAAAGACTGTACTGTACCCTTGGGATGAAATTATTGCATTAGCGCAGATGACTATTGCAGGTACACCTGGACCTTTCTGCTCACCTTGATGTGCATGCATAAATGTTGACTAGAACATTCCCTTTGATGTCACTTTTTACTGGGTACTGGGTCCAAAATGAACCAGGGCTATGTGAAGCCTTTTTCAGTGTACTTACCCTAGGTCATCATTCCAACAGGAAACTGCACATTGGCAGATGTGGACACATTTATTACATTGGTATGGGACACACATGTGGTATCTCATCCATAGAACTATGACTCCAAACTAGCTGGGTATGCATGCACTCATAATGAATGAGAATTTATTCTCCATAAATTAAATGAAAGCACATACATTAATAGCATCTCTGTAAGGCAGTTTATGATTATTTCATGGTTTGTTCCTCTCTGGTCTCTTTGGATTGCATCTTGGCTCCCCTACCTTGTTACATGCAATCATTTCCTTGTGAATTCCTGTAGAGCATTATGGCACTTGTTGAATGTTTCAGCACTGGTGATTATTCTGTGCTCTGTTGCAATAGCACTCAGTAGTGTAGCAACATACCTTCAAATGTGGCCAATTCTTTTATGTATGCATTGTTGTTCATGTGTCCTTATGACCTGTATTTCCTTTTTCAAACAATTTTTATTGTTTTGAGATAATGTACAAAATACAGCTGTATAGATATATCAAGTTATATATATATATATATATATATGTGTGTGTGTGTGTGTGTGTGTGTGTGTGTGTGTGTGTGTGTATATACAAATTGGCTAGGAGTAGTACAGAGGACTTATATGATTAAAAAATAGAAGAGGACAGGGGTATATGCGAACACATACATACATACATGCATATGTACATTCATGTGTAGACATACAAGCACAAAACACCAATCATGTGTTTTTTTATCCCTTTGCTTTGTAAGTCACTCTGCACAAGACTGTCTGTACAGTGAATAGTGACCAAGCGTAAATGTAATGCATTGCACTCTTATTTCATAAAATAACAAATGGGACACAGTTCCACAAAAGTGGCTTTCTTTGAGGTAGTAAAGGGATCTTTAAAAGGGATCATTTGAATAGTAAAAAATGGTGGTGTGTGCATTAATGTAATGTACAAAGTCTACTTTACAGTGTATATGTATACTAAAAAGCTTATTCACTCACAACAGCTGTATTTGAAACTTTTCCTCTCTTTGCCATTTGACTTCAGACTTAACTGACCCAGAGCATCTATTGTTCCCCGCCAAGCAAGTATCCATGACTGAGAAGCCCTGAAAAGCCAGACTAATGCCTTCTTGGTCCTGTATTGGTGGGATTCCTTCTACTGCCTTCTGGAAATGTTCATCTTATATGCATGACAGAAAGAAAACGTCCCTGAGGTTGGATGGGACAAGATGTGGCTTTTATGCTGAAGTAATATCTAATTATTTCCCCACATGATTAATGGTTCTCCTTATAGCATATACAGAAATAAGATTTAACTGTATTGCCATGAGTTCATAAAATGAATTTTAAATTTAGACGGATACTTTAATGTCCTTAAATGCATTTTCTGTGTATTGTCTTGTTGATTGAGCATTTGTTATACACTTGCATTACTTTGCATTACTTGCATTACATTCTGTAATGTTCCACATAAAATGGGCTGTAGTAATTACATTGTTATGGTCACTATCACAGTAAAACTTGATTGATTGGCTTATTTTTAGAAGAATTAGCATAATGCAAACTCACAAACACTGTGCAAACACTACAGCTGGGTCATTGAGAAAACAGGCCATTGCAGCTATAGCTGTAGAGGCTCTTGCTGTGAGCGTCACAGAAGCCTGATTTAATGCCTGTCAGCCCGCAGCATGGTTTGCTGTCTAGTTCTGAAATCCATTCAGAGCGGTGACAGGCAGATCACTCTTTCTGTCGACAAAAGCACCAGGAGAAATGTGTAAAAGGAAGCCCCCTTCCCCCCGCCCCAATACAAATATACACCAGCCCCAATACAAAATCTGTTCAGCTGGACGTGTATTAGTATTAGTGGACTGGGACAAGCAGCCGGAGTGTCTTGCACACTCAGAGACAGCTCAACTTCACAAGCACACACAGTTTTCACTTTTTATATCACGTAATTAACCACATTTCAGCATCAGCAACTCATTTTTTCATTTTCAAGTACTGTGGTACTGAGGTTATTATCATGAAAATTATGCGAAAGAATCATGTCTACCCATCAGGAATCTTTCTGGGTGGCCTTGTGTTCGAGAGGCCACATTGGTCTGACTCAGACATGTCCACCAACACATCACTGAAATGCAGCACTTGTGCAGACATCTGGAAAAGAGACTGATCTTGGATCTGAGGCTCAGCTGTAGCCATAGGTGTCATTTATGCTGGGGACACTGGGGGCATGTCCCCACCACTTTTTGTCGTGGCCCATTTCCTCCCCACCATTTTTTGAAAGCCTTTAGTTAGTTGAACTTCGTTGTCCCCAGCACTTTTCAAAACAAACTGACGCCCATGGCTGTAGCCCTGCTGCTCTGACAGTGTTCTTCATTAGACACTATGTGCAGCCTGTGCAGTTGCAATACTAACACTAAACACTTAGTCAGTACCTGCTGATGACACATAGAAGGGCAAGGAAACTGACAAGAACTCAAGTGGAGTCCCACTGTCTTTACCAACCAAGCATGACTGAGTTTAACCCCAACTTCTTTCACTTAACACCAAAAAAAAAGCTGCTACATAACAGCTGCTTGCCATTCATACTTGTCATATTTGTAGTTTCCAAACATCTACCTGCTCAAATTAGATAGCAAGTATATAATTTGTCTGAGGGGGACAAATATGATATTTGATTTAGGAACTGTCTGGCTCACACAAATGCTGTCAGGCTGGATAAGGGTCAAGAATGGCAGACAGCTTCATATGAAGTGTCCTTACTTACTTCGCAACAACCGACTCCAGCATGCATTCTTAATCACCGTCTACTGTGGCCACCACGTTCATTTTATGCTATGCTTGCATGAAACGAGGTGCTCTTTGTTAGATTATTTGGTACTTACCACCACCTTGTGGTAGCAATAGTAATGCGCCTTTTTGTGATGCTGCATTTTTCAAGGGATCTAAATTCAGCAATTACGTGATCATCATATGGTATTAGAGGTGGTTTTCTTCTCCAAAAGTCTTACCTTTGTCTATATTTTTATTTTGTAAGAAATACCCAAACTCCATGACATCTTCTCAAGCTAAAAATATTGTTTTCACATTAACCTCTTTAGGTGTTGTTATTATTGTATCCTGATTTTGAAATGTGACCGCTCTCAGCTTTGGTGAGCTAATTTTATTTTATTTTTCTCTTCTGCTCTTTACTGTTTATTTATTTACTGAACTGGTCATAATAAGATGAAGACAGCCTTCTTTGATTTTTTAAAAATTGTTTATGGTCCTCTGTTACCAGTTCTCCAGTTTATGTTCATTGGCTAAAGTAGCCTGGTTGCTGAATGTTCCAGAAACTCACCTTTTGACACTGCATTTCTGAACAACACAGACAGTAAATGTGACTCTATCTCACAGTGGAGGAATGCAGGACATGCATAAAGCACAAAGAATCCTTTAGAGTGCCTGCCAGCAACTCGTTTGCCCAAAACAATCGCTCAGTGACGAACACAGCGGCCATTAGTCTGTAACGAGCCATGGAATGTACACTCAATAACAATGTCCAGAACAGACACATGGCATAATTATTAGAGCTTGCCGGATTAAAAGGGGCTCAGAGGGGAGATTAAAGGTAAGTGGTCGGGCATGAATCTCAGTGCCAGACCTGCAGACACTTCTACATTCATGAGCAGAAAAAAAGTGAATCACCTTCAGTTCAATCGTACACGCATGCTTACGAATAACAGTATTCACCCATTAGATTTCCATTCTGTGTAGTAGTCAGATTCTAAAATAGGAAGGCGCCTCACTCTTGTGTGGGTAAATGCCCCCACATCTCCCTTATGCACAGCCACAATGCTAACTTATTTTACACAAATAGGCCTTAAAGGGACCTAATCATATAAGTCAGTTATTAAGTAGAGAAAATTGCTAGAATTACACCAAATATGTTCCTGTCTTAATTGACTCTAATCCTGTTGTGTGACCACAAATAGCCTTAAAAGAGCAGCTAGTGTGGATCAGGGGAGAGGAAATCAGGCTGAAATGAAAAAAGCAGGAAACACGCACACACGCACACACACACACACACACAGAGAAACAAGTGAACCTCCGCGCCAGCACGGCTCCCCGCTTACTTTTTTATTGAGTGCGGGTTTACCTTTGCTGCCATGGCAACCACATGACACCTGTGTCTTAGCTCGGCTGAAGGATTAGCTTGGACCTGATTCCCCCGGGTAACCCTGTACTGTGAAAACCTTTACCGAGAGTGCAACAGCTCACAGCACAGTCCTCGTGTAACTTCCTGGAAAATAGCTGTTTAATGTATTGTGTATGTTCTGCCCAGCACGCCATTGCTGCAGTGAATGTAGCATGCAAACAGATTTACGGGGATGAGCAGGGGCCGTGTGCTTTTCATATCCACTTGTCTTTGGCTCTGCATGTGTGGGATGATATGGGATTACTGGCATCTGCAGACACCACTGCCTTGCTGTTGATTTCAAATATGGCAAAATGTGTTATCTGGAAAAGTAGCTGACGGCTCCTGTGTGGCGCAGTCAGTAAAGTGCTTGTCTCGGATGTAGGCCTGAGCTGTGTGGACCAGCCATGTCATCTGCTGACAATAATAGGGAACACACATTGGTGGAACAAATGGGCTTCGTTCCGGGGATAGGGGGGCATGGGTAGGTTCTCGAGCACCCTGCGAATTGTCAGTTGCCTGTGACTCAGATGACATCAGTGGATTCTCCTATCCTGTCCTCCTGATCTCCTATGAGTGAACACTTCACTGTGCAGCACTGTGTGACTTCTAGTGTGAAAAATAGCTGTTGGCTGCGTGCAAGTGTATTAAAGGTTTGCATTCATCTAGCTTCAACACTCCTGTGCAAGATGATTCCAAGACAGGGTTACAAAAAAGGAGAAAAAAAAGAAAAGAAAAGTAGCTGGAGATGTTTCTACTAAAAAGGGAGCATTCTCTGTCACGGAGATGACCTGTCAATTAACATGACCATTTACATATGAATGGTATGGATGGTGTTCTTTGTATACTTACTGTAAAATAGTTTAAAAGTAAAAGATTCAAAGCTTAAAAATGCCCTGCTTTTAAACAATGCTCACTTGACATTGACTTATACCATCAAAATAGATTTTATGAGATTCTGACTTCACATCCTGGAGGGAAACTTCAGTCCCCAGGGTCACGTACCTGTGTAGGATCAGGGGGTGAGACACTGGAGCTGTATTTCATGCTCTTTCACTGCACAGTCCACACCGGCCGCATTCCTCTCTGCTCATTTTACGGCAGTGACCAGCCCGAGCGGTGTTTCTCACTGACCATACAAATGCCTCTCCCAGCAAGCAGGGCTTGTGACATCCACAAATTTATGGGCAGGGGAGAGTAACTTTAGAAACTCCTAAATGACCCTCAGAAAGTTCAAGTTAATAGTTAATATTATGTTGTATATGTACAGTATGTATAATATGTATATAGTGTATAGTTTATATCATCTCTTTTTTTTGCTGTTGGGTTGAGTAAATTGCTTTGGTCAACGCTGTTCCTGCATTTAAAGTTGCTGATGTTTCAGTTTGTTGAAATTACATTTTCAAAACAAAATATGAAAATTGTCTTCATTGTGTACGTCCATTTTTAAAAAATGACAACAAAACACACGTTGTATCCTAACTCAAGGTGGAGCAAAGAGAGAGCAACGGAAGGAATGACAGAGGCGAACTTGACTGTGGAGAAGAGGGGTCGCTTTCAACACGAAGGATAAAAGGTTGTCTTTCATGAGCCTCCTGTGCTGTAATTAAAATTCTCAAGTTTAAAACACATAATTTGGTGTCATTGAGTGACTGGGAGAGTGGCGCTGGGGGGCAGTGATCCTTGAACTCTGGTTAATCACCATGGAAAGTATGTGTCTGGAGAATACTGAGCAGGATGTGAGAGATGGAACAGAGTCATGTGGTCTACAGCAGAAGCACAGCGCTGTGCTCTTTGGTGTTGCTTCACAGTGGTGTGAACTCACGTGCGGAGAGAGGAAGAATGTGTTTGTGTCTATGTGTTCAGTGATCTTGTTTAGGGAATACAGTCTGCAGTGGAGTGAAGATTTCACAAACCTTTTCTATTCTGAATTGTGAAGAATGACACCTGTCTCTCTGATGTCACCCTGCTTTGGAGAAACAAAACTTTTCCACATTCTTTCCAAGTAAGCTATTAGATGCCAATGCCTGGAAAAAAATCACAGTGCAAGGACAAGTGAAGTATGTTAGTGATTAATGTTTTGACATTTAAATGTTATGGCATTTACATACTGCAGGCTTTGATGAGGCTGGATATACAGTCTTCCCATGCAATTAACTGCTGCGGGTCTTTGATGTATTTCCAAACCTACAGCTAGTAAATTTTGACTGTGACATAGAATACATACCATGTGACTGAGACTGGGCATATAAATATCCACAGTGGCACATTGATATTTGCACTGAACGCATTGGACACCATTTCTTAATCACTGGGCTGTGAGCGCATCCCTAACTGAGAGACCATGTTGGTAATGTGAAGACTGGGGAGTGTTTAAGAGCAACAATTTGATAGCGGAGCTAAGCAGCCAAGTGGCCCAACCACAACACCAGGTCCTTCCTTTGTCTGACTCTGTCTGAACAAAAGGCAGACGCTCTTCAGTTCAGACATGCCATGGACTCACGCTGGCCTGAGATCAGTTTTCCCTGAGGGTAGCAGTGATAAACAGAGTGAGATGATTATGAACCAAGCAGACGCTCTAATATTACCTCTACTCTGGGAAGTGGAAAAGTGGTCCAAGGAGATACCATGAGATCGGTATTCTTCCTTGAAGTAGCCTGAAGTGCTTGGTGACTAGACTGTGATATGAACAAGCTCTGTGTGTGTGTGTGTGTGTGTGTGTGTGTGTGTGTGTGTGTGTGTGTGTGTGTGTGTGTGTGTGTGTTTGTATATGTTGTGATTATAACTGCAGTTTAATTCACCAGATAAATTAATGCCCTCAAAATGATTCTGTTATTGTGCAAGTGATTTGATTAGTGCAATATTATTTTTTTCATTGGACTGCATTAGAGTCGGGAAAATGCCATTTGATTATTGATCATACCCAAAAGGGATAGTGTCTTTATATAAGGAGATCATCTCACCTTCACCCCTCATCCTGTGGTACATGGGTGGGTATGGGTATTTAGGGCCTGGTAATGCACAAGACTCATGCTGGGGTTTAGCAGCACCACAGTGACTTGACATATCTCTCTGTCACAATTCATCTTGAAAACAGGACACTAATATGATTCAAGAGCTCTGGAGTTTCTCCTCTTCACACCCTGTGTGAGGGAGAGAGAGAGTTAGGGGGCGTGGGAGGGGGAGAGAAGGAGATTTTGGAAGGGAGAAAGAGACAGCGGGAGGGAGCATGAGCGAGAGAGGCAGAAAGAAAGAAAGAAAGAAAGAAAGAGAGAGTGGCGTGGTGTATGTTTGACACACTTGAGAGAGATATTAGACAGAATGTCTACTTGGCAGCAACGCACTTCATGTTGTGTCAGGAGTGCTGGGGCTGGGGCATCTTGTCCCCCCCCCCCTTCAGTAAGTGATGCAGCAGTTCGCTTTCAGCTCTGCTGGCTCTCTCCTGTGTGACTTGGCTCCGTCCCTCACAGCCTGTGCTGGCTTCAGCTGTCACTCTCCCATGTGTCCTGTGTTTCTGACGAGGAAGCAGACCACGGCACAGATGCATGGTCTGGGTGGCGCGGTGGCTTCCTTGCCCATTAAAAGCGTCTGTTGTATTTTTGGAGGGAGCACCTGTGCGCGAGGCTCAGAGGGCTTGACCACAGGCACGTTCTTCACTTTGTAAGGGAAGTGTATGTTCTCAGAGGGAGCACATTGCGGCAAATCCATTCTCGTCAGCTGATATGAGCTGTCTGTCAATTTCATTGAGGGCAGTATAAAGACATGCATCAGCAAGGAGGAGTCACACCCAGCAATACTGCAGCAGTTAAGAATACCATCTACACACACATGTGCATGCACGCGCGCGCGCGCAGACACACACACAAACACACACACGTACAGTACATCTAAAGTTGCAAACAAAGAATCGGAAGGAATTTTCAGACAATCCCTACGCAATTAACCAAACCGACACAAACCAGTCCCGTCCACAGCTATGAAAATCCCACTCACCACATCCTTTCCGGTTCAGCTGTTCACGGCAACCCTTCATCCACCCCATCTCCCCCCTTTCTTTTCCCTGTTTATGATGTCCACACAGGGGGTGCACAGCCCACGTCCAGGTGCAATCCTTTCGACAGACTCTGAGCCAAATAAAAGTACTGCTATAACCACACCAGATGCAGCCTTCATGCTTTGATTGTATGGAAATTCACATCTATTGCAACATATATTAAACTAGGAGTGATATGCAGTCCTATGACAGCACAAACACAAAACAAGAAAATGGAAAAGGATTTTTTTCCACTGCTCTTATACATGACAGTATGTATATCTATATGTGTACATGAATACGTATTTGTATGTATGTAGTTAGACACATAATAATAACAATAATAACTATCATTATTACTTAGTTGTTTTATGATGTTAAACTACCACACATTTGACTTTGTTTTTTTTTTTTTCAGAGCCAGGAAATTGTGTCAGCCTCTCTCTATGCCGAAATCTTGCTTGTTGTGTCCAGGCTGGTTCCTGTGATCAGTTCCTCCGACAGACTGTGTGTAGGAAGTTGCGAACATGAGTCATTCTGCAGCCGGGAGGAACAGTCCCCCGAACGCCGCTCTGACAGATTTTGAATACATTTTCATTAATTAGAAGGCTGGCAGGGAATGTGGCACGATGGTGAGGGTCACATTTTTTTAGGGGGCCGTAAATAAAGAGATCACGCAGTAGGAATGTCCCACAGTTCTCCCTGCCTTCTGCAAGCTGTGCCTTCTCTCTTCTGTAGAGGTGTTTGTGCTTGACCAGCAGATCGAGCAAGCGTTCTGGCCCCATGAGCTCATTTTCATGCCTGGTGACACATATCTCAAGAAGGACCCAAGATCCAAGACTGTCACTGTTCTTCCACCACAGAAATGCATTCCATTTTTACATGATAAAAAAAACAAACAAAAAACCCTCATGCATCCTTTAGTATCCCGCAATGAAACACAGTCTGATTTTTTACAATACACTGAAACATAAACATTGCTTTTTATGCTGTCCCCAGTATTGACGTTATAAGATATTTCAACAAGCCCCTGTGTTTTCCAATGCTGTAAATGATAGCTGAAATAAATACATTTTAGATATTGTGAAGTTTTACCCTAATATGAGTGTCCAAATACACCAATTCTCAATATGTGATACACAATGGATATTCATGTACAGCTCTATGCCATTTAAAGAGAGACGATCTCTGAATTGTTCCATGATTCTCACCTTCTGTCAGAGAGCACCTCACATGGCAGCTCATTATTAAAAAAAAAGTTATCACATTTAAATATAGCCACAGATAAGGAAGTAAAAGCTATTCACATAGGCTTTACAAAAGCTTGACACATTCCTGTTTCCCTTACGCAATTTACATTAAGATGCAGGTAGCAGGACAGAGATTATGATAATTACGTTTGAATATGCATCACGTCGTGGTTCCTTTCAATCTCCACAAAATGAGCCATCATTAAATAACAGTTATTCTGCCAGGGTATTTGACACAGATGAAATTTCAGCAGAGAACAGCTTGGACGTGACAGTTTGAGAGTGTGGAGATGCTGCACAGTTATCTTGGCGCTATGTAGAGCAGTGCATTTGCAGAGTTCGACATGTTGCCATGGATACCTGTCTTTTCCGCCTGCAGATGCCAGTCAGTGTGAATGACGAGGCCATGTACTGGCAACTCACACTGGCTTCTGCCGTTACAGTTTCAGCTTCAACACGCGGCCAAAGGAAAGGAGTGGACTGAGTCAGGTCTAAGGTGTGCCAATGTGAGGCCTTCCTGGGAGATACTAGCTTTGGAACTATGTGGTACTCAATGTGTGTTTAGATCGATCCCTTGCGAAATGGTATCCTCATGTTTTGTATTGTTTTTTCATCTGTGGGGTGCATATGTGGGTTGTGCAACCTCATGCAATATTGACAAGCATTTCAATCGTGCATTATGTAACTCTGATGGCGCAATATTTCTCCTATTTGAAATAAACTGTTGCAGTGTGAATATCAAGGCTTACTCCATAGTGGCTCATATGCATCACAGCGTGCTGAGAAGAGTGATTTTGTATTGTGTTCATTTGACAGGCGCTTTCACATTTAAATGTATTTGACTGGGAAATCAAGATATGTAAGTGCATAAAATAAGGCTCAATGAACAACAGTACATGGAGAAGATGTCAAACAACATCTGAACAAAAGTGTCAATGCATCACACAGTGCTACCATAACCAGTACCTGGCTGAAAATACTGCCTGGATATAAAGTGCCACTATATGCACATACTGATAAGGCACAACAACACTGCATCAGGATCATACGATAACAATGATAACATGGATGTTTCTATGTGTGTGAGTGGGTGGTGCGTGTGTGTGTGTACATGTGTGTGTGTAAGTGTGTGTGGGGGTGTGATTGTGTGTGTGTGTGTGTGTGTGTGTGTGAGAGAGAGAGAAAGAGAGAGACTGTGATTGTGTGTGTGTGTGCATGTATGTGTGTTTGTGCATATGTGTGTGCAAGTGTGTGTATGTATGTATGTGTTTCTGTGTGTGATAGAAAGAGAAAGTGATTCTGTGTGTGTGTGTGTGTGTTCGCGCTTGCGTGTGTGTGCGCATGTTGTATTGCTCCCACTTCTCTTAACTCCCACTCCCATTATAGTCATTGCGGCACTGAGTTGAAACGTATCTCCTCAGAGCATGCAGGCTGAATTCATGGGAGTTTTGAATATTAAAGAACAGCCTCATGCAACAGCACAGCCTGTGAGGCTAATTTGGGAGAGAAGAGATTTGCTAATTACATGTCAACGCTGATGGCTGTGCATGTCTGTCAGTGGGGGTGACAGCTGTGGAGACACCAGGAGGAGAGGCGCCTAGCTCCTAAACTGTGTGTGTGTGCGTGTGTGTGTGTGTGTGTGTGTGTGTGTGTGTGCGTGTGTGTCTATGAGTGAGTGAGATGAGTGAATGAGTTTTTGAGTGAGTGAATGAGTGAGTGAGTGTGTGTGTGTATGCATGTGTGTGGGTGTGTCTGTATGTGAGTGAGTGTGTGTGTGTGTGTGCGTGTGTGTGTCTATGAGTGAGTGAGATGAGTGAATGAGTTTTTGAGTGAGTGAATGAGTGAGTGAGTGTGTGTGTATGCATGTGTGTGGGTGTGTCTGTATGTGAGTGAGTGTGTGTGTGTCTATGAGTGAGTGAGATGAGTGAATGAGTTTGTGAGTGAGTGAGTCTATGAGTGAGTGTGTGTGCATGCATGCGTGTGGGTGTGTCTGTATGTGAGTGAGTGTGTGTGTGTGTGGGGGGGGTTGTTATGTGAATTAATGAGAGTAAATGTTCATATGTGTGTATATGTATGTGAGTGAGTGTAAATGTGAGTGTGTACTGTATGTGAATGAATGAATGTGAATGTATACTGTATGTGAGTGTGTACTGTATATGAATGAGTGAGTGAATGTTAGTGTACATGTGTATGTGAATGAGCATGAGTGTGTATATTTATGTGAGTTTGAATCTGGAATGTGTATGAGTGGGTGCGAGTGTGTACTGTATGTGAGAGAGTGAGTGAGTGAGTGTGAGTGTGTGCTTTATGTATGTGAGTGTGTGAGTGCAAATCTTTACTGTATATGAGTGGGTGAATGTGAGTGTGTACTGTATGTGAGTGAGTGTGCGTGTGTACTGTATGTGAGTGACTGTGAGTGTGAGTGTGTACTGTATGTGGTGAGTGAGTGTGCGTGTGTACTGTATGTGTTGAGTAAGTGTGCGTGTGTACTGTATGTGAATTAGCGTGAGTGTGAGTGTGTACTGTATGTGGTGAGTGAGTGTGCGTGTGTATTGTATGTGGTGAGTAAGTGTGCGTGTGTACTGTATGTGGTGAGTGAGTGTACGTGTGTACTGTATGTGGTGAGTGAGTGTGCGAATGTACTGTATGTGAGTGAGCGCGAGTGTGAGTGTGTACTGTACGTGGTGAGTGCGCGCGCGGGTGCGTGTGTGGAAAGCGAGGCATTACTTGGCAGCGGGATAAGGACTTGCACATGGCTGAGTGTTCCAGCTCTGACGGGCTCAGGGGTGCGGAAGGGCTGTTCCTGAAGAAGAACCCGCCCTGCTTTCGCTGCTGACAGAAGGCAGCCTGCCAGTCACTGGTAACCCCTGCTCTACCCTCAGTGTACCTGCACTCCCAGAGCGTGCAATGCTGGACTTCACACTGTGCACTAAAGCCTGAGCTCCAGTTGCTTCCCTTCTCCCACCGCAGACTCCGACCGTCCACACACTGGTGAGTGCTTCCTTTTTCTCAGCTGCCGTTTTTGCACGTTTCTCTCTCATTCGGGTTTTTGTGTGGTACATTTTGATCGGAAGCTTTTCTGGAAGACTGGTTCAGAGAAGTCTCAACAGAGCAGTGTGTGTGTGTGTGTGTGTGTGTGTGTGACAACATGAGCAGAGCATCAGTTTATCAATCACATTATTTCTCGTTAAATTCAGATTTTCATTTTTAATGCAAAAATAAACACCAAGGAGGGATACTTCATGGGTCTCTGATTCTTTAATCTTTTAAGTCCTCTAAGCCTGCTGCTATTTCCACCAGGCGATTTCCCAGTAGGGGGGTTTTAAATCCTTTTGTCAACAGATTTAGGGGTCTGGAGTCTTTAAAAAAAATCACTTTTATTTAACCATTGAACCCGAAATGTAACACTTTCCACAGATCACCAGCAAAAAAGGGGATCGTTTTTTTTTAAAATATAAAATACAACATACAGACTGCACAAGGTGAAGCCTGCTGCCATTATTGATCTGTATAAATATGTTAATGAATTTACAAGAAGTTTACAAACAATGATTTCATTTGGGATTGAATATTAATGATAGTAAATTATGATACTTTTTTGGTTTTGCAACTGAAGTGAACTACTTAAAGCATCTAATTAAGTGAACACACATTAGCAAACACTATGCATTTTTTCACTGTCTAGAGCAGAAGCAGACATCAGCAGATATTTAGCGCTTAAACCATCAGTAATCAGATTAAAGGTGGCAGATTACAGGAAATCTTCCGCCATCATGAGACAGTCAAACTGTGAAGTGAATTACAGCAGCAAACCTCTGTAGTTGTGCAGATGAAAGATACAGACTGATGAAATATTTCCCATGTTTTGAAATTTGCTATAGATCTGTAATGTTTTACTACTAGTCTATGCAGCTGTCAAATATACCATCACAACAAAATGGAGCTAGTTCAAAACAGAGCTAATAGAGCTCCATTTCTATAGTTTTCTCACTGCTGTTCTTTTCATTGATAATATTCCAATGACATTTGTCATCATTCATAATGCTACACACTGTGTGGTTCCTTCCAGTTGGAAAAGCAGCGGACATTCCTTTGACCGCTCAAAAAGCATGTGAGTGACATGTCACAGAGGCTTTGCAAATACCCCTCAAGTCGTCACAGTAACGTCACCTGTTGACAATCCTCAGCTCTGAGGACACGTACAAAGGCACCACGTCATATTTCTCAGTGTTGCCCAGCACAGCAGCTGTGAGCAGTGGGAGTGGTTATTTTTAGACTGAGCATATCTTCACTGAAAGGCTCTGCTGCCCCACCAGGTGGACTGGGTCTGGCCGGCTCCAGCTCCAAACTCTCTGCCCCTGCTGACCACAGAACTCTTGTCTTCCGCTGCCACCTCAGCAGGTCTTGATCCGCCAACATGGGATCCCTCTGCGGCCTGGCAATTTCTCGTGTTGTTCAGACGACAAGCTCACCCGCTGTCCCTCCACTCGCTCCAGCACCCTTAAGCGGGCGGCTTCCGTTTGGGTCGGGTTCATGCCCCAACCACTACTCACAATGCGCTTTGTGCCATAAGAGTGGAGGGGTGAACACTACTGTGCTCCTCTCCCATCTCCAAACACTCCCACTCCCCTTCTCATTCCACGCCGTGCACTGACTCATCCGCCGCCATTACATAAATTCAATCCATACAATATTGTGTAATTCCCATGCAGCAGGGGTCTATTATTAACACTGAATAAGATTAGGCATTTCAATCAGTTTTTTTCTTTAAAGTGCTCTGCCTCCAGCCAGCATCTAACAATGTTATTTTCAAAGTGTTGCCATTGTACTGCTGCTTGGTCCTTTTGATTATTTTCATTTGAAATGATTTACTGCTGGCTTGTTTGTACTATTTTTATATGATGTTGTTAGAGACACATTCTTGAACAGTAAGGTTGGCAGTGTCAGCATGCCTGGCAAGGGACACTCACAGATTAGCTTGTAGTTTGGACTGAATCATCATTGCCCTTCCAGAGGACATAAAAGCCATTTGTTGGCCTGTACTGGTCAATGGAGTTTCAGACCATGAATTAACTGGGGTTATGCAACAATCGGGTGGAGTCAATATTGCATGTGGCAGGACACAGTAATTCACAATCATCAATTTATATAAACAATTCAGTCAGGGAACATTTGCGGTGGTAATCATTTGTCTTTGGGGCGCTTGGTTGAACAACGTTGTCTGACTTTGAACCCATCAACAGCGTAAGCGTAATCCGAAATTACCTTAAGTAGGCCTAATGACAGGCGGTGACAGCTTGTCACGGCCCCATTCAGACAGGGTCAAGAGAGGAGGAGGGAAGATACATGAAAGAAGTTTAAAGCAAAACAGATCAAACTACATATGCAGAGTGCACAAACAAACAGCAATGAAAACCCTGTGGCAAACCATTGCAGAACAGGGTAATGTTTAATATTTATGGTTATATATTCAGTTAATAGTGATCTGATCATGATGAAGTTCACTACTAATGCAGAACAAATTTCCCTGACGTAATTTTCACTGTAGTCCACCAGTGATGATATCACTTTGCATTTTATTTTTTGCATGAAGACGCCAACAGATTCCAGATACTTTCATTGACAAACTACTGTGAAGTAGTCACTGGATACTTCCACACTGATGCGTAGCCAGCCTGTATGCCTTGAACTAGTATTCTGTCTGCTCTATGTGTGTTTGAATTTGTCTGAAGAAGGCTGGGAGAACATAACAGAGACACTCATGAGGGGCAGTAGGCATGTTGATTTGCCATGTGAAGAACTCAGAGTACTAATATCAATGAACACATTTGTGCTGTCTCTGACCTTACTCTCTTACATTACTTCAGCTGATGTTTTGTCATTTTTATGCAATTTCATCCATATTCCTGCTCACATGATGTGGTACAATGTATGGATCTATTGCTCAAGGCCTTTAACTATATGAAAAACTCTTTATATGAGAATCTTGACTCTGCCTATATGTGCGTATTCACCTGTCTTCTCTTTCTGAGATCCAGTCACTAATGTATTCACTGTAACAGCTCTTTGTGACTCTGTGAAAGCAGAAGAGATTTGGTTTACAGTGTCCTACATTTTTGTATCAAAATCATGTCAGACAGAGAACACAGCTGGAAGGCGAAAATTGATTTGTTTTTCATGGGTTTTTTAGTTGCCAAAAATCATGGCAGGTCAATGGAGTACATGAGAATAGCGTCTGGGCTACAAGGGAGGACAACTAGCTGTTTTATGTATCTGTCCCTGAGACTGAAACGAGGCTAACAGACTTCTCTTTCACTTTCTGCAAGTTTGTCAGGGTGTTTACCTGTAGTATAATTATCAGTTAATAACAGTGAAGGCTGGTCTTACAAATATGACTCATGATTCAATTCCTTGTGCTTGATGGAATTTCTGTACAATTTTCATAGTGACTTGGGTCATCAAATGACATTTTGTTTTATTTGATACCTGAACATGAAAAGTGTCATAGAAAAAAACAATCAAGACTGAGCCTTTGCACTTTACAATAAACACAGGATAATACTGTTTGCTATTTGACAGTGTCAGCCAAATATGGATGTAGATTGTCTCACGCTACAACCCCCTGAGATGCTACACTGGTGGCAGTCACGGGATATAGCCCATATGATGTATTTTTGGGATAGGATGTACCAAGTGTGACGCCTCATGTATCAAGCAGTCTGATGGATATAAAGGAAGTAGCATGGCAGGAGAATGAGGCCCTGAAATTTTACAAGCATTGTATCATTACTTAACAAGTAGCTGGGGGTCATGAATGGCACATAGTTTTGGCCAGGTGTGCTATCACCCAGTTATCTGATACATCTTCATTTCATAACTCTTGCTATTTGGCTGCCCTCTGACATTGGACACAGGGTCATCTTTAATTGAACAGTGACACATTGTTTGCTTGGTCTACAAAAAATATAAACTATTAACTTGGCACAAAAGAATTGACCAATCTGTGTTTTGATATTACACATATTATTTGTTACACTTGAATCTAAAAGCTCCAACAATGGGTCTAAAAGCTTTTGTACATTTAGGAACAGGTTAAAAAGGAAATTTTGGTCATCCCTCTGTGAAAGTATCTTTGATAAATGATGTTCATTCATAGCAGTAAAGGTAGGAAGAATTCAACCTGTTGTAAAAGCAGCATCATTAGTCATCTCCGTTTATACCTGGACCATGACTACACTGTTTAAATTGCAGTAAAAGCTAATACATCACACTGATGAGCAACACAGTAAAGTACTGAAAGCAAAGAAAGTGAACTTTCCATACCCCCCCCCTCCCAAACAAGAGATCAGCCTTTTTATCTGTTATTTGCCAATACCCACAAAACAAAAAAGTGCAAAGTCAGATTTTAGTGGCAGCACTTGGCGTACTTTGTCTACCCCCAAAAAAAAAAAAAAACTTTGCCGGGATAAATCTGACATGTGATGTGTCAGTGAGACATGCTGGCCATGCCAACTATTCCAGCTGGCCCCTGCTTCGGCCAACCCCCCACCCCCTGCCCCCCGTACCTCTACCCCAGACACACACTGCCATCACATGTCCCTCAGTGGCGGCAGAGTTCACCAGCACGCGCGCCTCCTGTTTCCACACGCCCACAGCCCGCCGGGGCATCCTCTCCACTCGTCTCTTAGGAGAACCTCTCCTCTCTGTTCCAGGGTCACCATGGAGGAGGCCAACCTGCTGAAGGAGCGACTCCAAGCCATAACGGTAAGCTGATCCGGGGTCCTTCACACCAGAGGGGAGGACAAATCAGACTTATTTACTGGCCAGTGTGGAACATCAGATATGTACATTTGGTGGCTAGAACATTCTTGGTTCTTGCTCCCAGCAAGCTATTAAAATGCTTTCAGTTGTGTCCAACAGGATGGTGTGCTTTCTGTAATGTGTTGTTTTTCAGCAATGGCACTGGTGGGTTTTCAAGAATGTGCTACATCTATAGCCAAGCCAAGTTTTAAGTAATTTGTTGAGTAAGGAAGGGTATTAATGCAGCTGATTTGATTTCATGGCTTTACAGAATTGGGGTATGAATGATTTGTGGCAGTAAAAATAGACAAGAGTGTTGTTTGTTGTGTCTGAAGGTCAAATGTGGGGGTCAGTATAAAAAAGTCCATTCATTCCTCTATCTCTGTTGTGGAGATTAGCTCAGCAAAACAAATATTTCTGATTCTTTTTTAGGTGGCGGTTGTTCAGTGTTTTTTTTTGTAGCATTTTTTTGTAGTTATGTACCCTGTTATGCACTAAGTCAGTACAGAGGGGCCAGTACAGTCAGGGTTTGTCTCATTAATTTGCTATACATCTGTCTATCCACGCCTCAGATAAGCTTTATGGGGATCAAGTCAAGGCTATTAATAGGAATCCATCCATCAAGTTTTCATTGAAGCCTAGAAAACAATTTATGTGTACTGCACATTTTGACATCAATCAAAATTCTTTCTGTTGATACAATTTGCCAGTTTAAACTTTGATTATTGAATGGTTCTTTGATATGAAGAGGAAACAGTGTGCTAATCTCTTGTTGTAAATAATTGAATATGCCCATCAACAACATCAGAAAAGGATGGGGCACCCTCTAGTTGTTTGTGTTGGCTCTTTCAGCATAATCTTTGCCTGTTTGTCTCACCTTTCAGTGAGTCCTACACGCACTGTATGCGTGGAGGAAAACAGCTGACACGTTATTTTTGGCAGATGGTGTCTCTGAACAGGTTGAAACCCACAGCGATGGCATCACTCTGCTCTCAGATTACACAAAGGTGTTTGGCATGCCCCTTCATTTGTGGCAGATTGAGGTTCTGGGGCTCCCCGATGGCCATATTCACAAGAACAAGATCTTTATTAACTGTCAGTTTAGGAATGGAGCCCGACTTGGTCTAACAGGCATGTCTGTTTTGTGGCGTCTTCATTGATTATTTGCGCAGGACAAGAGAAAAATACAAGAAGACATTGCCACAAAACGGAGAGAAATTGAGGAGGAAAAGCTAAAGCTCCAGTACTTGAAGGTATTATTGTTGTTTTTCAATTGTTTTTATTGTTCAATTGTTATTATTTTCAATTCCCAATTTTCAATTCCTATCGAAAATTAGGAATTGAAAAATTCCATTTACAGTAGCATGTCCTGCATGTATTCTTTTGTAAATCCTTCAATTAATTTCATCAGCACAGATTCACCAAGCAATGAAAACCCTGCCTTATAAGAACAGCCTGAAATTCATGATGTCAAATCCACAAGACTGCTTTTACTGTCTCTCCCTATGTATGTATGCATAGGCGTCATTTACGCTGGGGACGCTGGGGACATGTCCTCACCACTTTTTGTTGTGGCCCATTTCGTCCCCACCACTTTTTGAAAGCCTTTACACATCGAACCTGTCATTGTCCCCAGCACTTTTTAAAACAAACTGACGCCCATGTATGTATGCATAATAGACACTTACACACCACACACAGAAGAGAGAGAGGAACGTTGTGAATATGATGTCATGAATTCCAGCCTGTTCTTATGTTGCAGAGACATTTTGTTTCATTGCCCAAAGAATATATTTAACAATGACTGAAAGAGTCAAAACTCACATTCACACAACACTGACTGATATATTGCAAACATACAGGGAAATGGTACTTTATAATCTTTGTCACAGACTCTTTCACCAGTTCAGTAATACTCTGTAACAAGCAAATGTGATATAACCATGATAAATTAACCCAGCACAACAAAAACTTTGCAAAAAGGATGTTGACAGATTTATTCCTAAAGGCTAAAAGCTGCATACTTTCTCTGGTTATAGCACTGTAAGATTATCAGGAGATGTATTGATGCAAAGTACATACTGTTAACCTCTGTCCCACAAACAGAAGAAATCTTTGCGGGAGCAATGGCTCATGGATGGACTAAGCCCCCAAAGCACTCAGGAGCAGGAGGCCATGAAACTGCAAGCCCAGGATGATCAGCAACAGAGCAAGGTCCTGCAAAGCAACATCCTAAGGTAACGTGTGTGTGTGTGTGTGTGTGTGTGTGCGTGTGTGTGTTTGTGTGTGCACCCATACTCATGCACGCTTAGTTGTATGTTCACATAAGACAGACTCTGTCTGTTGTTTAATGCAAAATTTCTTCTTATAAAAATTCTTCTTATGAAACGTCTTTTATGGAAAATCAGGAGTTCTTACACGAGCCCTTATTTATTTTCAGGGAAATCAACATTTCATTATATTTCTCTCATGAGCCCCTTAGGGTAGACTGAACTCGCTGGAAGCCAGAGGCTGCATTATAATGTAGAATGCAACTTGCATACTGGATTGCATCCTTTTTTGACAATAAGAAAATTTTTTCATGACATGCTATCAAGTCACTTTCACACTAACAAAGATGGCTATCACAACCCCCATCGGTTTACCACTTGGTTGTGCTTCTGTGCATGACATAGGTCAATATAACCTGTATTTGGCCCAGTAATAAATTCAGTACTGTGTTAAGCTGAAAGCTATTGTGGACTTTAATCCTAAAATTATAAATTATATTTGCTCCTATGCTCAGTCCCATAAAAAGTAAAATGTAAGAAATAGTTATTGCAAGATTCACAGGACATAATCACATAATCACAATTAATTATAGAATGTTTTCTACTGTATAACATTTTTCTCAGCAGATGAAATTTGTAAATATTGTACTCATTTGTTGGAGCAGCTGCCTACAGCTAGTCAGAACACAGTGTGAGAGAATGGTGTTTTTCAGGAGGTTTATAGAACAAGATTGGGATTTTACTGCGCCAACTTGGACTTTCATTTTGGCATGTTAAAGTGCTCCAGGTTTGTAACGTTATGTAAGGTAAAGGTCAAACCTGATGAATTACATATTAGCCAAAAGCCATGGTCAGGAAAACTGCTAACTTAAAAAGTTGTTTAATTGGAGTTTTATTCTTTTTGGTTGTTGTTGTTCCTCAGTTATTGGCCAGCAGCAATACTGTTTCAAAGTCAAAAATTTTTAAAACTCTCCACCATTCTATGCAGTCAGTACTATTTCTCCTTGAACAACAGGAACGAGAAATGACCTGGAATGACCCCATCTCCTGTCAGATCCACAAGTGTTCAGTTCCACTGAATGTGGTCTAAGCCTTGATCACTAGATGCACAGCGTCATCGACGTGATGAAAAAAGTAATCTCGGTGAAATCCTCTCCATCACCAAAATAACACAACTAATCAGTGACTGAAATAGCCCTGAATCCCTGAGGTGACAGACATACCCTGACCCAGGATTTAAATGGACAGAACAATAAACTACACTTTAACCGATTTTGCCACAGATAATTGCCTATACCGTCTTTGTGGACCTGCCAGCACTGTCAGGTTAAAAACTCAAAATGTGTTACCACTTCAGTAACCCTGCAATAAATACCTCAGAGTGGAAGTGAAACAGAGGACCTTCAAAACAGGTGCACATGCTACATCTCTATCCATGGGCAAGGACACACTGGAATAAGCAATGAGAGAGTGAATTATATTTAGTCAGGTAGAGAGCTTGAATTACATGCAGAGATTACTATCTAACTCATTCTGTCTAGACAAAAATCTTCTATTTTTTAAAGTAATCTTTTGTGACGAAGATCTCATATGTCACATAATACCGAAACTGCTCTGTAGATAGCTTCTCTCACAGGGATTCTGAAAATGTACATGCAATAACAAGAGAGGTAGGCAGTTATGTGGCAGTGTATGCATGCTCAAAGTCACTGGCCATGACTGGTTTGCAGGAATATTAAATGTGTCAAACACATGTTGCCATGCGCTTAAATGTAATCTGTGACAGACTGCTTTGAAAGCTAGGCTCTATCAAACAAGCTCCAGGAGAATTCAAGCTGTTCATTCTGCTTCAGGGAGTGAATGCTTTCTCTTGCTGTCTTGTTGAGTGGCAGCCCCAATCTGCAACGTTCTTTGGCTTACTGCTTGTCATTGTCGAGCTTGTCTCGGCCAAATCGTGTTTTCCATTCTGCCTCGCAGGATAGAGAAGGAAATCGAGGATCTAGAAATGCAAGAGGCAATGATTTCCACAAACGAGCAGCTCATTCTGAAACGGCTGAAGGAAGTTGAGAAGACTGCTGAAGACATTATAAAGGTATTGCGTGTTTAATAATCTCTCCTTCTCAGAAATGGTTCACCTCCACTGTTTTTTCTCTTCGTTTATTTTTTGGTGGTGTGGTTGACACTCATTTGACAATGTTGTTCATTCAGTCTTTTCTACACCTGGAATCAATGGAGTGTTTGGGAACATACCACTTTAGCAACAATCTGGGTTAGCATTTTTGGAGGTTTGTTGGATCTTAAGAAGGTGTGGCAGTCGAATGGATGCCATGGATTTTGGTGGCAGAGTGGGATGGAGGTGTGCTTTGTTCATTTACAAGATCACTGGTTCTTTGCTGCCATTTACCAGGATATGGTTTACAGCTGAAAAAATCCTTTTCATGATAACTTGGTCCTCAAAAGTTTTGAAAAAAGTTCATTTTGTCTGCTTTTTCTATCTTTGCCTTAAATCGTTTTTTTGGGATTTTTTTTATCCAAAATTTAATTTTGAACTACTGTATTTCCTCACAGGCAGTAAATGCTGATGTCGAGCCAGGTAAAGACTTTTGTTGCTATGGGTGTTGTGCTTGCCTTTCATTTTATTAATATTTGAATTTTTAACATTATTTAACAAAATATAACAAAAACAGTGGGAACTAATGAGCTACTTTTTTGTTCCAGAACCAGAACCAATCCAATATGTTTATTCAGAAATTCCAGATATCCCAAAGTCCTATAAACCTTCACAGCTGAAGAAACTATCGAGTCCTGCGCTGGAACCTAATGATGAGCAGCCTAAAAAAGGTATGACCCTGTGAAAACAAGCTGTCCTTAGAATTAGAACTGCATGAAAATTGAGTATGCTAAGCAAATTTTAAAAATACGAAAAAGGACACTGAACTGGTTTATGGTGTGGTTGACATAGAATACATGTCCAGATAGTGCTACTGTCAAATTTATTTTATAAACTTCTAAAATTCACTAAAGTTACTAAAGTGACAGCTAGCTGTTCATCAATAATACAAAATTATGAAGCAATTTTAAAAGTCAGTGCATAATTCCCTTTGGTGGCCGTGCAACAGGTTGTCCAATTTTCTTTTCTTCACAGCCTTGTTTGCTATGGAAATAAATGTTGAGAAAGACATGAAGACCGGGGAGAGTCAAGTCCTGTCAACAGCAACCGTCACACCGCAAGAATTTCAACACAGGGGCATTAAGGTCTACGACGACGGGCGAAAGTCTGTTTACGCGCTGCGCCCTGATGGCCAGGTGGCTCGGAATGGCGTGGGAGAGCTCACCCCTAGTGAGGTGGAGGAGCTGCTGAGGAAGGCCACCGAGGCGAAGGCCAGCTCTGACGTGGAGTACCACGAGCCTGTGTTCTCCAGCCCGTACAGCAGGCCGTCCACTCCCAGGAGGCCGGACCGAGACCAGGTCAGCCCCGGACCCAACGCCCAGTCAGAACCGCACAAACACCCCGAGGTCCTCCAGACCGGCGCCACCCCGTTTCCGTCGTCTCACATTCCACACCCTAATGGTGGCAGACATGAGACCATTGAACAGACTCCTCCCCAAAGCTTCACAAACGGTGGTGGGGTGCATTTAGAGGCAAATTCACAAAACCCAGTGGTCTACCAGGATTCTGGGGAGAACCACAGAGCTGCGCTGCTCGTGGAAACCGGATCGAGAGACCGAAGTCCATCTCCGTCATATCAAGGGAGCTCCACACTCAGCAGTGGTGAAATGCCAGCCAGCCTCGACCCCGCAGAGCCCGTTACCATGATCTTCATGGGTTACCAAAAGGTAGATGATGAAGAGGTGACTCATCAGGCTTTGGGTTACGATGGAGCGATCCAGGCAGAGCTGGTGGTCATTGGCGACGAAGATGATAATGGCGAAGCGCCGCTGGCTTACCACCCGGATGGGTGTCACAGCAAGATCTTTCAGCCACACCTGAACTCCAAAGCAAGTCAATACCTCACAGAGGCCAAAACCAATTGCAACAGAAACAATGCATCACCTCACACAACCTCCACCTTGGACCTTCCAGAGTCCAGACAGAGTCCCTACCAGCGTGATCCTTCCCCTGAGAGACAGGTGGAAGGAGATGGCACAGAAGACCCCACCAAAACAGGTATAAAAAAGAGAAAAAAACAGCACTGCTCATTAATGTAATGCTCCCTTCAGAAACTAACCTCCCCTCCTCTGAAGCAACGGGCTTACAACCTCAGTCTCACAAGCGAGCAATGCATGCTGGACCTACTTAACTCCATACCTTCACCATGACATACTTCCTTTAAAGCAGAGTAGAGACAACGGAATCCTAAATAGTAGAGATAGCGAGTCGTATCAAATGTAAATGTAAAGTGTGGATTAGGTAAACATAGATGAAATCAACAATACGTGGGTGGTAAGGCGTTGTAGCCCTGTTGACTCATGCTTTTGAGCTCCAGCCCCACCTTGTGGCTGAATCACACACAGCACTGGTTCACAGAGAGCCCTGTGATGATTAGCTGTGAGGTATATTAGGGTGGCCTTCATTCCACCCACTTTATATTTGAACAGCATGTTCAAGGAGAGTTATTCTTTAATAATTTATGCTATAAATATGATAAATATCAGGACAGGGAGATACTGTTATGGAAAGAGGAGACTCTTCCTTTGAATGTATTGAACTGTTCATGAGTCAAATTGCAAGGTGGGAAGATGCGCACTGAGGAAATCACTTGATTATCCTGAACTGGGTCTTTTTTCTAAGACGATTCATTTCAACGCTGTTATCTTTTGTTAACTCACAATAATTTGCATGACTGCCTGACATCTGCTTTTTGAGCTTTAACAAGTAGAGCTTCCAGTGCTTTTTCAGCGTCTTTCCCTGCTGTGGATTTTAGATATTGGTTCTCCACTGTTTTGCATAGTCAGTTTGATAATAAACATTTGAGGGAAATTTTTGGGAAACTGTGCTGCATTTTATAAGAAAAATAAAAGATGTCTTCATTAATTTTAAAATAGCCCCTCAGCAACAGCTAATAATGTTAAAAGTTGATTTGATCTAAGCTAAATGACATGCTCATGTTCATGTAATTATGTGAACCAGATATTTATTACTTTGGATGCCAACTGCAGACTAAACCACAAAACCCCTCTGGTACATTTAGAAACAGCAAACCAAACATAATAAAACTTCATCATTTTAGACTATGTTCAAAAATAGATGCAATAATACACAATTAAACCATAGAGACAGCAGAATACTAAGTAGGTCTGGAATATTTGCTGTCAGATTCTGTCAGTCAGAGGCTTCACCATCAAAGCCTTGTCAGTGACCACATCTTTTTCCACAACAGACATCTACCAAGCTAAAGAGCAGGGTAGACACTGAAGTGCTGTTTTATAATACACTTGAGAAGTAATTACACTGCCTACCTCATAAGTTACATAAGCTGAAAAGTGCATTTGAGGGGAACAATTACAATAGTCTTGGTATAACAATTATTCTTCCTGTACTTGATTCCTCTGTAAATGCGTCTCACAAGGAAAACCAGTTATACAAGTACAATACTCTCCATTACTCACCAATGGAAATATGTACTTGTTGTATTTAAATGTATTTTTAAATATAACGGTTTGATCTTTAATGTCTTAAATATATATATTTTTTAGTCAAAAGAATATATATTTTTAAAAGAATTAACATCATCTATTTTAATTTCATTTTTCCACAAGCGGAAGTATTCCAGAGTCTGAAAAGGATTATTACTTTCTCATATTATTTTCTCATAAGGTCGTCCACACTGAAAAAGAAATTATTTCTTCCCTATTTCTCATTTATTCAAAGATTCATTTATTTGGAGGAGATAACATCTGCAGATAATAATCAATCAATAAAAATGAAAAAAAAACTTACACTTTCACTTGAATAAATCAACCAATGAGACTTTGGAATTTTTATTTTATCAACGTATTTATTTATTTATTTATTTATTTACGATCTGTGTCGCCATTTAAGGACTTGAGACATTGCACTGAAACAGTGTCTGTGTTTTCCCCCCACAGCATTAAGAATGAGAATGGCAAAGCTAGGGAAAAGAGTGTAATCTCCAAAGAGTATGATTCCTGTAGCGGCCTTTAATATTCCATGAAGAAGTGCAAAAGACAGCGGGCCCTGGGAAATGGGCTCTTTTCTATTTGCGCGATACGAACAAGACTAGACTATTGAGAGACCACTGATCTGGAAAACCAACAAATCTGTGATCGCTCCAAAATACGATGTTGTCTCATTAACTAAGACCAGATCCATGATATTATTTGGAAAGAGGAACCATTTTTGAAATGTTAGTGTTTTGTGCCTTATTTTGTAGTTTAAACAAATGTACAATACGAATATTTACATGAAATATTCTCAAATGTGCCTTATGTAAGTGCCTTTGAATACAGCTTCTAATGCTGCTGTTTAAGTTTGAACTGTTTGTATTTTAACACTTTGTATAACTGCTAATTAGTAATTGCATAGATCATTAAAAACCATAATAGAAACAAATGTACAGAAAGAAAATCAAATATGGCTATACTGGACAAAACAAAAACAAATAAAAGTTTAACATGCTTCTGATGTCTTAAGCCTCATTATTTAAAGCACAATTCCATGGTGTGAATTTTATTCAGATACGAAGCATATCCAAGATTCAGACATGTAAAACACTTGTATTGTTGATTATACTTCGACATAATTGAACATTACATGGTTCCCTAATCACATTGTCACAAGTCACATTGTGTCCAGCTTTTAATTTGTTTGCAAATGAAAATAATACCCAAACATGACAAATGTTGGTTACCTTGTTTTAAAAAAATATTTTTATATTGTTGGTTTTGATTAACTGAGAGTTGTGTGATTATTTTATGATCACCTAGGTCCAGTGGATTGATTTCACACAAGCATTTGCTCTGACAGTGCAGGGTGATTATTATCATTTAACCGTTGTTCTTTCTCGGTATTAGTCCAACAGTGACTGATTTAAATGTCAGGCAATTTATATGCACGATGCTTGAATGATACCTGGGACTGGTCTCTGTGAAACAATCAGTACCTCACTTTTCAGTTATCATGTCAGTATCATGTAGTTCATCTAGTCACATATTTACGGGGTATCATCTTATAAAACTGGGAAATTTGATTTTTAAAAGGGCCCAAATAACAATCAATTGATATGTTGGGGGGTATGAGGGTGCCTGTAAAATAGTGCACTTTCATACCTATTAACTAATCACAGTACTGTACTGCCAAACTGAGGAAGGTTATGGAAATATTTCATAGTTTTAGGTCTCTTCAACACCTGAGGGAGAGAAGGATTTTTCTTTAACAGAAAGAAATTAAAAGGTTGTGGCTGCCTGACACCTAAATTATTAAGGTCGCCTTGAAAAGCAATCGATTATGAGCAGAGCAAGTGGTGCATTGTCTATAAGGAGCAACACCAATCATTCCAGTTACTAGTCAATCATCTCTCCTAATTTGCTTGTCATGGAAAGAATAGCAGGAATTTACTGCATTATTCTAATCAGGTGAACTTAGAGTAAATGGCGGTTATTAATAAGTGTTGAAAAATCTTGCTGAACAATGCACAGAGAAGAGTCATTTGTTGATTTTCATATGGGGTCACTGAAAGAGCCTCAGGTGCCTCATGGATTAGGTCATATATGTGTCCTGATCGCTCGCTTGTCAGACAAGTTACTGTGGAGTTATGTAGCTCAGGTAGCTGGCCACGAAGTTCTCTGTTAAGATGCAGTCTGGTATAGGGGTAAGGAGCAGAGCGCACATGCTAAATGTTCCCACTTCAATTCCCAGGTAGTCCACTGCTGCTGTATCTTTGGGCATGGTACTTAACCCAAATAACTTTTGTAAAAGCCAGCTTCATAAAAGATTATCATCTAAAAATTGTGAGCGACTTAAGGCCCTCCGGTTAATGTTAAGCAAACCTAATTCTAAGCTTTTTTTTTTCCAATTTCTAAGTCTTTGTAGTTTTACTTTTAACTGTGAATCTTGTACCATTTTTATGAAATGCCTTTCCCATGCTTATTTGCCAATTGAACCTATGCAACCCCATTAAGAAAGGCTTTTTGCGCCATCACATGGACCCTGCCCAATGGAAGCTGGAAACTATGAGAAAAAGCACTCCAGAATTTATGCTGATGTTGTTATGCACTGAAAACAATGTACATTATTAGATTTATTAGCTATTATGTCTAATGTTTCCATGTCTCTCCCAAACATAACACGAATATTCTCCTGTTTTTCATTGGGAGTGTCAATTCCAGCCACTCAATAAATACAGTGAACCTTCTGGCATAAGATACAGGAGTGACTGTGGGGGATATTTTAAATTTACATATGAAACAATATCAGAGCGCTGTGTTTTGATTTCCCCAAGTCATCGGAATCTGTTTGTATTGAAACACATTTGTCTTGAGAATACAGTGTTCTCTGTACCACACTGTATGCATATGCAGATTACACCTGCTATATCAAGTAAACACGCCCTCAGCTTTTAAATTTTTTTTTTTTTTTTACGTAAGCAGTTCATACACATGTGTACTGAAAATATGTATAATGTTCATAACATGTATCATTTTTGATTGAAGACTCAAGAGATGTAATCAATGGTTAATGAAAGTGACATTCTGACTGCGATGTTTGTTTAAAAGGAAAGGTGCATGTTTCCTCATTGCCAACAGTTTATAGGACTATACCCATAAATACAATGGCTCTTTCATTTGTGCATTGATACTGATATAATCAGAGGAAATATGAGAATAATTTAAAGAAACTGGTGCTGCAGCTCAATATCATGGTTATTAATAAAAATTAAAAAACCCTGCTTCTCAAAGATGTCCCGTGAGTCAACATTAAAGTGCACTCCTTTGCAAATAAGACAGTGGTGAGTGCCTCAGAGTGTGTGCCTCTCTGTGCACAAGACATGCTGCCTCGCTATTGGCTGGTTCTCACACATTCAATCACTGCTCCAGTCGCAGTGGCTACTGCGAGGCAGAATCCGCCACACACAGCTTAAGAACCAGCTGAGTTGCAGCGCTGACAGAAGGTAGGATGGGAATGACAGCAAAAAAAAAAGTTTTCTGGTGATTTTTTCTAAAAAAGCTTTGATGACTGACTAGAATAACCTTGTTGTTTACAACACAGGAGCAGAATTCCATTATGTAACTGCTATCGGAGGAAATTCTGCTACAGTTTGCCATCTATGCGGAGGTCTGTTACCCAGGGGGTAGCACTGATATTGAACGTTTGGTACAGAGGCTGGGGCGGCAGACAGAGACAGCACTGCTTTGGAGATGGAAGTTCGAAGTGAAATTCGATAAATGCGCATACCGCTCTCTGTTCAAGTGTGTGGGTTGGTGGAAAAAATGCCAAGACCAGAGCCAGCTATGAAAAAAAGCAGGTAGAGTGAACCGTGGTACTACTTGGGGATACATCTTCTGTACCTCTGTACAATATCAACCTTTTTTTATCAACCTTTTTATTCTCCATTCCTAACCCATGTACCAAATTGTACAAATTTAACTTTAGGAAGACAGCTCATGATTATGTTTCAAGAAATAAGGAATGCTGTGAAAAGTCAGTATGTTGAAATATATCTACAGTAACCAAAAGTATCCTTCCTAGCTTTCTGTCTGGTGTGTGGCTGAGATGGTGCGATTGCTCATGGTTTAAAAGGATGGTTGTTTCCTAGTTTCATGTGTCAGTGATAATGTGCGCATGAAAAGAACGCAATTGTTTGGAAGTGAACCAATGAGAGTTCTCTTATTGAGAATTGTGCAGATGCTCTAATTACTCCCTGTGTGTGATAAACACACCTCTGACTGAATGAACGCAAGTTGACCCCAAGGTCAACCAGTGCTTTCAGGCTGACTATATGTTTGGATTTGTTGCGCGGTGGGTGACGGTGACAGCTGTTGTACCTTCTATTAGCGACTGCGTTTTCTCAGAATTCTCTTCGGGGGCGGGGGGGTTACCTTTTGCTGTTGATTAGCTTAAGGCTCTTAATGGCTACACTGCGGATGGCAACTGCACACTGCTTTATGAACTTTTCGTCAGCCGTTACTCAAGTGGAATGCAATCAGTGATGTGATTAAGACCCACATGCAATCTACCTGTGATGTGATTTTCCATCAACTTGGAGGAAAAAAAAAAAACATTTGAACAAGCTTTATGTTTTTTTGAGTTGTACAAGACATTCTTTCTCTAATTTCAGCAACTGCCATGATCACATGATCTTGTGTGGAAGTAAAAAAGCACCTGCTTAAAATTGTCCATCAGATTTAAAGGAAAGGTGTATTGTGAGTAGCTTGAATCTAGTTATAAGTGTTGTGATGTGTTCTGGCCGCACAAGTCTTCTCAGTCTAGGATCCCAAATTGTGCTATATCACACGGTATCAAATAGATGGGTTTCAGATCATGACAGAAAAAGATGGGTCTCGTAAGACAAGGGTGAGACACAATGTCACATCTGCGCTAATCAGAGTATTTAGTTCTACATAATTCATGGAGTAAGATTGAGTTGAGACCTTGAGCAAGAATTCCCCTTTTCCCAATGTGGAAAAGGGACTTTGAAGAGGCCTTCATAACCAATGTACATCCAGTAAGGTGAGACAGAGAGTTAAGCAGGGTGTCGTATTTGAACCATGAACAGGTTTTGTGTTGTTCACAATGATGCATGGTAACTTAGCTTACTTTGCAGCTTACGTACGAATGCCTGCCAAGCATCACCTGCAGTTCTTATGTATCATTTTGAGCTGCATCTACATGCCATTTCCTCCATGGGAGAAATAACGTCCAATCCTTTTTTGAGGCTCAGTGTTTCTGAGAGACACTCTCTTCCCATTACAGCCAGCCCCAGGTTTATTGAATGGCAATCCCCCGCACTGCTCTTGTTTCCTTTCAAGGTGCTCTTATGATTCACCAGCATTGTTCCTCTGTGGAAAACCTTGAGATGGAAAAGCAGATTCTACTGCGGTGTTTCATCACCTTCCAGGGCTTTGTGCCACATATGCACCTTAAAAAAGCCTGTGTGACTCTTTGCTAAGGGAGACGTAGCAAAGGTTTTAAGCGCCAGAAATGTGGAATGGCCGCCATTTGTGGAATAATGTCAGGTACGGGTTGTCATTACTTCCCATGCCTGGCAATCATTTTGGAGCCATTGAAACTAAATCTATATGATCATTTGAGAGGGGATGTGTGACCTCGGCCACTTATTGACTGTACTCTAAAACTGCGTGGGTTGAAATGGGGACTCAATAGGTTCTCTGAAAGCAAGGGAGGCCAGAGGGCAGATTGAAGCTGTTTTCATCAGTCACCATTGAGCAATAACATGGTGAGTCTAATCTGATATGCAGAGAGTCTGATGGAAACATCTCTGTGTTTGTGTGATTGGGAATGACATTTCAGTGGTGTTTATGCCAATACTTTTTTAATCCACCTCATATTAAGGCTGTCAGCTGTCAACAAAACAAAAATCAGATGCAGTCTGGCACTACATATTACCTGATGCGTATACTCTGTGTTCATGTTTTGTCAAAGTACATGTTGGTTTTGACACATTAAGGTGTATCTTTGGCTGAGTTAAAGATGATATCCCTCTGGATACTGTATTTGAACTTGGCAGCAGGTAATGGAAAATACACTTCATGTCCTATCTATATTTTGTGAAATCATGATCGATGTTGAGTTATTTATTATATGTGAAGGACTTAAACAGAGATCTTAATCATCAAAGACCTGGATGTTTGTGCAGCCTCTAGAATGAGGTATGCCTGTCAGGGTTGCCATGGCGCATTGCAGTTTCCAATCAGTAATTTTGATTTGACTTTTTTTTTTGTTTGACCAGCATGACAAGGTTGCAAAATGCACCTCTAAATTTTTTCGCTTGAGTATTAATTATTTTCCAATTATACAGCAAAAATGTGTTCTGCTTTGCTTTCATTAGTCAAATAAATTCTGCCATTGAGCAATTTTGAGGGTTTTCTGAGGGACAGAGAAAATTAACAGGATTTCCGAAGGCTTTCAACCAAAAAATATTTTAAGCCTCTGAACAGAACTATTAGCACATTTCACAGTCTGTTGCATCCGATATTCTCCTAATGAAATGCCATTTATATATTTGTGTTAACTAAGAAACATAGATCAGAAGAAACATCATTTTTTACTATTATTTAAGGTGCAAGCATGCATGTATGAACAAATATTGTTGATTCTGTCAAAATACATTGTTGGCAACTAATATTCTCTGACATAATGAGGTCCGATACAAAAATTGCCGAAACTGGTAAAGGGGTGAAATTAAAATCAAACCATTATTGTGATGGGTGTTACAAATATTGTGTCATACTAAATAAGCACCCTAATTTGTTATTTCATTTGGATTTCCTCTAAAATTCCTTTGCTGCTTCCATGGTAATTACACAGATCAATTAGTGTCAACGCCACCCTTCTGTTTCTGTTGCGCTCATGAGCTGACCTAACTGAAATAACTGCAAAATATCAGCAGAGAAATTTTGCCAGCGGTAAGACAACAGCATTGTCAGTGAAAAAATGTTGAGAGTGTAGAAGAGAAAAGATGGATTAGATTATGCACTTTGTGACTGCTCAGACAAGCCAGCACCGGCTGTTCTATTGAATGTTCCATCCCCTGGCATGAAAGAGAGGGGGCTCTGAATGGACAGCTCTCCACAGCACTTTGGCAGGGGGACACAAGATGACATCACCGTCAGATGTGTCTGCGAATGATCCAGAGATAGATGGTCCCCGCAGCTCTGGTGCTGACTGGTGCACGGAGCATAGAGAGGAGAGACACCATTTCCTATCGCAGCGGAGAGAGAGGAGTCTTGGGTGATTGACAGACAGACAGACAGACAGACAGACATGGGAGCTCACAGGTAGAGGTCACGTGTTTATGATGGAATGCTGCATGCAGACCCTTTTTTCTAGAATAGGACATTCTTTGCAACTGTTTCTCAAGAAAAAATATGTATGCCTGCTTCTAAAAATTTAATATCTTTAACATAGGATGGGAAAATGCCAATTGACTTGTTAACTTGTTCCCAGTCTAAAAAGTTAAGTGACTGACTGTTCATTTTATCTCATAGTGCATGTTTAGCTACAGTATGATTCTTGTCTGTTTTTGTTCTTTTTTGGCAAATGCAGTGAGTATTGAGGATAATCATGTTTGCTAACCCCATGGCTTATTTTTACTTTGAAGCCCATTCACAATGGTTGCACTGTTTTTTTTTTCCTGAAATCTCCATGCAATCTGTTTTGAGCTTTAGCCAAGAAAAGAGTTTGTGTTGGCAAACTTTTCCAATAATGCTGCAACAGGCTACTGTCAGAAGCGAAATAAGATGCTTTGGATAAATACTATTGAAATTCTATTATGACCATTGATATAAGAGCTGTAATTAATATTTGATGTTTGTTCTGAAATAATTACTACCGTTCATGGAGTCTTTTAATGAAATGGGCTTAACAGCAAACTATATATAAATACAATGCATATCGTATCAAGGAGCAAATAGATATTATAACACTTGCAAAACAGGTAAATTTGACCTGATAAATAAAAATTCTTTACAAGAAGACGTTCTTTCCATTACTTCACAGAACTGATGAAAAAAATATAAAACCAATGGATGTATTTCCTTCCCAAAGCTTAATTCTATATGCTTTTTGCCTTGACTTGGTATATAATATAATTTAAAAGAATAATGATCCATTTAGATTCACTTAGAATTTGATTCAGATAAAACCACATCAGGTTCCAAGTCTGGTTCAGAAACACCAAATAAATGTGATTCATTCTGTCACAGAAAGCCAAACCTTGCTGTAAAAACAAAACAAATTGCAATTCCCGAAGGATTTTTTCAAAGAACAACATTCCATTTCTGTTGGCTGGCAGACGCATCTCCATTCGAACTCAATCTCTTCAACGGCAGTAGAACAAAAACATACCATCCCTCTTTCTTTAGAAAATGGGTCTGTATATCATCTCTGTTAGATCTCTGTTAGATCTGCATGAATTGATTTTTGCTACCCAGTGTGGCCCGTCGATTGTGGCCCTGTCCTCGTTCTGCCTCACCACAGTGTCTCCAGCACTGGTGGTTGCCCGAGGGGGCGACCGCGCCCAGAGGGCGTTGACTGTTCCTCGCCTCCGTTCCTGCAGTAGCAGGGGGGCCAGCACTCACTCACCGTGGGGACACAGCAACAAAGGCGTGGGCGAAGCATTCAATCCTGCAGTCTTACATAACAGCCCCATTCAATCCAGCAGGATAGATGTTCCATCTGACTATGCACAAAAACACAACTGTATTTACTATACCTCACCAACAAAACAAACAGAACTGCTTTAATTTTGCTTCTTAATTACATATTTCACCGCTTTGTTTTTTCCATTGCTCAGAGAGCAAACCGTTGAGTGGCTTTATCCAAAAAACAAGGGCGGCCATTAATTTGAAGGTTGAATTTGAATTGACGTTTGAACTGTTTTGCTGTGCTGGTGTAAATCTGTGTTGTTGTGAAGTGCTTTTCAACAGCAGCACAATTTGCCAGTTCCAGAAAATAACAGTGATGTACAAGAGTGCGTGGGTGTGCTTGTACTTGTTCTAATATTTGAAACAATCTTCTTTTCTGTCATTGTTCATAAAATTAACTAAAGCAATATGCTGTAGGCTTGCATGCAGCTACCAAAAATACAAGACAATTAAATTTGTGTATCAAATTTCATATATGTATATATATATATATATATATATATATATATATAATATAAATAAAAGTAAGCACTCCATGAAAAAATGTTATTGCTTGTGCAGTTATTACCTGTACCTGTTTACAAACTAAATACAAATATTGGTTTAGTAAATTGGTAAAACTGGTGAAAAAAAAAAAAGTATGCAGTCAGTAGGTGAATGTTTTAAACTGATATGTAACTTATGGAACCTTCGTAAACATCACACAGTCAAATGATGCACATCTGAGTTTTGTTTGATGATATTGTGCTTTGAAATATTATGTTGATGAACAAAACAATGAAATTCCACCATCGATAAAGCATAGTGCGCTAAAGAGCCCTACATCTACAAATTGTCTGATACAACAGCCTTGAGAATTACTTCAAGTGCACTGAGACCAGCATCACATCACAAGAGCAATCACTTGAGTTTTCATTTCAGCTTTAGGATTTTCCAGTGGGATGTTGCTAACACCATTCTGGTCACATATTCTGATTATCAAATCTGATCAAATTGTGGTTTATGATGGTGCTTTACATTTTCATTAAAATCACATCTCATGAATAAGGAATAACAAGACTGGGTGTGTCAACGGTCAGACAATGTAATCAAGTTTGATTTACTTACTTTGGTGTGAATGGAATTAAAACCCTTTTCCAGCATTCGTTGTTTAGATGTGTCTGATAAATTCCGTAAATTTCTCTGAAGCCTTAATAACATGGAAACAGTCAACAGCATGGGCATATTGAGATACACATTTGTTTGCGCTCAAAAAATTGCAAGTCTATACATATGGCTTGGGATAAAATTAACGCCTCCTTCAAATAATTAGACTCTTTACGTATGCCTAACAAATTACATGCTGTTTGAAATGTGCTCAAAGTGAATTATTGGATAGAAAGCTTTCTCCCAACTTGCCATATGTCACAGGAAGGAAAAAGAGAATCACTGAGAGAAAAGCAGAGATGCAGAGAGAAGCAAGCGGTGAGGTAAAAAAAAAAAATAATAATAATGCATGAAAAAAATAATAAATGTGTGAAAGAAGAGTTATATGTGTTTCTAGATAAAGAGATACAAGCATATGACACTGTTAAGGTGTTGTGCTTTCTGTAATGGAATGAGAAATACAGAAGCACAGAGTGTGGACACACAGTTACTACTCCTACAAAACTTTACATGGAAGAAAGAGTGATGAAATCTGTTGAAATATATTGGTGGAAAGCAGCCAGAGACTGTCAGCAAAACAGACTCTTTTTTTCTGTTTTAATACAGCTCAGTGTGAAATCTTAGTCTTCCATATTATTGACAGAATATAATTCATTTGACTTTTACAGAAAGCCGCAGCTGGGGTGAAACAAGCAAATGGAAAAGAACTGAGTGAAGGCTGCAGCCACTCTCAGAATCAGAAGCAAAAAGAACAAGACTACTCCTTGGAGTCTGTAACCATGGAGACCAGCCAGCTATCTGAAATGGCCACTATAATTGAATATAAAATGGATTCTGTGGAGGCAGAGATTGCTGAAAATGAGGGCTTGATTGGGGAAGCTGATTTCTGCAATTCCATAGAAACAAAAGTAAAGGATGACTTTCTGGCAGACTTGCCAGAGGGTTCAACTGCAGTTGATGAAGAGGATGATCTAGAAAATGGGAATGGAACAGTCATTCCCTGTCAAAAAGAAACTGTTATCTTTGAGATGGGACATGATGAACTCAACCGAACTGAGTCAATGACCTCATCTGTGTCAGATACACCTTCCAGCGCAGGAAGTGTATATGAGAATGAATTGGTCCGCAGGAGACAAGACCTGCGTGACCCAGAGCCACCTACTAACACTGCAGCAACCACAGATGACGCAGAAGACAGCTATGTCACAGAGACAACAGAACTTGAACCACAAGATGTCACCCTGGAAAATATGGACGATGACGAAATGCATGAGTCTGTCCTTGAGCACTGCATCAGGGAGGATGCCTCCTCTGACATCTCCACAGAGTCCTGCCACGAGCTCGACCAGGACAACATAAGTAGCGGCCTCCGTGTGGAAATCGTGGCTGTTTCCTCCGACAGTGAGACCGATGAGAAATGGAGGACCATATTTTCTTCTTCGATAAATAAAGAAGATGATGATGACGATGATTTCTTTTTGGACAACAGCCTTGAGTTAAGTGCCCGGGAGCTTTTTATCCAAAAAACAGAGAAGAAAGAGGAGAGCATCACAGAAACCCATGAGGGGGTTGAGGAGGAAATCCCAGACAGAGAAGACGTTCTGGAGCGACCTGAACCTGAGGCGGAATGCGACTTTCAGACACAGGAGCACCCCAATGACATCTCATCGGTTGAGAGCCCATCAAAAACTTCTGAAGACAAGGAAGAGCTCCATCAGGGTCTAAAGCAAAGCACCTGCCCTTCACACCCATCAAAGCTCGACTCTGGCAAGAAGGTTCCCGATGACTACTGCGTGATTCAAGAGACGAAGAGCGAAAACGTCAGCACGGAGCACGTGGACTTCCGCGTTGCTCGGAAGCAGTGGCTGAAAATGGAGGAGCAGACCAAGTGCCAGGTGCACCAGCCCGCTGTCAAGCAGGGCACCTGCCAGGGTGGCCACAGCTTCATGTACACCCCGGTCCGAAACATCGACAGGTCCAAGAGAGACCATGACTTTGAGAGCCTGGTGCTGAGCGAGTGCTCGCACACCCAGTTCAGCCCGTGTTCCGAGGACTCTGGCCTGGACGACTCCAGCTACAGGTCCCCATACGACGACCCAGAGACCCCTATTGAGAGGGAGATCCGCCTGGCATTGGAGCGGGAAGAGAGCCTCCGGCGGGAGAGGGGCATCTCCAAACCGTTAAACTCCAGCGAGTGCAGACAGGCAGCCCAACCGGTCATTCTCCTCCCGGGAAAGTTCGACAAAAGGCTTTGCCAGGAGGTGGAAGAGAAGAGAAAGATGTTTGAGGCTCAGGAGGACAGCTGCAGAGTGCAGAAGTCTCCTAACACCAAGACACCATCCTTCATCATCACCTCCTCACCGACAAAAGGTCACCTGTACCACGAGGTGGCAGCCAACAATGTCATCATCCTCGAACCTGAAGCCTACCCTTCTAGCCCGAGGCACAGTGCAAAAGATGGCACTCTCTCCCCAGTGACAAAGAAATCCAGTGAGTGGCCTTCCGAGACGTCTAACTTCATCATACTGGAGACATCCAACCTGATAATACGCAGCGCGTCCGAGTTCTGCCTCAACACTGCCGGACAAGACACCCAGGAGAGCACATTCCTCAACAACCCTTTCTTCAAACTGCGCTCCAGGAGCACTCAGTCTCTCATCGACCAGGAAATCCAGATGGTCAGACAGAGGGAGGAGGAGCTGAAAAAGCAAAGGGCAAGCCTCTATGCCAAAGAGAACTACAACACAGTTCTGGTCTCTCCAAATCTACTGGACAACTTTGATAAGTCAGGTATGTGAATGCAGAATATTGTGTATTTCTGTGCAAGTTGTGAATAGACTCAAATTCACAATTCCCTTTTTCCATTATATAGTACATAAAATGGAGATTTGCTTTCGGCGAGAGAACTACATAGAAGGACTAGAAGAGTGTAGAGATAGGTAGTATCAGTATATTTAGATGAACATTTGATTTTACTCCATTTCTACAATGAAGGACTGTAGGATTGTTTGCAAAGGTAAAAAATGTATTTCCTGCAACGTATATATCTTCAGAATTATATAAATATTCTTTGTATTTTATTCCAGAACAGTCCTAGTTGCAATCTCTGTGAAAATGTTTGTAAATACACCATAATGACTGCTATTACTGAATCTAAATTTCCCCTGCTTTCACCTATCTGCGAATGGATGTGGAGTTCCATTAATTCAGCTCTTGAGCTCTTTTCAACAGACCTGCCAGTGAGATGCAAGTCCTCTCCGTCATCACCAATGAAGACCGCACACAAGATGGATCGCTCCACGCTCTCCTGCGACCATAAAGTAAATCCATTTTGTTCTTAATCTTTCTCCACGGCAACACATCAGTAGATTTAGTCTCGGTTTGTTTAAAAAAAGAAACGCTCGCTGTTCACTGACTACTGAATTCAATGACATCGCAGCCTCATCAGTCCATTATAATCTCTAATCAAGATTTAACAACTACCTCAACTATCGACTATCGCTCAATATCCTCATTACAACTGAAAGCCGACAGCAAGTTACCCAACTGACTCTCTCCCTCTGTAGTTTTCTGACACGTTCTCCGGAGGGCGCCGCAAGAGCGCCATGGCGATGCGCTGGGAGGCGGGGATGTTCTCCAATAACGAGTGAAGCGCGGGAATGCCGCTGAAAGAGAAGACGTCTTTATTTTCTGCTCTATTTTACCAGAAATTACGAAATGCTATGAAGTCTGTTCATGCTTAAGCATAACACTGTCGCTACTTGTGTGATGTCACCGGCACATGGGTGATACGCGGCGGAGGCAGGTCGTAGTAATGTGCACACGCCAAGATGCCTGGATGTTTCATGAATGTAGTGTTTAGTCTAGAGTAACACGCTCTCACTCTTCTAGTGTTTATTCAAAACATATTTTTGACGTATTGTCTTAGTCAAACAAAGGGGGGAGTATTTATTGTATTTTCGTATGGTATTTTCTCAAAAAATGTTTGTAATTGTCCTTATACACACTAATAAGAGTTTGCAATTTCAGAAACCATGACCGCATAGTTCAAAATAACAACATTCCAAGTAACTCTAACTCTAAATTTAAAAGTGTTTTTTTGCCAAGGTTTAATGATCCTTGTTTCAAATGGATTATAAAAAGGGCATTAAAGATATTTGTTACAAAATGATATTCATTAGGAAAACATACTATTTTTAACATAATGTCCCATCCACCAGAGATCCCTTGAGAAATTCCTTTAAAAATATTTTAAAAATTTATTAAACAAAGCAGATGCACAAAACAGCACAAATGCACAAAAACTAATGGAAGTGGCATTGGTGGTTTTGAAAAATATGATTTTTTACTACATTTTTAGCTCTGTCTCTGCTTTTATGTCCCCACCAACACTTAGTTCCATCAGAGCTGTCAATATAATTCTTTTACAGAACAGAAAGGCCAGCTTGTCCTTGAGCGAAAAGCATGTTATTTGTTACGCCCTCTCCTGATGCATTTTTACTCTTTCAGATAAAAACTTACATGATTTTTGTAAGTCTGGCATTCAAAAACTTATGAAGATATGTATTACAAACTCATAAGAAAAACATGCACAGGAAGATATTGCAAAACAATCTATAGTCACATAACACAAATAAGCATAACATGCAACGCTTTCCCCATGCAATGACAGGTGCGTAAAAAAATGCACAGAAAAGTGCTCATTTTTCAGTTTTGAATCATACAGAGCTGTTTCAGATGCCAGTGGGGACAGAGCAACCATCAAAACTGTCAAAACAGTGTTTAAACCGTCTTATATTTGAACTGTCTTAAATTTAAAGATCTGTGTTTTTGTATGCCTTTCTGTGCAGCCATTTGTGTATGATATAATACAAGTACTGCTTGCTTAGTTTGGAATTTCAAATATTCAAGTCTGTGTGAAAATCAGTTTAGAAGACAGAAGCTTTCCAATTGCCTTCTTCATGAAGCTGATCTTTTGGGGTAGGGGTGGGGTTCTTGTATTTTCCATGCAAGTGTGGCAAAATATTAATGCAAAATAAAGATGTATGGACAAATCTGAGAGCAAAATGGCCCTTTTGTTTTCAAAGAAAGTTATTGATATGAGTCCTCTAAGTCTCTCAAAAAGCCAAAAATAAGTGCATTGGTCTCACCTCCCTAATGCAATAAAATATCCACGGGACATCAATGTTAAAATTGACAATATATTTCTTTCAAATTACACAGGCAAAAAGTAGAAGTAATATGTGGCAGAATCAAACAATGTAAGTTATTCCCAAAGTGATTTTCAATATCCAATAAACTTTGGTAGTCAAGTAGAAAGCTTGTGTAATGCATTTGACAAATAAGGGACAGCCTCTAGCAGTATTATGTAATACAAACCTATATTCAGCACATGATAAGAAAATACAATTGTGTTTGAAACAGACACAAGTATGATGGGATGTGCCATGAAAACTTAAGCTTTATTGGCCAAATAATTATCATCTTTAAAAATGCACTTAAAACAGAAATTATGACTGTTGTAAAACAACCACTACAATGCACAGAATACTGCAAAGATACATAAAGTAATCATTATTAATAAATTATTTCTCATTAGTACAAAATGCAAAACAATGTAAGCAACCTTTGTCCTTCCCTTTTAAAATGCATCAACCATATAGGGTTAATATCAGCTTTTCATTTCATACAAATATAGGGAATTTTGGCTGTAAAATTAACAAACAGACAAACGAAATCTGTTTCATAATAGCCATACTTGCAGTCATATATATTCCAACAAGAACATCTGGAAATGTAAAAACACAACAACCAGATCACAGATACTGTTTGAATGTTTTGAACTGGTCCCTGTGCAAGGTTAACTAAAATCAAAAACTATGAGATGCAAATTTGCACATAAGACACAATATGGCTTGTGCTAAGGCACTTAAATGTTCAAGCATCTCCTACCACATATCCAAGAATTTAAGTCATTCTCGATGCATTTCTCAATATCTGTCAGTGCAACCTTAAAGAAGTTGGTCGTATATTAGGCTGAAGATATCTTACATGGTTGAATATGTCAAGCCCAATGTATGGCTCTAAAATCTTTTTTCCTAGCTTAGCCATCTGTGCCATAAGTGGAAATGAACTACCATATTAACTTACATGCCGTGTGCGTTATATTTTGCAGCATTAGGAATTAATTTAAAGATAGGGGTCACATTTTTTGTTTTTCTTAGTGTGCGTTACAATTTGCAGCATTAGGAATGAATTTTGTGTTCTTCACGGTGTATCTGTCTGAAACACTTCATGGAAACAGGGTTACCAAGCAGAGGCAGCATGATGCAGCAGCATTGTGGGGGGGTTGGGGTGGGGGTGGGTGTGTGTGTGTGGGGCTGATAAGGTCTTCCATCAGACACTGCTTATGGTGTATAAGAGTACACTCAGGAACCCCATGTTCCCACAGAGGAAGACTGCCAGAACAACCTTTTTAAATAGAGTGCCCTGTGAGGAGAGGAAAAGGTCAGCAAATCATCAAAGCAGAAATCATCACAAAATCAGAATGTTCTTCTAACAGATATTGGAGGGAATAGAAAATTCTGCCTTCTTTTTCAAGGTATAAAAACTTTTTTCAGGTTTCAATACTACCTCATTGCTTTGGTCTTTAGGGTTGGACAGAATTTCCTCTTCATCTTCTGTGTCCTTACTTCCTGTGACAAGATTATTGAATATATAAAATCTAAAATCAATTTGGCATAACAGTGAACACAGATGAACAAAAAGGATTTTAACGCATTAGGTGTTATTCACACCTAATTAGTATTCACCTCACGCTTCAACCAATAGCAAGTCTCACTGCTAATGGCACTAGCTCTCACGGTTTGTACTCTGTGTACAACATCAACAACATTTACCATTAAAAGGGACCAAAGAATTTCAGTAATAGATGAGGTGACCTCCAGGTGAGGTTTATAATGGACACTGCTTAGTATTCCATCCGAGAGAGAGAGAGAGACAGAGACAGAGACAGAGACAGAGAGAGAGAGAGAGAGAGAGAGAGAGAGACAGAGAGAGACAGAGAGAGAGGACGAGAGAGAGAGAATCAGCTTTGGAATTAATAAATAAATAAATAAATAAATAAATAATGAAATGTACATACCCATTTTAAAGTGGCCTCTTCTGTGAAACTCCAGAACCAGCTCTGCTACCACACCCCAGACTACGAATCCTGCCAAGACACCTGTGGACCAGGGCCCTGGCAGGAGCAGGGCCTGCTGGTGGATCCCCAGGAAGATGGCAAAAACTATACCAGGACAGATGCCATTTACACACATATATACACAGCATATATACAGCCCATCCCTATAACACATGTCAAAATGTCTGTGGCGCCTACACTTCTATGGAGAGTAAGGGCCAAAATCAATCAAACCACATAGTGCTATGTCCTTTTTTCTGAGTGCCAAATGTAAGCAAGTAATATGTTCTTTTTCATTCTTACATAATACAATTATACTGAACTCATTAATGACTAAAAGCCTTGCAAGAAGCAAAAACACTTTCTCAATAAAGTTGTTTTCAAAGATAAGAACAAAGTGCACCTGCAGTTAGACTGATGTTTGTTGTTTTAATTTTTCAACACTCCTATTAACTCCACCAAAAACATTTCTCACTGTGGAATATAAGCACTGAAAATAAACAGGTTTGTTCTACATTTTATAGCTACTCTGAGGTATAAAATGCAAACCAAACTGTGCTGGGAAGGACCACGTACCAGCAATTATCTGTGCCATGGTGCCTGCACCCAAATGCATCCAATTGAATATGTACCTTCTGTGGAAAGAGAGAAGCTTTTGTGTACATTCAAAATCCATGCTCTCAGCATCTGTCAGCTCTACTGATATTTACTAGCTCCCTGAAAATATAGCAGTTTGCCATTCACCATGCATATTTAATTGGATTAGGATGTTCATTTTATGTTTTTTTGGAGAAGCATTTTTTTAAAAAGTGGCCCCAGGGAAATTGTAGCTGGGCTTACCAAGCACACACACCAACTCAGCCCCTACAATGCTGAGTTATACATGCTTGGTACATCACCGAGTAGAACCGTGTAAGACACATTTAATTTCAGCTGGGATCAAGAGTTTAAAATCTGACCACTTGAGCTGGTGCTTAGACTATGGTTCAAGGAGACATAATTCCAGCAACTACGGTGGAGGAGGCAGTTTACCGAGAAGAGTCTGGGGGAGGTCTGAGCACCGCCATGAGGGGCTGGATCACCGCGAGAGCCATGACGGTACAGCCAAGGTAAGGGTGACTCCCAGCACGCTGGGGAGAGAAAGGAAGGTTCAGAGTCACACACATGATGCTGGAAAACAAGGGCCTGAACAGCATGCACGCACACACGAACACACACGCACACGCACACATACACATACACACACATATACATACACACACACACATCTACGAATAAAACACTGACAAAAGAGGAATGACAGCACCTCAATCTGAACTGAACATGAGCAGCATCATTTTGCCAAGACCAGCCACAAGCCAGACCATGAGGTGGAGGTGCAGAGAACAAGAGTAAACAGACATTCGTCACAGGTATGCAGTCAGCAGGCTCCAGTTCCCTTTTTCTGGGAGTGGGAGCCCTCTACTGCTCACGCTGAAAAAGAGCAGCTGGCAGTGAAACTTTGAAGTTTGAAATTAAGCCACGGGGTTTGGCAAGATGAGCTCCTGCTCCTAAACAGCGCTTACTGTGAGCATCTTAATGGGTGAAGCCGTCATGCAGAGTCAACCATTGACACAACACAAAACAAATTTCAGAGACTGTTCTATGCAAAACACCAGCTGATTCAAATCACCCCTCTAGATGGACTACACAGCAGTTCTCTCAGCCATTGACAGCACATGGATCCTTGCTTGCCCATCACTACCAGACCGAAGGTTGAAAGAGCAGGATGCAGACACCCATTTCTGACAGGAGAGGAGAACAGAAACAGTGGGTCTTACACGACTCCAGCCTCCTCTGTATACGAAGGGGAGGGCAAAGCCCACAGTGGTGAGCAGCACTGTCAGGATCATCAGGGCTCGATGTACCTAGAAAAACAGCCACCGTGGAAATGAGAATTCCCATCATTTCTTCAAGAGAACACCACAATGACATTGACTGATATGGTAAAACTACTGCATCACTGCTGAGGAACCAACAGTACACTTGTTTCAGGAAGAATTAAAAACTGGCAACATGCTAAGTCAGCTACTACTGTTGACAAGGCCTTTCAATTACACACATTCACCAAATAATCATGTGTGGTTCTCACACAAGTATGACAAGCCTTAACAAAGGAATTCCTCACCTGAAACCAAACCTTTTGTCCAAACAGTGCTCTCCGTGGCCAATCATTCTTGAAGTAGCGGGCCACAATAATACCGGTGGTGACAGTCGTCATCCAGGCAATAAGCATAAAAGCACCTGCCGATTCAGGTGAGGAAATCATCAGTGCCTACCATTCATGACCACAAGGTACCAAGGGTCACACGCTCTGCCGTCACACTTTTGGACAAAATCCTTAGCCTGAATCACTGTGGCAAGGATCAAGTTGTTTACTGTAGGTCAAGTATGTTAGGACAAGGTTTAAAATTTCCCGCTAGGGGTATAACAGCTCGAGTTTAGCTTGCACACATTTTAATCTCTGTGCTGACTTACCATGGTATTTGATAAGCACAGGAGAGCGAGAGCCACTTAAATTTTCAGCTGGCCCCAAGATTACTTTCTGAGAGGTGGAGATCAGGGGTTGCCGGTCATGTCTGTGGACCATACCTAAAAATATTGATATGAAGAAAAGAAATATTTGAAATTGCTAACACAAACCTGTCTCTCATATTACCTCCTGTACTTTTAGTTATCAGTGGGATGAGAGACCACTGGTAGCACAAAGGTTATGAAGGTCATTACAGACTTTTTTTAGAACACAGCTTAAATGCCAGCCAAATGTCACCCCTCTGGATTCTAAATGGTGGTGTCAACTTTATGAAAAATATGGTAAAATGCCAGTGAGGCTCGCCAACATCTTACCAACCAGGAAATAAGGAGGGACATTAGTATTCAGTCAGCATCACATGGGCAATTAGAGATCTGTCTGAGACTCCTCAGAGGCAAAACAAGGCTGTCTTAGTAGCATTATAAAATCATTTCATCATTTAAAGGAAGTGATGTGATTTTTTTAATGTATACAGCATAGCGCTGTCTAGATAGGCGTGGAAGGCTAAATCATTCAAACAGTTTACAGATTACTTCTCACAAAGAACGACTACACTTGAACTATAGGTTACTTGCAGCTGATGTAATAAAAGAAATTTGAACTGCAGAGTGTCGTTACAAACATGAGCACAATAACAACCCTCACCTAAATCAACAAAGGGATGAGAAATCAACAAGCCACTGTTGACTCAGCCAAACCCACTCACATCAAAATGGCACATGCTCACTTCTGACCATACCATGACAAAAATCAAGCAATCTTTGGCATCTAACTTCAGCACATTCAAGGCCAAAACAGATTGTACTTATAAATGGCATCAATTTTTCACAGAAGGCTTGCAAAGTAAGAGTATAGGCTGACCATTTTCAGCTCGTCCATTTGCCACAAACAGGTAGTAGCTCTCGTTCAGGCTAAATCGGTTGTGGTCCTGTGGGATGTGTATGTTTCTGCGGAACCTGCACTGGATGACTCCGTCTGACAACCTCCATGCCATGTCGGTCAGCACGCTCTAGGAATGAGTCAGACAGTGGTGCACAGAGGTTTGAAAAGCAAAACACTTCGCTTGGGAGATTACGCTGATGTGACTGATTGCAAAAACAGTGAAGACGGCTGCACACAACAGCAACACCTAGCGGGACAACAATGCTTCCATGCAGACCATGCATTTCATCACAGCACAAGAGCGCTAGAATTGTCAGGGATGTGCTTAGCTGGTGTCAATTTTCCTTTTCATATAGTCTTTTTAACGCTGACAGGGACCAGGGCAAAGTTTATGTATGTGAAATAAGAAAGAGAAAGTGGTGGAAACTGTAGTATACTGAGAACTCGTCAAACAAAACCATATGGTGATTGGCCTTGTAAAAAAAAAAAAAAAAATCACTGCAAATAAGAAGTAAACACCTGTGCGTTATCTCAACAAAACACAGCTGTTAAAACACAGGTGGCCGTCAAACAGAGACTGAGATCAATGCCCCTGCTGGAGAGCTGGCATAGCTGGTGGCATGCTGTACCTCTGTTGCTGGCACAGGATGTGTGCGACCTACAACGTAGGCAGCATTGATGTCCACCCTGTCCCCATCTCTCACACACAGGTACACGTCATCATTCCCCTGTAGATAAACATGCTTTCGGTTACGTTCAAAGCACAATCAAAGTGGTGGTTGCTATGAGAAAACACATTGACAATGTTTCATTGGATTTATCAGGCATGTATGAATGGGTTTTCTGAGTCAGAATGATTTGGTGTTTGCTGTGTACTGTAAATACTAATTTACGTACTACAAACTAAATACTAAATACAAAATAATACAAACATTCCCTTGGGTTCACTTTCTTTTGAAAAAGACCAGCTTTGGATGTCCTTTAATGATATGCTCAATTGCTACCAATTGCTGTTTTACCTAAAATGTAAATCGTGTGAAAGTTATGCCCAAAATGTAACATTAAATTATCCTTGTCAATGAACGTTCATGCCACATTGAACTGACTTTTTATAGCCATTTACTCCAGCTCAGATATGAGAAACCAGGATGTTGGAATATCATCATGTGCTACAAGCCTGATCCCAGTCCGTGGACAGTTTTACAAATAATGAGTACAGAAGAGGATTTGGAGTTCATCCTTTACATGACAGTCGTAAGGGAACACCCACCATCCACTTGTCCAGGGACAGAGCAAACGAGATATATCCATCAGCAGGTCCACTGAGCTCGAAAAGCACAGTCTGCCCCTCAGGGCTGAAGGAGAGGTAGGAACACAGGGGGTCGGTCTCTGGATCACAGCCCACAGGATCCCGTAGGCAGGACTTCCTGGTGCCACACCCTTCTGCATTGAACTGAGGAGGGAGAGGGAATGAGTCATGCTTCCACATGCGTCACAGACAGGGGGGCAGCTTGGATACTAATCTTGGCTGTAATCAATGACAGCAGTGGAGCTGCAGCTGAACCGGGTCTGACTCACCGGGCCAGGGAGTACACTGGGTTCTGTGGTCTCTGCAGAGGTGGTGGTGGAGGGCAGAGGCCCTGGAGTTACCCCAGCCTGAGACACCACGGGCCCGGGGATCTTCACCCAGTAAACCTTGTAATGCTGAACCACTGTCACCCTACATTTCACAAACATAAGAAATGTACATTATATTATTGCCATTTAGCAGGCACTCTTATCCAGCTGGATTTACATGGGATATATTTTTTTTACATGTTACCCATTTATAGAGCTGGATATTTACTGAGGCAATTCTGAGTTACGTACCTTGCCCAAGAGTACAACAGCAGTGCCCTAACAGGGAGTCGAACCAACAACCTTTTGGTTACGAGTCCTCCTCCTTACCACTATGCTACACTGCCGCCCCATTGCCACCATGTACATCGCCAGTCAGAAAACACAGCACATGGAAACACCATCATTCAGTCTCCAGAATGTGTCTTTTTTCTTCCTCAAAGCCACTGCTGATGAGTTTTAATCTTAATCACACTCTTAATTCAGTGAAATAGATGTTACAGCACAGATATAGAGCAGCCAGCTATACATCTCGTAAAGAACCAAGGAAAGGTTAGAGAGCTGTAAAGAAAAGGGACACCTGGACACTCACATAAACTGGACACTGGGCGGGGCATTTTTCGGACTGTTCCAGATGGCCTGGACTTCTGTCTTTTTGGCATCACTAGTGTGACTCACAGCTGATCCCTTCAAATGATAGGTTTTACGCATATTGAGCTTTGTCCAAATGCACAAAACACTAATGCTGTTCATCATGTGTACTGCAAGTATGCATGGTTGCGGATCTCACAGCAAGCAAACTGACAATTAAAGTATCAGCAAAAAGGCATACCTGTGTGTGGCCGCACTTCAAAAGCTGTGAAGCAGTGCTATTAACCAAAGTAAACCATCCCACTGCGTCTGCAGAAGGCCTGCCAGTATCCCGAGCTTGAATAAGAAAACCCTTGAAGTATGTGGTCCCAGATTTGGAGGCCGACAGCGTTACTGAAGACATGAAGACGGGAAGTAAATATTATAAATATGACCTCTCGGTCAACAAAAACTGTCGCTTTCATAATGCTAACTGCATGCATTCTATACACGTCTGACTTATGACATTCTGTGATATGGCTTTAAAACCATTAAACGTACCTTTGATCTGATCCCCAGGGCTGAATATACTTTTATCCACAGTTATTGAGTATGTATTGGCTTTGGTGCTGGAATGATGACCATGATTTGGTACCATGCTCTTGCAAGCGTCTGTCACTTTGCCATTACTGAAACCAGCGACTGTCTCAAAGCACACAGCCGTAACCACCAGCATCAGCAGGAGATTTGGCAGGTGTATAGGCATCTGCAGTAAGAACAAATGTCTTATGAGACCATCTCACTAGGTATGAAATATCTTAAGCCTCCGGCTTAAAAAACAGCATTGAGAAAAAAAGTTTCGCTGTTCATATCATTTATATACAAGCAACATGACCACACCTACTGTATCACAGGTAGGCTTTAAAGTGTTCATCATTTCAGGCACATCTTGAAATTACATTATCATTACTACTTATTTTCTCAGCTGATGCCCTTATCCTTATTGCAATGAATCAAAACTGTGACTACAGCTATACTTGCTTTTGCCTTTGACAAAACCATGGGTTTGTCATCTCAACAGTGATAGGTGACAACTTTTTGAAACAAAACCAATTCTGAGATACAAAAAACTGAATTTAACAAAGACAAAACTTGGAGAGCAAGTAAATCAAAAGATTAAGCAGCAAAACAGTCTCCTTAAGAAAAACGAAAGGAGTGAGAGAGTTCCAGTGTTGTTAAATTGGCCTGTTGCAGTTCATTGCAAAGATCTGACCTCAAAGAAAAGGGTAAGGAGATAGTCGCATGACACTAAAAGCAGAACTCTTTTAAAGTGGGTGGAATTCCTGACTTAATTTAGTTTCCTGTTTATCTTAGGTCTGATTCTCATGTAATATAAATGTACATTTTCCAAACGATCTTGCCCAGCCTGCTTCCCCTACAGAATTCATGCTGATCATGATTCACCCTCAGCCTGTTCCTGCATGACTTCTCATTTAACTTTTTTTTTCCAGTTCCCATTGTACTTACTAACATTGCTCAGACAAGAAATAATTGCAAGGAACATTTAATGCATTTAAAGCATTTAAAAGGAACACTGTACTTAAGTGCAGGTGTGCGATCCAGTCGATGTTCATACTCTGAAGCATTATACTTCCTCTCAGTAATTCCTTGACTGGAATTGATCAATACATTCATTCGAACCTTACAAAAAGACACTTCCTCATTCTCTACGTGCCTAAAGCATTAGCATTTACAATTAAAGGAGTGCTGCAGATGATTTCAATTGGTAACAATATATCTCATTCAATTTCTTAGCCCGAGTTTGTACCGCATGCTTGTAACTTTCGATGCTTGTAACATTTCGATGTTTCAGTGTGCTCTATGCGTACCCAGTAAAGGAATGTGAAGAAACGGCTGTCCTTGGCGTTTTCATTATAAATGCACCTGTCAAAAACACGCTCCACACCCGGGCAAACAAACTGAAACCAGCAAGAATTGATAATTCCGTTTCCTTGAAAAGGTGAAATTTTACAAGTAAGTAAGTACACTACATGTAACAACTCATGCGGATCTTTCATTTCATTTGCTTTTCAACCGACTCACCTTTGTCATTGTCCTCGTACCGGCCTCCTCAACGAGGAAGTTGTAACATGCAGTGGTCCCGTATTTCGTGTTGTGAGAATTATGGTAAGTAAGTGGGCAGTCCCCTTTCTCACAAGGACTCTGGTTGGCTGGTGACATGCGTAAGGCTTGGTTGCGGGTGGCCATACTTCATACAAATAACTAATTCAAACTGTTTTAGCGAGGGTATGCTGGAGGTTGAGGTCCAGGACCCTAAGATATGGCGTATAACCCCTTCTGGACCTCTCCCATCAGCCCGTTTATGAAAAGTATTACTGAACTTTGTCCAGGCAGTCTAGGGTGGTGGACCAAAACTGAGCAAAACAAAGAGAAAAAAAGCAAACAAATAGAATAAAAATTTGTTGCCATATTGTAACATGAACATTTGTGCGCAACAACTCAGAGAAGTCTGGTATTTTTTATTTAAAAAGTTCCTAAGTTTTAATTAATCCATTATTATTATTATTATTATTATTATTATCATCATCATCATCATCATCATCATCATCATCATCATCATCATTATTATTATTATTAGTAGTAGTAGTAGTAGTAGTAGTAGTATAGTGATACATACTAGACCTATAATTGTTGCTATATAGTTTGGGCACAAGAGGGAGACATCAGTTTCATTCAGTCAATGTTTACATTCTGGAAAAAAAGAGCGGTAGGAAAAAAGTCACATCAACAATCCAAGTAATAAACATGTGAAGTTGCAGGGGTATACTTTCTGTTTGTCTGACTTTTCGCAGCTGAAGTGGGATTGTAATAATGCAGCACATTTAGCAATACACACTTCTGAAAACCGAAACTTGCCCAAAACATTGTATAATTGCCACAATATATCTGGTTTATTTTCAAGCGGTATGAATGATCAGAGAGGACAGAAAATATGCATGTGGAAGAGTAAGAATGCCTGCTAATTAAAAGAAGAGTAAGAGCATATTTATTTTCTATGTTCAAGACCATTTTGACAAAAAGATGTTTATCTGCTCGGTCTGTATTGTTGCTATATCACGTAGCTTTATCAAAATTGACTTAAATGCATATTCCGACCAATTCATATGCAGAGAATTTAACAGCTGAGAATAACAAGGAACTGAACCATGACTGTGAGCATGACTTAAGGGTGGGGAGAAAAGTACCACCTAGATAACGAAAACAGCAACAGATAAATCAACTCCTGGAGGGGGCAACTGCAACGACTTTAGCAGGGTAAACCCCGGTTTTCGCCATAACATTACAGAACTCTGTGAAGCCTGGCACCGCTTTTCCAAACCCCTGTTCTCATTCTAATAAAGTTCAGTGGTCTTCCAGATGAGGTTTAAACCTGTGTTGAGGTTGTTGCAGTTTGCTCTCATGTTGAGTTATGATTTGTTCGTGTGCCTTGACTACAAAGGGAAACAAATGGGTCAGTCGCAATTAATGTCGATGCAACTAAAACCATTGCCCATGGCAACCAATCCGCAGACAAAATGAATGGCAAAGAGAAAATATGTATACCGCCCTCGTAACATGGTAATGGTCTTATAATCCTAGCACTACGGTACTGGGGGGTAAAGGTTGGGGCATCCACACCACGCCCCCTCCTTCCCCCGATACAGCTGGGATAGCTAACTCTGTAGCCTACCCCTGTCTGTACCAGGAAAAACAAGGTGATGCGCTTGGCAAATAAAAATCTAATCAAGCAGTTCTACGATGCACCGAACGATATTGTGGTAGTTTTACGAAGCATTTTCCACAAAAACTAGATTATAAATAATACTCCCACTATGCATTAGAGTCTGTAACTACAAGCTAAGAGCTGGCTAGCACGCACTTGTGCAGTCGAAGATGTTGCTTGGGGAGATTGTGGTGTTAAATTTAATGTGAAGCTTCGACGAGAGGGAACATTAAAATAGCTTGACCTTCTTCTTCAAGATTCCTGACCATATGTGATGGTTAATTTTGGCCTTTGTACAACTTGATTTAGTCGGAAAGGACGGGCGTTAGCGCAGAAGACTCATCTATAATGAATGATATGGCTGTATGCCTGTTGATAGATGGTTAATTTTTCGGAAATTGTTTTGCGTTTCCTGTTGATTTCCTGACACAAGAGGTACCCGGTAAAATTAATGTCGATAAGTCAAAATAAGAGGTGAAGGCGTTGTTTCGTGCTTCCAGGTTTTAGCTGTGTAGCTAGCTGCTCGCTTGTCTGCAGCGAGTGACAGTGACATGATGGAAATGTTTAATTAGCAATGAAATTAATTCGTTTCACTCATCTTTTCAGACGAGTGTCAGTCTTTGAATGTGTGCTGTGTTTTGGGGATGAACTGTCACGAAGGCTGCAAAACCAGGAAGCTGCTCGTATTTGTGCGTCAGTTTTACTATATAGATCCGCCTAGCTAGTCTGGACTCTTCAGAACGGTAACTTTGTTAATGGGAAACTAGTTATTCTAAAAGCACAGCTGTATTTCGACGTCTTCAGACAATCCGGACAGCGATTACTATTTATCGACTTTGCCTCGTACTGTCGGAAAGTTAGCTAAATCGGATGCACGGTAGGTTTTGTCCAGCATCAGAGGCTCACGTCGCTGCCGTCGAACGCCGCAACCTGCAGCACAGAACACAGTGTACTCTAAAGACCGGTTGCGGTGGCGTGTTCTATATGGTGGGTGGTTAATGTATGTTTCCCTCCCCCCAGCTCAGCGTGGTCCTGTGGAATCCCAAAGCATCGTTTCCTGTTTGTAAAGGGCATCCTAAATAAGGGCATTTAAAATGGTCCATGGCAAACAAACCCGAGTTCTCCTTCTCAATGACATGGAGAAGCTCGACAGGACTCTCTTTCGACTGGAGCAAGGTATAGTCATCTGTTAAAATTTTATTTTGTACTTCAAATGATGTGCACTGCAGCCTACTGCACGTACACTCAAATGAGAGACCTTGTTAAGGTTAGTCCTGTCATTTGCGGACGAGGTTATGTAGGGGGAATGTCCTCTAGTTTATTTCTGTTTGTCTTTTACTGCGCTCTCACTGAATTTGCGGCTCGGAAGACTTGCAAAAGTTATTTTGTGTTGTTGTGTTGTTGCATATTTAAGGACAGTATTCGTGAAGTTTAAATAAGGAAAATGTGAAAATATTTCAGAAAAGTGAATGAGAGACTTTGTGAATTGTGTCTCAAATGGTCAGACCGTTGTTGTGTGTTTGACATTTCTGAGAGGGGTTAAGTATCATGTGTGAAACGTATGTGGCTATTTATAGCAATGCAACAGACCTGCAGTAGCTCTGGCTTAGCTGCAGTACACTAACGTGGAGCATTGTTGCATGCAGTTGAGCCAGTAAACTTAAGTTGTGGCACATGTGCATATCAGGGAGGGTGTTTTGTGGAAAAACACAAATGGCCTGTTTCATGGTTGTGAATTAAAACATAAATAAATTTTAGGAGAGCTCAGCGCATGATAAATGCATGTTTCTTCCTTTTTTCTGCAAGTGTCCTGTCAATGCAATTACACCTAGCTACATCAAACTTTGGCCAACCTGGTTGATCAGTAATGACATATTCTAAAATGAAGTATTTGTCTTGTCTGAGCTTTTGGCCATTGGGTCTACCTAATTTTTACTCTGCTTTTGGGTCGTGACTGGTTTGGATTTTACTGGCCTTAGCTCAAGAAATGACACATTACTGTTTGTTTTATGTGAAATATTTTGATGCAAATTAATTTATTGTTAATGGGGTTAGTGTATTCTCTTTAAGCAACTGATAACTATATGGTTTCACAACATTATTGCCAAACCAAGACACAGACAACAAGATTGTAACATAGTCTTCAGTTGTGCAATTTATTCTCAACTGTAGTCTGCCACATTTGGGTGGATGTTTGTAATGCTATGAATGTTCATTTTACCAAGAAGGTTCCTTATTTCTAACTCAGACTAGTGTTCATCTTAAGAAAAATTGAGTGGGAAGATTTGTTTCTTTCTCAGATGTGGTAAGTTCCTGAGAGCAAAAGATAACCATCATTTTGTATTATGTCACTGATAATGGTGAAAGTCACTGAACTATGTAGGCCTGAAGGCTTTGGTGGTTTTTCTCTTGCAGAACAAATAGAAAATAAAACATGACAGCACTTTAGAGTTAAAAGTGGTAATTGTGACCTCATATTGCAGTGTTATCACATTATTGCCTTATGATTGTCCCCTTATTCAGAGCATTATTATTTAATTAAAGTGCAACTGACAACTTTATGCCAGAAAAAATGTGTGGCGTATACTTTGAATGGCAACAGAACGGTTTCCAAAGTATCTGATGTGTCTCTGTCTGTTGACATATCTAAACTTTTCTGAGTCGGCATTACTTTGTGATCTTCCATAAGGCTATGAGCTCCAGTTCCGCCTGGGTCCTACTCTACAGGGAAAGAATGTGCATGTGCACATCAACTACCCAGCCCCAGGAGAGAAGTTTGACCGCCACAGGTTCAATGCTTTAGAATGGATCAACCCCACTGGAAGAGAGGACGACTCTGACAAGTACTGTAAACTAGACCTGAAGGTCGCAGGGTCATATCAGTATTATTTTGGCTGTGGGTAAGTTGTGATTACTGCATCACTTATCCTGCAATTCTCAGTCAGTTTACTGTGTTTTAAAGAAACTCAATTTTGCTGAAATTTAAATAGGCATTGTTAATGCATGCAACCAACCCATGCAGCTGGTGCATTGCTTTGCCTAGTGTGCACCTGTGAGTGTAGTCACATTTGACTATAAAATCATTTGGTTTGTACTAATTTGCAGAATTCTGGTGTCCAGTATTATGCATCAGCTGACATCCTCGTCTTTTTCACAGAAACGAAGAGAAAAGTGGTGGTGGATACATCGTAGTGGATCCAATTCTGCGTGTGGGTGCTGATAACCATGTTCTCCCTCTGGACTGTATCAGCATTCAAACCTACCTGGCCAAGTGTCTCGGGCCATTGGACGAGTGGCCAGACAGACTTAGAGTGGTCAAGGAGTCTGGTAAGAATGGAGGAGGCTTACCATTTACTCTTTATACAGGAATCTGGTAAGAAGGGAGAAGGCTTGCCCTCACTCTTTAAACAGACAGAAAGTCCCACCTGGTCAAAACACATGTAGAAATCAAGTGCAAAAGCTATTATTAAAAGTACTAGGTGATTAGCTGTTTGTGCTATTTTGTTTCTTTTTGAGTGCTTTAGAGAGCACCTTCTGTAACCATTGTTGGACAAAGAAGCAGAACTCCCCCCATATAAAATACTCGTACTGTTTATGCAACAAAGGTTTGCCGCTCCTTCACCATTCTCTTGATCATATTTTTCCTACACATGATTGCACTGGCTGGATGTTATATGGTCAATCACCCCGTCAGTCAGTGGGTCAAACCAGTGTTAGCATTGCTTTTCACCTCAAAAAGACAGTATTTATCCAGAAAGTTGATATCTGTCCACGATTAGAAAGAAGGCTCAATTAATCATTAGCTAGAAGCTGAGCTGATGATTAATAGGTCATAGGATATTTGCAAATCGGTGCCATATTTGGTCAATTTTCTAATATTTGTGCTGTTGAAACAGATCTGTAATATTCTCCTGGATGAGCTTCACCTCTGAAACATGTGTTGTTGTTTTTGTTTTCAGGGTATAACATGATTCACTTCACACCCCTGCAGACGTTAGGCCTGTCTCGTTCATGCTACTCTCTGGCCGATCAGTTGGAGCTGAACCCCGACTTTTCCCTCCCTGGGCAGAAACGCACCTGGGCAGATGTGGGAAAACTGGTGGAAAAACTCAAGAAGGAGTGGAATGTAGCTTGCATTACAGATGTGGTTTACAATCACACAGGTTTGTGTGTGTGTGTGTGTGTGTGTGTGTGTGTGTGTGTGTGGCGCACACGCCACAGACTGCTCTGGAAAAAAGACCTTCAGCATTTGTCCTTTAGATGTCAAAGCATGCCAGCTACAGCCATGTATCAGTAGTACTACAGTCTCAAGTTCTTGGGCTGTGTTTCATCAACTGTTCCTGTTGAAGGTCAGCTTTGGGGGTTTGTCATGTGGACGTGTGCTTTATCTTTCCATTGCACACGTTTGCATCCAGCCTAGATTCTGTAATCACTGTTTGTCAAAATTTACATTCACCTGTCTATTCTTATTGTAAAGAAAAACATTTTCGGTATTTCATGATTTCAAGTTATGCTGCAGCCATGGTGACCACTGCACAAAAATCTTATTGTACAGTGTAGAGTGAGCTTTCATGCCTACTCTGAATTTTCACCAGACACTACACAACACTAAAATTCTAAAACATAAATATTGCTCAGTGGAAGCAGCTGAAAGCTTCACTGGTGAATGCCACCCTCAAAATAGCAGGGCATATTTCTTTACTATGAAGAGATTACACAGACAGCCAGTGTCAGATCAGTTGTAGTCCAGTTGTTGTGTGCAGTGGAAAATCTTCTGTATGTGACCAGCGTGCAGGGATAAATGTTGCAATGTGCTGACTTAAATTAACCAGTCAAATTGCATTTGATTCAGCACTCTGAACACCTTTTCATTTGTGTTGGTCCTCGCTGACTTCATGGAGCGTTCGTGAGGACAGGCTTACTTTGCAGAGTGATATAAACTAAGTCTCTTGCTCTTTGATATTTCACATTCGAGGAGTATGAAAACATTCTGTCTGGCTTATGCCCAGTGTTCAAAAGGTCAGTGAAATACAATCCTGTCTGCAGCTTAAAGGAGAACAGTCCTCGAAATCTATAATTGGACATGTAGATATGTGTATTATGTATCAGGTAGTGACAATCCACAGGAGGTCCAGACGTTCCAAATTGTGTGTTTGGGGGGTATGCGTATGAATATACACACCCACAAACACACATGAATACTGTGTGTGTGTGTTTGGGGGGATATATTTATACACATACTCATGTATGTATCTATGCATGTATACATGTATACATGCATAGATACATAAAAGCATACATGCACACACACACACACACACACAGTACCAGTCAAAAGTAAGGATACAACTTTTATTCTTTAGTTTTACTATTTTCCAGTCAAAACTATGAAATAACATCATATTTTTGATTCTCCAAAGTTGCCAAAAATTATTTAAAAAATGTTTTTTTTTGGGAAGAAATTCATATATAGGCATCAACTTCACTGTTTTTATTTGTCTAAGCCAGCGTTTCTCAAACTTCTCCTGGAGTACCACTTGTCCTGCATGTTTTAGATCTCTCCCTGCTCCAACACAGCTGATTCAAATGATCAGTTTGTTGTTAAGCAGCTTCAGGAGTTCATAACGAGTTGATCATTTAAATCAGCTGTGTTGGAGCAGGGAGAGATCTAAAACATGCAGGACAAGTGGTACTCCAGGAGAGGTTTGAGAAACGCTGGTCTAAGCAACACATTTCAAGCATTTAAGCATAACTTTTTAGATCAAAATGTTTTAAAATGCATCCCATTATCCCCAAAAGCATTAAATGCATTCCCATTATCTTAATCAGGTGTGTCCAAACTTTTGACTGGTACTGTATTCACACATACACACACGCACTCTCTCTCTCTCTCTTAGTGTCACGCATATGTATGATTGTTTTTGATTCTGATTGTTTTCTTATTCTCTCCTTCAGCTGCCAACAGTAAGTGGATTCGGGAGCATCCTGAGTGTGGTTACAACCTTGTGAACTCCCCTCACCTGAAGCCTGCCTGGGTGCTGGACAGGGCCATATGGCACCTCACCTGTGATATTGCCGACGGGAAGTACAAGGATCGCGGGCTTCCCGCCCTCATTCAGAACGAGCAGCATCTGAACGTGAGTTGGGGAGCCTTTCACAGCATGGTGGTAATGTAGAAGGAGGGAGGGAGAAATCAGGACTCACTATCTCTCTTTCTCTCATTCTTTCAGACGATCCGAGGAATCCTCTGGCAGGATATCTACCCCAGCATTAAGCTGTGGGAATTCTTCCAAGTCAATGTGGACAATACCGTGGAGCAGTTTAAGAAACTGCTTGAGAGTGGTGAGTGCACTGAACTAAATGTTATCTGGCACATACACACACAAATAGTAGGAAGGACTGAACTTGATATGATTTGATTATTTTTGAAGTTCTTACCACATTCGTACAGATGAAAGGCAAAACATGGCAAAATTAATATATAATTTAAAAATGAAAATTATTTGCTAAAATCCATAATTTATCATTTTCAAGGTTTGTGGTTATTCATTACCTTTCCCCTCATCTTTGAGGGCAATGGAATCATGTAAATGACTGCCACTGTGATTTTTATTCAGGCAGCAAATCGGTCCGGGCTGGGGAAAAGCAACATCTGCGGATTATCCAGGACCCTCAGTACAGGCGCTTCGGCTGCACTGTGGATATGAACACAGCCCTGGAGACTTTCATTCCAAATGGGTGAGGGAGCACCTGGTCTACATGTGCCATTCACACGAGAAGGAATGTTGCAGTTAGATATGTGTTTATACAGACACAGACACACACACACACACACAGTTATATATAAAAAAAGGTATGCTCTCTATGTTTAAACAACTTCCCACCAGCCCAGGTATTTGTTTTACAGCGACAGCCCCTCAGCTATTCATGAATGTTGCAACTGGCTGAGGAGAAGGCTGGAGGAACTGAACGGTGCCTGGTACAAAGAGATGCATCACCACCAGGAGCAGGTTTGTGATGTGGCGTGTTTTATCTTTTTTGAATGATTATTTCTTGGCTTGGCATACATTTGTCATCCAGCAGATGAGAGCAGCAACCACCATATTTGTAATGAGTTGGTCATTTTTGATGTGATATGACTTAACCACAGATTCATCTCTCATCCAGGCTGTAAACTGCATTGTGGGAACTGTTGTTTATGAGCGCCTTGCTGACCATGGGCCCAAGCTGGGCCCGGTCACCCGGAAAGATCCTTTGGTAACAAGGTGTGTGCTTTTGTTTCCTTTGAGCTCTTAAACACCTAGTGAAGGCAATTCACCAACACCCCCAGTTTTGAGAGCTGTGCTGTTTGGAGGAGTGCATTTAAGGGACCACAGCTGGACACCCTGTGTGCTGTTATAATAGTCAACACCATGTAAAATCATCTTATAGGTTTAACCTTTTTATTTTTGTCATTTTGGTAAAATTGTATTTGCATTTATAGTGTCATACAAATGCAGTTTTCAATGACAAACTGTTTAGTTATGTGACAGCATACCTGCATAAGGATCTGTAGAACTGATGAGATTTTTGAAGGCTACAATTCATTAATGTCAGGTCAGAAAGGTGAGTGGTATCCTGTGTTCACAGTGAGCAGTAGGGCTCTTCAATTCCAGTATGGGACTGTCACACAGCTTTAGTATTGGGAGTTCCAACTTATTTGCTTACCGGCAATGACACCTGTACTGAAAACCTTACTCCGTGCAGGTATTTCACCTTCCCCTTTGAAGAGATGACTCTAGACCAGGACCTGGAGCTGATACACAAGCCAGAGAGGTCCTGTCACTTCCTGGCCCACAATGGCTGGGTGATGGGGGATGACCCCCTGAGGAACTTTGCAGAGCCAGGTGTGTCTTTTACCACTGTGCCACTTTTGTTGATGCAGTCAGGGTAGAAAAGCCAGACTTTAGGAGACGTAAAGGATGTTTTCATAAACTCTTGGCTATTGCTCACATTTATGTACTATTATTGTAAGCATTGGTTTATTTTAGTTAATCTTGTTTTTTTTATACTTATCAAGTTTCTGCTTATCAGGTTGTGTGTGAAAGTATGAAAATGTATGAAGTTTGATATGTAAGGATAGATTTTTTGTTTTGATAGATAGGATGGATAGTTTTGTGCAGTGATCAGTGTGCTATACATAGTGCATGAATGCTAAACATTCTGAATTAATAGAACAGGCTTAATGAATCTTAGACTTAATTTCGCATCTGATATCATCACAATCCTCATGGATTTGAGTTTGTTTTACTTTACACCACTAGGTGGCGCTAAATGTCAGTTATGCAGGCAAAGCTGCCGATCCAGTGTTGATGCTTTGTACCTAACTAACGGAACCTTTTTGTTGGTGCTATCACAGGGTCCAACGTCTACCTCAGGAGGGAGCTGATTTGCTGGGGGGACAGTGTCAAACTTCGCTATGGCAACAAACCCGAGGATTGCCCCTACCTGTGGGCACATATGAAGAAGTACACTGAGCTCACAGCCAAGCACTTCTGTGGAGTGCGTTTGGACAACTGTCATTCCACCCCTCTCCATGTGGCCGAGGTACGCTGTTGTATTTGGTGTTATCTTCAACATATTCTCTGATGACTGTTGTGCTACTCTGCATTTTTAAAGTTATGTCTAATGGTGTGTAATTCCATGCAGTATTGTGAAGGACAAGCCCCTCTCACATTATATCTGTTCTATGTTGCACTCTGTAGGAGATGTTAGCTGCGGCCAGGGCAGTCAGGCCCAATCTCTATGTGATAGCAGAGCTCTTTACAGGCAGTGAGCTGATTGACAATGTCTTTGTAAACCGCCTGGGGATAACCAGTCTTATCAGAGGTACTGGGCAACTACAGGCTAGTACTGTGTGGATGTGAAGCATAAGTCTTGGCATGACACTAAATCTTGTCTCTCTGTTTGCCTCTCTTCTTTTTTGTTGCATTTTTCTGTATTTCTTCCAACGCCTTTGCTCCTTTTGATTATGACTTAACTCTTTCTCCCTATACCCAATTCACCATCCCCGATCTTTACCCGCTAAACATCCAATCCTTTCCGATGATTATCTGCTAAACATCTGCTCCAATGTTCTCTCCCTGTATTCTTAAACCCACCCCTTCTGTGGTGATCTACATTATCATTTATGTGCTGCCCTCTTCGGTTGCTGTTCCCGTCTCCTACTCATTTGTATCTCCTTTTTCGTTTCCTTTCCTCATCCGTCCCGTCTTTGTTCTGATCTGTGGAATGAATGGTGATCCTTAAACCTCGTCCCCCTCTTGTCTGTCACCACCACACTCACCCCCTTTTCTCGCTGGGCCTGATTTTCTTGCTGTCTCTGTGTTTTTTTTTAACCCCACGCTGTCTGGCCCCTGCTTTGTCTGCTTGCTGGGCTGCAGTACATGCTGGATACGGCCCGCGAACTGCGGCCTGATCTGTATGTAGTGGCTGAACTGTTCACAGGAAGCGAGGAACTGGACAATGTCTTTGTGACTAGGCTTGGCATAACTTCTCTCATCAGAGGTAGGACGCATGAACTACAGGAAGCCCTCTCTCTGCTGAAGGGAGTGACTGAATGAATTAATAACACCTCTTGGAAATGGGGGGGAAAATATTCGATAAGTAAACAGTGTTCCCGAGGCATTGAGTGTGCTGAGTCGCATTTGTGAAGCAATTGACTTTATGCTGTGGTTTGATTTCCTGCATTATGTGATAGCATTCGTAGCTTTTCAAATGCAGCAATTAGTGAATGTAGTCTGTGTAATGCAAATGGTTGAGGTTTGTAACCAAGGGTACGTCTTTCACCCACAGAGGCTATGAGCGCACACGATAGTCACGAGGAGGGCAGGTTGGTGTACCGTTTCGGAGGCGAGCCCGTGGGAGCCTTCCTCCAGCCCAGTCTCAGGCCTTTGGTGCCTGGTATAGCTCATGCCATGTTTCTGGATATTACCCATGACAATGAATGCCCCATTCAGGTACGTCACATGTGACATTTAAGATGCATTGTGTAAGCTGCTACCCGTTATGCAGTTATAAAGGCAAGGCAAGGGCATCAGGACAATGCAGCTTTGTAAATGACAAGAGCTGTTCTCATTAAAGATTCTGCTGTAACATTTTAAAAGATGAAGTTTTTTTTTATGTGTAGTGTATAGATGAGGATGTGCGCACCATTTTGAAAAGAATTCTTAGAAATGAGGAACTGCATATTGGCTAGTAACAGAATAACAGATACTGTTGTTGAAATGTTGTTGGGAGAAGTTTTTTGTTGTCTTAAACATAGTTTTAAAAGTCCATAGAAATAATGTCAGTGTTCGTCATGCACCAGACTGCGGACCCCTGTTCCAGTCTGAGCTTTAAGAAAGCCTGCAGAAACACTTGCAGGAGTGCATTGTGTCCTCATGGTCTCACATGCGGTGGTATCTGCCATTGTAGGTCCGCTCGGCATACGACTGCCTCCCCAGTGCTGCTATAGTCTCCATGGCCTGCTGTGCCACTGGCAGCACCAGAGGCTACGATGAGCTTGTTCCTCACCAGGTAAGGGGGATCCTTATCCACTCGTACCCGGGGACAACAGCAGCATCAGCCAACCGTGCGTGGCAGCTGGATGCTCTGTGCAGGACTATACATCTGTATGAATTTTCAGTGTCTGAAGTGAACTTTTCACAGCTTTTGCTGTTCTCCGTTTTTACCAGTGGACTGGGGTTTGCGTCCAGCAACCCTGTTCTGCCATGTCTCTCTGTGCAAGAGGTCCCACACCAACGATGTGTATTGCAGTTACACACATCCCCCAGGCTGACCCTTCCTTGTCCTGCGCTTTTGCTCAGGTCTCAGTGGTGAGAGAGGAGCGCTTCTACCCCAAATGGAACCCCCAGGCGAAGCCCTCGTCTCCAGGTGAGGTGAACCTGCAGACCGGCATCATTGCCGGGAAGCTGGCCCTCAACCGCCTGCACCAGGAGCTGGCAGCCAAGGGTTTCATCCAGGTCAGGTGACGGCGTGTGCACGCATGTGTGTTATTTGATTGTCCCATTAGGATCACTTTACTTGACTACCCTACTCATTATGTAGGTGTTTTGCAGCACTTGCATTGTGCTGTTGCACACCATGTCCAATTTTTATAAACACAGACATTTTATGTGCATGATTCTTCTGTGACCTTTTGAACATCAAATCCGAAACGGTCACTGTATTGCTTGTCCATCAGTTTTTTTTTTTTATATTGAAATGAATTCACTTTTTGCTGTTGTTTCCATGCTGTTGTACACTTGAGTATTGAACCCAAACTGCCTCCGTGAATATCCAGCTGTATAAAAATATAACATGTAACAAGTTACGAGCTACAGTACCAGTCAAAATTTTGGACACACCTGATTGAATGCATGTTTCCCATTATCTTAAAGACATTTTGATCTAAAGCTTATGCTTAAGTGCTTGAAATTTTTAGACAAATATAAATAGTGCAGTTGATGCATTTGTATGAATTTCTTTCCAAAAAAATTTAAAAAATAATTTTTTGGCTATTTTTAAAAATCTAAAATATGCGTTTTGATTTGTTTATAACACTTCTTTGGTCACTGCATAATTCCATTTGTGGTATTTCATAGTTTTGATGTCTTTACTATTATTTTAAATTGTGTAAAATAGTAAAAATAAAGAAAGAAAAGTGCATCAAAACTTTTGATATATGTAAGTCGCTCTAGATCAATGAGCATCAGAGAGTAGACCATCTACTAAGCTGTTAATGTAAATAACGTGACTTCCCTGTCATCTTGTCTGCGCTGCAGGTGTATGTTGATCAGGTGGACGAGGATATCGTCGCTGTGACCAGACACTGCCCTAGCACCCACCAGTCTGTGGTGACAGTGTCCCGCACTGCCTTCCAAAGCCCAAAGATTCATCACTACAGGGATGATGTACCACCAATGTTTATCCCAGGTAACCCCTGACCTTTTCCATTCCACAATGACCCCATCAGCCTCAGCTGAGCCAACGCCCTTTTCATTCATGCTGAACTCCTGACTGTTACTGATACAGGCTTACTTTTAATCCATAAGAGGGACTGTAAAGCCATTATTATGGTTATATAAAATAAAATCAGAAATAAAAATTCACATGTTGCTGTGTTCCAGAGTGTTTTCCATGAAAATGGTAGGGATCTGAATTATCACAGAACATGAACCCACATGAACCCACATGAACTCACATGAACTCACAGTTCTCACTTAGTCTTAGGCTTAGGCATTTCATCAGCGTTAACGTCATCCAACGATGCTAACCACACTAGTTTGTAGTCAGTGTTCATACATGTCTGTAATTTCCTTTCAAAGATCATTAAGATATTATTTATATAGCCTGGGATGAACCATAGGTTCTCAGTTTGTTGCATCATATCTATGTCTTCCTCACCTTTGCACATCATTACATTAAGTTATTGTCACTTAGCAGACACTCTTATCCAGTTACATAGTTTACACTCTTCACCTGTTGTCTATTCATACTTATTGAGGCAATTCTAGGTTAAGTGTCTTGCCCAAGGGTACAGCAGCAGTCATCCAGTGAGGAGTTGAACCAGCAACCTTTCCGTTACAGGCCCTGCTCCTTAACCACTATGCTACACTGCTGCCCCTTTCGTGTAGAAGATGTGCAAATAAACACCCTATGCCTTATCTTATTCTTTTCAAGTGGAATGCACAGATACTCTGACCTACCAAATATGAAACCGGAACTTGGTTTCGATATCCGGTGAAACCGTGTTCAAACAGGGGCACCAGCAAACATTGCGTCCTTTGTTTCTGCAGGTCAAATTGAGGAGGTGGTGCTAGAGGCGAGGACTGTCGAAAGGCCTGGTGTGTCATACAAGAAAGACGAGAAGAGCATTAATGGCTTGCCTGAGTATACAGTCGAGATTAGAGAACACATTCAGGTAACGTTACCATTGTGTAATACCATCCCAATTGAAACTAATGTCCGTGGTGAGAGCTCCAAGCCTACAGCTGTAGGATTTCGGCCTTGGCTAAAGAGAGAAATGGCTACCACGGCATTATCCTGAATGCTTGTTTTGTGTGCATATTCATTGTTTTTTTATGGTCCCAGTTTAATGATGTTCAATAGTGTATTTGCGCTAAGGGATTGTGGGAGTTCTCTCACTCTTTTTATAATGAGTAGCTCTGAGTCTTACAGTACTAAACTGTGCTTTGGAATGCAACTTTTACCACTTTTTTTCTCAGCAGATTTGTAAAAATTTTACTACTATAGTGAGGAAACTGTAAAACATGTTGTTTGCTATTTACATTAAGCTGCCAGTTTGAACAGAAAGTGCAAAAACCTTAATAAAATAATTTGTTTTTCCAGACAAAGAGTTGCTGTATTATTCCACTTGTGAAACTAATCCAACGCCAGCACAATGCCGGTGACCTGTGTGGGCGTGCGTGTAATGTGAGACCTCTCGCGTCTGTTTTAGCTGAAAGACAGCAGGATTGTGAAGCAAGCAGAGGTGACGTCGAAGGGGCGCAGCGAGTTCGTGCAGGAGATTGTGTTTGAGCGTCTGACTCCCGGGAGTGTGATCGCTTTCAGGTAAAAATACAGGCAGAACACACAGAGTATGTGTAAAATGCATACAGATCACACGGAAAACAATGTTCACGTAGAGCCCAGAATACACACCGCACTGTTCAGACAAAATGGATACTTCATTCATCTTATCTGCACTAGAAGAATGAGGAAAAAAGGAAATGCAAATACGGTCTTTGAGAATTGACTAGGAGAGTGATAACATGATGCTGTACTCTGTGCTGTTATGCACAAGGAGTGGTTTTGGTTGCAGGAGGTATAAACACATGGCAGTATGAGTCACCTGTGGTAATAATCCCTAGTTACCTAGATACATCGCTTAGCCTTCCTTTAATGACAGTAGTCAGATCCCATGACAGTATGGTTTCAGGAACCAAGATTTTTAATCTGATGTTAATGGCCCGGCTTGCCACTGTGACACCTGTCCCCCTTGCAGGGTGAACTTGGACCCCAAATCCCAGGAGATGGTTGGCGTGCTCCGAAGCCATCTCATCCAGTTCAGTCCTCATTACAAATCTGGCAGCCTGCCTGATGAGAAAGCTCCAGCCATACTCAAAATGCCATTTGCCTCGTAAGTCACTCTTCACATTGCCTAAAGCAGAGGGCTGTCTAGTGGGCTTTGTTCAGTTGAGTTGTAGATCATTTGCAGTTGAGCTGTAGGTCATTTGCAGTTGAGTTGAACAGTATTGTCCAATATAAATGCCATCAGTGAGGCTTCCCATTGTCCTCTTGATCACAGTATTGTTTCCAAGCTGAACTTGGCTGACATGAACGTGCTGCTGTTCCGCTGCGATGCTGAGGAAAAAGAAGATGGTGGAGGATGTTACAATATTCCATCTTGGATGTCTCTGAAATACGGTGGCCTGCAAGGTGCAAATCTAAGAATGGCTAATACATTAGGAAATGTTGCTTGAACTTAATTTTTAGGTGTCAAATGTATGAAACATTCTCTTTTCTCATTCTCTAATTTCAGTACACTTAACATTATTGAGCCATTCATCTAGGCCAGCTGTGTTAGCTTTCCTTTGTTTGTTTAGGTATAATGTCAGTGATGGCGGACATCCGTCCTAAAAACGACCTGGGGCACCCCTTCTGTGACAATCTGAGGCAAGGGGACTGGATGATCGACTATGTGAGCAACCGTTTGGTGTCCCGTGGAGGTGCTCTGGGAGAGGTGAGAGAAGCTGGCCTTCATATTGCACGTTCAGCACCCCTGCACACATCACATAAGAGGTGTGCCATTGGACCAATAAATAAATAATTGGTGGCAAGAAAGACTACAGCTTTCTATTTCCTCTCTGTGACCATCTTGTCCCACAGGTGGGAAAGTGGTTCCAGGCCATGTTCGGTTACCTCAAGCATGTCCCGCGCTACCTGGTCCCTTGCTACTTTGATGCCATCATGGTTGGGGCGTACACATGTGCTTTGGATGCTACTTTCCAGTTGATGTCAAGGTTGGTTTCACAAACCCAGTTTGGTTAGAAAAAACAAACATATAGCCAATATATAAATATGTAACAAAGGTCCATACATAAAAAAAATTGTCATGACACTGTCCTGAAGAAAGATCTGGTGCTGTTTGTCAGCAAAGAATTATACTAGCATCTGATAGCTAAGAGCTGAACAGAACCTCTGTCAAAATCCAAAGTGTAATATCTCTGCTATTTCTGAAATAGTTTGAATGAAATTTTTGTATACTCAGCTAATAAGAGACAAGTAACTGTCAGATTTTCAAAAAATAAGTCTTCTGGTTTTAATAAAACAATACTCACAGCAAAACCTGAAAATCAGTATGTATACTGGGAGATTTTTGAGCCACTTGGGCATTTAGCAAGATGGAATCACAAACCAAAACAAACCTATTCCTGTTTGGCATGCCATTAAGGTAATACCGAAAAGCAAAGGATAGCCTGCTAAAGAACTCCTTTCCTCTATTTAAAGTGGGTAGGGGAACAATAATCTGACATATTTCTTTTTGTTGTGTTGCACACTGTGGTAAGCATTGTACTGTCTACATTAAATAATATTTGTGCCAGTAACTACTATCTGGACTTCTTACTTTTACTTGGTGTCCAAGTAAATCCATGTAAGTACATGGACTAATTAATGTGATGGAAGTACCATGGAAAAAGATGATTAAGGTACCCACCCAGCCAAATATAATGAGTTCTTTATCGTGATAGCTGGCTGGCTTGAGGAATGCATATTGGTTGCTCGGTAAAGAAGGCAACATGTAAATTGTTAATGAAGACGGCTTCAGAGAAAGGGTAGGCGACAGGTGTAGGAGTCAACCCAGGTAACATACACTATTCATATGTAATTCTTCATGGAAGGACAGCCAAGTTGGGCATTTGTACTTGACATTGAGAACCATATTTTGGACAGTAGTGTTGTTCCTCACAACACACACATTTGATGTCACACATTTCAACATCTCCCAGAGTCCCAGAGGGCCAGGGAGGCTTATCAGATTTTTCAGAAATGTAACCTTCTTTCATTAGTGCCAGTGGGTGTTTCTGGTCTTCATAGTGCCCAGGTTTTATCTTTAGAGTGCCATTTTTCAAGAAGAGCGGAGTGCACCACTCACTTACTTATCACTTGGTAAATAAAAGTAGCTTTGCTGAAACCGCATACGGTGAAACGGGGGCGGGGGCAAGGGTGTGACGGTGCTATGGAAATTTTTTTAAATGACCATTGTTGCCAGGATACCTCTTGAATTTGCTTTGCAAAGTTTCACAAATGGCACTGGTGTTTTACACAAAAGATGTTTGCAATGATGTCCACAAAAAAAGATGGGTGACAGAAGGCGCATATTTGTCATGTGAATGAGGAGGGCGCTGAAAACCGGTTCTGTGCCTTTGCTCTGCACACGGTAGATTTGTAAATAACCCTGATTTTTATTTAAAGAAGGGGCTTGTCAAAGTCACTCTGAAGGGCACAGTGGAGGGAATAGCCCTTGGGTAAGCGTCTGTGTTCTGCAGTTTCGTACAGAACGGCTCCACCTTCGTGAAACTGCTGGCGCTGGGCTCGGTGCAGATGTGTGGAGTCGGCCGCTTCCCCGCCCTGCCCCCCTTGTCCCCTGCCCTTCACGATGTCCCCTACCGCGTCAGCAGCGTCACCAAGAAGGAAGAGCAGTGCTGCGTGTCCCTGGCTGCGGGTGAGACAGTCACACCCTCCTATCTCCTTTCATGACAGCCTCACACACACACACACGCACACACACAGAAACACGTCCGCACACACCTCATGCCCAGGTTGCTGAGGCCTGCTCCTGTCTCTTGAAGGTCTCCCCCACTTCTCCTCTGGGATCTTTCGCTGCTGGGGGCGGGACACGTTCATCGCCCTGCGTGGCCTCATGCTGGTCACTGGCCGTCACCTGGAGGCCAGGTCAGTCCTCACTGAAATATTAACAATGCAATTGTGGCGACCAGTTGTACGTCCCATTAGAGCCCGTCCGACAGTAGCATTACCCTCCAGTTAGGGGTGTATTCTGTTGTGCCCAAATTTGTCCATTACCGGTGTTGGCATCATAAAATGAAATGTATATGCAATTTTGCAATTAGGTTGGTTTTGTGGACCAAAATGTATAGTACGCCAATTCAACAAACTGGTCTGCACAAAGGTATTTTAAAAAACATTTTGACTGCAGGCATATTGTATAGGTTGAGTTTCTTTTAAATTAAGTGGCTTAAATTTGCAGTGCTCATAAGCTCTTTGTTGCACGTCTTCTCTTGAATGTGATTTCCTTAGGAACATCATCCTGGCCTTCGCTGGCACCCTGAGACATGGCCTCATCCCCAACCTGCTGGGTGAGGGCATCTGTGCCAGGTACAACTGCAGGGACGCCGTGTGGTGGTGGCTGCAGTGCATCCAGGACTACTGCAACATAGTGCCCAAAGGCACCGACATCCTCCAGTGCCCCGTCTCCAGGATGTACCCGACGGACGACTCCAAGCCCCAGCTCGCCGGGACAGTGGTACGATGGCAGAGCTGGCGCTCCCACTGTGATTCCACACCATCAGCTGGTTGGGTGTATGTATGCCTGCTATTTAATAGCGATATAGTCTTTTTTTTTTTTTAACTTGCGCTCTCTTCCGTGTTTGTGATGTCATCTCCCAGGACCAGCCCCTCTGTGATGTCATCCAGGAGGCCATGCAGCGCCATATGCAGGGAATTGAATTCCGGGAGAGGAACGCTGGACCCCAGATCGACCGCAACATGAGGGACGAAGGTGAGCAGTGGGCAGGAGAAGCTGTGTGTTCGCGGGTGGCAGACTAACTCTGGAATACACTCATACAATACAACACTGCTGATCGGCCTTGTAGAGCTGTAGCCATTGTTCTCGGCAGGGCCACTTGAATTGTATTTCAGATGTTTTTCTTTAAAAAATCATCTGAAAGTCAAACAGACTTGTGATTTTGTTTTTTTTCCTCTCTTTCAGGCTTCAGTGTAGTTGCTAAAGTAAGTCCAGACACTGGATTTGTATATGGTGGTAATCGCTTCAACTGTGGAACTTGGATGGACAAAATGGGAGAAAGTGATAGAGCTCGCAATCGAGGAATGCCAGCCACACCCAGGTACTGGAGAATGCAGTACCTGTTCTTCCTGTTTTGTTTATGCTTATGATAGTTCACTTGTAGCTTGTACCAGGGTTATTTCTGTCTTAGAGTTTATGGTAGTTAAAAGTGATTGATTCATTTGTCAGTACTTCTAAGCAGAGTGCACATTATTCAGAGTGCATTTGCTGCTCTGCCACAGGCATGTCTTCTCTTATTGGAATGTTCGCTCAGAGAGTAAAATGTGCCCTGTGGTTCCAGGGATGGCGCAGCAGTGGAGATTGTGGGCCTCAGTAAGTCCACCGTCCGCTGGCTGGTAGAGCTCAACAAGAAGGGACTCTTCCCCTACGCTGCTGTCACCATCTACAGACGCGGTGAGTCACAAACATGGCCTCTGATCTGACCTGCCTGCTGCCAAACAAGGGGTGGCTGCCTTTGTTGGCTAGTGAAATATTTCAGTGCAAAGGATGGAATTTAAAATACACCTCTAACAAAACTCAGTGCCACATTGAATGAGCCCAAAATTTTTAAGTAAACCATGTTTACTTAAAAGGTCATCTACTTTGTGCATGCTTGGCAAATCCAACCAAACCCTTTATGTGGGTTTTATTTTGTACTACCTGTCCAATGGTTGTACATTGTCCAATGGTTCCACAGAACCATTGGACAACTATCATACAGTAGACAGATGTTGAGCATGGTTCATACTTGTATACTGTATGCAGTAGTTTTATCTGTGCTATATTAACATTTTGGGCAGAATGTATTGCTTAGGTGAATGATATGTACATTTTTTAGTATATGTGTTTTTTAGAATATACAGATGGATAACATATCTGTTTTGCCACAGGAAAGCAAATTACCGTATCCTACGAAGACTGGAACAGAAAGATCCAGAACAATTTTGAGAGGATGTTCTATGTGTCACATGACCTGAAGGACCCCAATGAGAAACACCCTGAACTGGTCCACAAAAAAGGGATTTACAAGGACAGTTTTGGGGCCTCTAGTCCCTGGTGCGACTACCAGCTCAGGCCCAACTTCACCATCGCCATGGTCGTGGTAAGCTCCCTACAGACCATCAGCACACTTTAAATGTGCAAATTTTTTTCACATTTTTCATTATGACTTCAGCGGTTGCTAATTTCAAAAGTTGAGCAAGAATAAGAAATTGAAGGGAGGGAATTGAGGGACCGCTGACTGTACTGGTCCCTCAGTGGTGGAATGAACTCCCCACAGGGGTCAGGGGAGCGGAACCAATGGCCCTCTTCCGACACATTGTGAAGACATTACATTACGTCACGTCATTTAGCAGATGCTTTTTCCCAGAGCGACTTCCAAAAGACCTACCTCTTCAGACTGCATCTCAGTTCCACCTCAATCCCCACGCCCTAACACCTGCTACTTGTATTACTTGTTGTTTATTTTACGTATAATTTCACAATGTGTTTTGGATTCTGTTATGTAGAGACTGATGTATGGTAGTATACTTGCTTTCTCTTGTCTAGTCAGGTTGTGCAATTTAATTTAGGGTAGGGCTTGAATAGTGTTATGCTCACACTCACTGGCCTGGGAGTGTTTCTAGCCTGGTCTATCTCTGTTGCTCATTCAACTTGCATGGATACACTTATGTTCTATTGTGCTAAAAGTTGGTCTGGATAAGAGCATCTGCTAAATGAATGTAATGTAAATGTAATATGCACACAGCATTTGTATAGACTCTGGTCTGTGATTTTGCATTGCGTGTTTCCTTCCTAACTGTCACTGTTCTCTTTAGAGGTGCTTCCCTTCTCTCTGTCTCCATTGTAATTCCCTTCACATGTCTTCATATTGCTGTCACATTTCTGCTGTGAAATATGAGCTTGCTTTAGCTGTGATGCTTGTTTGCAGGCCCCCGAGATGTTCACAGTGGAGAGGGCCTGGGAGGCCCTAGAGATTGCAGAGAAGAAGCTACTGGGGCCTCTGGGAATGAAGACCTTGGACCCAGAGTGAGTGCTATACCCTTTCTGTTCCTCCATTACTGTCTGTCTGTGCTCTCCCTCCACATTTGACCTGAAAGTTATATACATTTTTAATTTTTTTTTTTTTTTCCAGTGACATGGTTTACTGTGGTGTCTACGATAATGCTCTGGATAATGACAACTACAACGTAGCTAGAGGCTTCAACTATCACCAAGGACCGGTAAGCACATGTGCTCGCTCATGTGATTAAGATGGCTGCTGCAGGTATTGAAATTCCTGATACTTTTTCTTAAACCCCAGTTGTAATGTGCGTGGTATGATTTTCTTTCAGGAATGGCTTTGGCCTGTTGGTTACTTCCTTCGTGCCAAAATATATTTTGCCAAGAAAATGGGGAAGGAAATGTACGAGAAGACTGTCTACCTGGTGAAGAATGTCCTCTCTCAACATTATGTGCATCTGGAGAGGTAAGTAACAGGGAATAATTATATAACAGATAACGCTACAGTGCTATAGTATCAGGGAAACACAGGCATATAGAAATGGTCCTGATAAGGTGTAAAGCAACATTTTTGTCAGAATAAGACCTTGGGGTCAGGAGTCACAGTATACTTTTAATTTCCTTTTTCCCCCCAGATCATCTTGGAAGGGTCTGCCAGAACTGACCAATGAGAATGGACAGTACTGCTCCTTCAGCTGTGAATCCCAGGCATGGTCTATCGCCACTATCCTTGAGGTCCTTCACGATCTGTAGAACCTCACTTCAAAATCAAATCACGCCACACCCTCCTGCCAGTCTTCCAGCACTGAGTGTCCTTGCAACTGAGTGTTTGTCTTTGATCCTTGTTTTCCCCTTCTTTTCTCACATTTCTGCACTGTCATGGGTTATAAAGAAGGTTTGGAGCATGTTTTGAACCAGTAAATTCCAGTATTTGTTATTTGGAAAGGATCCGTGGATTGTTGTGAATTGAGGCATGGACTCGATAAGGATCTCAGTATTGTGTTTGACTTCAACAGATGGCGCGATACCTTTAGTGGTTTTTACCCACTCTCTAAATGTATCCTATAAAGAAATTATATTAGCACCTCTGAAATGTTACCTGTTGGTGTGTGTTTGTCAATGTGTGTCAGCAATGCCTTGTGCACTGTATACTACTGACCTAAGAGTCATAAATCTGTAATTGCATTAAAATTACATATGAATGATAAAGAGAAATATATTTAATGGCCTGAAAAGATGCACTATGCCCTAAATATGTAGACCTCATTTCCCCCTATTTAAATGTAATTGCTCTTTTGTCACAAATTAGAATTGCTGCTTTTAAAGTGGTTGTCAATGTGATATTTATGGTATAAACAGTCCCGTGAAACAAGTGTCTCCTGCGTTTGAGTCATCTGATTTGTGTCTTTGTGAGCTGTGTGTGATTACACAAAATTTACAGCAAATATGACTCTTGTTCTGGCAACACAGCAAAAAGCCTTAATCCAGGTGCTCTGTAAAATCATGACAAATGGTTTTTCTCTGGATTTCCCTAGGTGATAAAGTCCAAAGGAGAACTTAGCAAAGAGTAAAGAGATAGTAAAGAGACAGACCCCTTTGTTATAGGACTGTGACATGGTATGACAGTAGTCACTGAGGGTAGTACATGAGATTTTTGTGAAAGTTCAATAGCAGGCAATAACGCATCCTCCCAGTGTTCATTATCAGAGTGGTTCAGTGCATTCAGTGGTTCAATCAAAGGGCATTAATGTTAGTGCAAGCATCAGATATACCAGCAAACTGAAGTGGCTATCCTAGAGCAGTTTAACAAGGTGATTTCACAGCACTGCACAGGACTAAGTGGGTGAGAACATGATTGGTGCTTTTAAGGATGTCAGATGCATTTGTGCATTAAAATGTCTTCAAACATCTAAATCATTCACCTTCACAAAGGAGGGAAAAACTTTTAAGAGCCAATTTTACAAGGCATGTGTCATATCTGCCTCCTATATCACATTATAATTGCGTAAGTTGAAGATAACAATACCCTGTTTAGCCAGCTCTGTGGTAACTTTAGAAATAAGCTGTATATGCTTCAGTGACAATTGTTTGTGCATGTGAATAGCATTCCAACATACGTCAATGTCTGACTATTGCTGAGTCATTCACACAGACGTAGGCTTAAAACCTGCGCGTTGCAAGTCTTAAGGATGTGCATGTTTCTGAAATAAATAGTGCTGTACCTGCAGTCACGCCTTTTAATAAAGCATTTCAGCATTTCTGATATGAAATTATTTCAGTGTTTCAACTTATTATGTTGAGACTTCTGCCAGATTCTGTGATTTTAGTACTGATGTCACTTGGGAAGTTAATAGTGGAGGATTTCTTTTCAAAAATGTTTTGCCCATGCTTTGTGGGAAGTACGATATTAATATTTAATAACATCACATAAGGATGTTTCCTTATCCTTCAGGGTTTGTGTTCTGAACCTATGTTTATTAAATATTACAGCTAAGGATACTGCATATAAATGGCAATGGTGACATTGCTGTGTTTAGCAAAATACATTGACATGCATATGAGAGCATGTTTTTTTGTTTAAACATGTATCAGTTTCAGTGCCAAAAACATGCCATCTTTTATGTATATCCAGTCATAGTTAGCTTTGCTCTTAAGGAGTGCTAAAGAAATGGGGTGACTTATATTTTACAGGTATGGCAGGATAGTTACAGAAGCAGTTCAGGGTACCCTGCTAATAGTCCCAACAGCAGGGCTTCATTTAAAATGTGCACCTGCACCCTACAATCTAGTTAAAAGTCCAGTCCAACCACATTGTTAACATGCCAAAATCCATCTCACATTAAACAAGGAGAAATCATACAGAAGACAAATTCCATCATCAAAGTCTCACCTGCCATGTCCTGAGAAATCACCTATTTCCATCCCTGAGGACGCACACCATAAACCCACTAAGCGGGACAGATCACCATACACCATACCCAAATAGCTACAAATTTACCACTGCCATATGCAATTTTTGCAAAAAAAAAAAAAAAACTGGGTAGTCGGCTCATGTCTGCACGATGAGGTCACCCTCAGATCATCCACAGAGAGTGCTGCAGCTGCAACATGATAGAAACATGTTGTTAGTTTAGATGGACAATATGAGTATATTTGATGTTGCACATATGAAGACCACTAGCAGCAAAGGACACAATCAAGCCCCAGTTACATGAAACAAGACAGTGACTATGGAAGTTGACTTGAGATTGGCCTTCTCGTTCATTTACTAAGAGGTTAATCACTCCTGGCCTAACAAGCCTCCCATTAGGATGATGGCATGGTATGACAGTAGTCACAGACACCACTGAGGGTCATAGGACCGTGACATGGTATGGCAGTAGTCACTGAGGGTAGTACGTTAGATTTTTGTGAAAGTTCAACAGCAGGCAGTAACACAACCTCCCGGTGTTCATTATCAGGCTCATTCAGTGCATTCAGTGGTCCATTCAAAGAGTGTTAATGTTAGTGGCAAGCACCCGATATACCAGCAAACTGATGTGTCTATCCTATAGCAGTTTAACAAGGTGATTTCAGAGCACACCTCAATACCAAGTGGAAAGGAACAGGAATCTGGGAAATGGTCAGGACTATTGCTGCAATCAAAATACTGCTGTGAGACATGATGTTTGCCTATTACCTACAGTAGCAGAATTGTTTTCTGCTCTTTACAGAGCCATTTTCACAAAACAAAAAGGTGGCACACAGGCAGCTGTTACTGGATAAGAATGTGGAAAGCAGACCACAGGATCATACAGCCATACAGATCATATAGGATGATGTAGTCATCAAGTGGTCAGGCTGAACATACAATGCAGACCGCAGGAGTGGAATAATTCCACATTACAACAGATGATTGCAACGCATGTTCTGTCGGGTCTCTACTGGCTCAGAGCCCTGCCCAGCCATTGATGAATCATCAGCTGAGGACACCACGCGACTTCCCCCATCTAGATCTTGCAGGAGTCATGAGGCAGAAGTAGGAGGAATGTGCTGCTCCTCCCTTCCGAAGCAATGCACATGGCACTGAAACTTGCCCAAGGCCCAAAGCGGTGGCCAAAATCTCCACAGCTATCAAATTTACAGGATACAGATATCAATTGGTGCTGACATCATACATACCAGCTGTGTAAGTACCCATCCCATCACTGAAATGGTGGCAACACACCACTTATCTGATCCCGAGTTGTATCCCAGTACTTCTTTGAATGTCTCTGTGGCTCTGGGGTCACTGTCAGCAAGACTAAATCAGAGGCTGTACAATCTGTTTAGACTAACTCAGAATTGAGGCACTAGTGGCACAATGTTAATGCTTCCATTTTACCTGCGTTTGTACTGTTTGTGTTCTAAGTTCACTCTCTTAACCTCCTCACTGCCTCATATCCAGATTCACATCGCAAAAACAGTTTGGACACACTTTTCTTTATTTTTAATAAAGATAATACATACATACACACACTGTCTTGAAAAAGTATTCAACCCCTTTTTCACACAAATGATTTCCACAACCTGAGATTGACTAATTAGGCAGATTTTTTTTTCATTTGTGAATCACTCAACTCTGCAACAGTGCAGCCCAAAAAAAGAAATTACAAACCATTAAAGAATTTTAAAAACTTAAATATCAACTGAAATATCAACAATTAATAGGTATTCATCCCCGTTCTTTAGTACTTGGTTGAACCACCTTTTTCAGCTATTACAGCCATCAGTCTTTTTGGATAAGTCTCTATTATTTTGCACAATGTGATGGAGCATTATTAGCCCATTCCTCCTCACAAAATTGCTCAAGCTGTACCAGGTTAGTTGTGGAGCGGTGGTGGATATCAATTTTGACGTCTTTCCACAGATGTTCAATGGGGTTAAGGTCAGGACTCTGACTGAGCCACTCGAGGATGTCAATTTTCTTCATTTCTCATTTCTTCAGCCAATCCAGTGTTGCTCTGGCAGTGTGCTTTGGGTTGTTGTCCTGCTGAAACACAAACTTCTTCCCTAGTTTACACATTCTGGCAGAGGGGAGTAGGTTTTTAATCTGAAATCTCCATGCATTGTGCAGCATTCATCTTCCTATCAATCTTGACCAGATTGCCAGTCCCTGCTGCTGAAAAGCACCCCCATAACATGACGCTACCATCTGTGTATTTCACTGTAGGGATGGTGTTTCCTGGCTAATGTGTAGTGTTAGCTTTACACCACATATACCGCTTAGTATCTGAGCCAGAAAGTTCCACTTTAGTTTCATCAGATCACAAGACCTTCTGCCATATCTCTGTAGTATCTTCCAAGTGACGTTTTGCAAAGTCTTTACAGGCCACATGTGTTTTCTTTTAGCAAGGGCTTCTTCCTTGCCACTCTTCCATAAAGGCCCTTTTTGTGCAATAGCTTTGAGACTGTTGACCCTTTGGCATCACAGTAGCCTCTCTGACAAGTGCCATTCTTGTTCAGCGACTAAGTTCAGGGGGGCGGCCTGCCCTAGGCAGTGTGGCTGTAGTTCCATATTTCTTCCACTTTTGTAAAATGGACTGTACTGACCTCCAAGGTATGTTTAGTGCCCTTGGAATATTCTTGTAACCTTCCCCAGGTTTGTGCTTCTCCACAGTTATATCCCTCAGTTGTTTTGAATGCTCTTTTCTCGTCATTTTGGTTTGTTCAATGGAAATCCAACCATACTGTTTGACCTTATAGAGAGTGAAGGTATTTATGCGCATGAAGTAATTCAAAACAGGTGATCTATTAATTTCCTACACAGGTGGAGACCATCATCAAATTGGATGAGTTTATAAGACAATATCTTGCACCCGAGCAAGGTTAGCTTTATAATTATGAAGGGTATGAATACATTTTAAATCTCAAACTTTTAGGTTTTTTTTTCTATATTTTTGAAAGGTTTTGGATGTTTCTTCTGATCATAATGTCATGATGTACAATACTGTGTAGACCAGCTGGAAAAAAATCTTACTTTAATATATTTTAAATTTGGAATCTGAGACAATAAATTGTGAAAACAGTATTTGGGGCTGAAAACTTTTTCAAGGCACTGTCTGTAGATAATGAAGACATCTAAACTATGAAACAACACAAACAGAATTATGCAGTGACCAAAAAGTGTTGGAAACAAATAAAAAATATCTTATAGGCCTATTTTAGATTCTTCAAAATAGCCAAAAAAATATTTATCAAAATTAAAAAATTCTTTTGGAAAGAAATTCATATATAGGCATCAACTTGATGATTTATATTTTAAAATTCAAGCACATTTACGCATAAGTCTTTAGATCAAAATGTCTTTGAATGCTTGTTTCCTATTATCCTAATCGGGTGTGTTCAAATTTTTGACCGGTACTGTACTGAAAGAAATTTAACGTAAGGAGGCAAAACTGAGACAAGACTGACACAGGTGCGCAACACACCCTCTCAACTGTAAAACTCACTAGCAAAGAGTATTGCAGAACAAAAGAGACAACAAGTGTGCACTACCTATACTAACAAGCACTAAGGGAAGATGATTATTCTGTTGACACACCCAGTCTCTCTCCGAGCCATGTCCTCACATACAGTAGCCCCTGACAACCACATGAACAAGGTGAAAGCCTCCTTCCATTACTAGCATATTTAGGTAGCTAGCCAGCTAGCCTTTATTGACCCTTGCCAATATAAACGGAGAACGTGAAGAAGGGGTCTGTGACAAATACAGCCTGTTTGATGATGGTAAAATGAGTGTGCATGTAAGGAGAAAAAATAATCCTCAGGAAGGGAAGTGAACTAAAAAAAAAAAAAAACATAATGGCCAAATCTTTTTGCTGTTTTATGCTTTTTCCGTTCACAAATATAGCTTACTTAAGGAGGGAAGAACAATTTTTCATCTTATGCCATTATCAATTTATAAGTTTTTTTTAATCTACATACAGTGTAATTGAACTTTACAAGTGTACATAATTCAAATCACTGAAACAAAGTGTTAATGTGAGGTGATCAAGTGGAACACAACTAATAAAGTCATTAATTAACAAGTTAACCCTGTGCGAAGTAGCCTATTCAAAATGTTAAGGCTTAGGTTCATTATTTTTATAGATGGTTAAAGTTTTCTATTTACTCCGTTTACTCCATTTAAAAATGTGTATCTAATTCATTTTACTTAATGAATAAATTGTACAAAGATATGTTTTAAGATATCCAACCTCAAAAAGAAAAAGCACATTGAGCTTTAAAACATTAAAATTAACACTGGTACAATCGATAAGCACTGCATAGCATATAAGGCATGTATCTTATTAAAGGTTCTCTCTGTATAGGTTATGCTTGGTACCAACTGTTGATTCATTACCGAGCTGCTAAACCACGTGCCTTTGTTTATCTGAGTCATGGTATCGCTCGGATTTCAGCTGAGTCATGGTGACTTGCGTTTTTCAGTATACCCGCGAATGTTTTCAAACAACCTCTGGCAATGTTATCTCTCATTAACGGGGAAATCATGTACACCCTGAAAGCATACGGAAAAAATGAAAATGTTAATGTACGATGGGCTGTTGTAGTTTTAAACGAAGATTAAAACGGATGCGAATTTTCAGATAACTCCTTGAGTTATTAGGCTACTTCGACCCACTGAACAGGTTTTCTTCTCTCTGCATGTATAAAATATACCTATGCCATTTAAGGTGAACTATTGTCGTCATTCCGACTCCTCCCCAACTTTTTTCCATGATGTCCCACAGGAAATACCCTTGTCCTAATGTCGCATACGATCTCTGCAGTGACTCCAAACTATGGTTGAAATACGCAGAGAAGTAGGCAGTCACTTACCTGCTCTATTTAAATCCAAAATGAAAGGCTCCACTTACTAGGCTATCACTTTAGACACGTCGGTATTACATATTAGTTGCATTACACGCTATAGATCCGCATTGTTCACTGTATCTTTTCCAATAAAGCCAGTTGCAACGTTGAATGATTTAGTCGCGTTTCAGAGACTGGTAATTCATTATTCTTACAACGGCGCACCTGGATTTAGTCAAGTCAACCGTGTGTCAAACGATTTGACACGACAAAAAAGTCGCTGCATTGATCTGCATAATACAAAGAAGCCATTCCGTAATTCAATCTCGATCTCCTTTACATTAAGCAGGTAAGATGAATACAGACCACACCTACGTATACAGCTGCTCTTCGAGGAAACGACAGCATCTTTCCGTTGTATTTACCTCACGTTCATGATGCTTTTGAACAGACTGGCTTTGAAGCCGAAAGATACTGCCTCATTGAAGCAAGTAAGCAAAGTATAACGACATAAACGAAATCAACACACGAAGACTATTCATCTTTATTTGTCAACCTTAAAGGACACGGTATGTGCAACTAAACAACAGTTAAGATGAAGTTAGTTTGTAATTGGTTGTAGTCTTCTGAATACACATGCAAATGTACAGAGTACGACGTATTTTATGAAGCAAACAGAAAATAGGCTTGACATTATAACCAAATGCCATCGCGTATGACATTTTATGTTAAAAAGTGGTGTCTCGTTTTAATGTCCGCTCTTTTTTATTCATTGCGCATTGTGAATCCTCTGTTTTGTTTTGTTTTGTTTGTTTCTTTCAGATGTATACCTGCATATTACTCATAATTGCTTGTGTTGTTCGGATGGTGGAGTGTTACCCCTCAGGCCAAGTTACCGCAAGTTGTGGTGGTATGGCACCCCAGCATTCGGGGGTCACCACACAGACGAGTCCCAGCCCCTACTCTGTCACCGCTAGTCAGAGCACCTACAAAGCAGGAGATACTATCACAGGTAACAATACAGTCTTAGTACAATATATGTAGTTGTCATTTACATGTAGTTTGATCTTTTTATTTGTTTTGTCTAGTTTTGTTTTGTGGTTAAGGTGATGGTTTTCTCGCTCGTGGGTCGAGCATGTTACTACAGCGTTTGAATCAAGATAAGGTAGACAACAGAAATTGCATCAAAAAGACGTGGGTATGCCGTCGTATACAAATCATTTCAAAGATAGTAGCAATGCAAAGTGAATGTAACCTTGGCTTCATTCAGTTTAACTTCGCTAAAAAGTCCATGCTTCAACAAGAGCTAGCCTATGAGAAACCGTTCTTAAGGCAAAAGTAAATTCCCTTACTCAGATTTTAATTTGAGAGAGGTAGCCTACCAGTTAACGATTATTGGCGCAGGAACGTTCTGGGAATGCTGTTTTTTAATCCGTGCAAATGCTTCTGGAACGTTGCAGTTATGGCTCTCAAACCTTCATCCTGTCGGTTTTAAATTAATGTTTTCTTAACGTTCACAGAAAATTATGTTTTAGCCGTTTGAAAGTGTATCGTGTTTGTGAAAAAAATCCTTAATATTATCCAAATATTATCTGTAAACTCTGACAACGTTAACCTTACCTGATAAGCTGCACAGAATGTTGCTGGATATGGGGTAGCATGCTACACTGAGCATTTTTTTCCTCTGAGGTAAGTCTATGTAGGTAATTGAGAAGTAGGATGAGAAGTAATTGAGAAGTAGGTAAGTCTATGTGGGATGTGAGAATATTGTATGAGAGCATTTAGGGGGACTTCACAAAACCGGTGGGGAAATTCCCATCTGTAGGAGAAAACCAGAATTCTGTGCAAAACTAGTACTCTTCAAATGCGCCTCTACTTTGTACTGTGTGTGCGCTACGGTTGCGTTTTGTTTGTTGAAATCAACAGGTGTTTTTTAGGCTCATACAATCAAAATGCAAACCAGTTGTTGCTGTAGATCTCTTATTTACCCATCTTTGTCGGAAAGTTGTGTGAAAATCACTGGGGAACATTCAAACGTCTTCCCTATTACCATCTCAACATTCTTTTTAACATGTGAACAAAAATACACTATATAAAACCAAACTACAATCCTTAAGGAATGTTATGGCTTTATTATAAAATTGATAGTTCCGACCATGCGCTCTGAATGATCAACTTGTCATACCATTACTGTCATTCGTGACATTATTGCAATAAATGACAACCTGTCATTAACTGAGAAAAAAGGGTCCCCGGTGTAGTAAGCTTGCTAGCACCACCTGAAACAGTATCGAGTCTGCACATTTAAAAATGCCAAGTTATTTCGCTGACTGCAGTTAGCATTCACGACAAGCACTGAACATTGCTCCGAGCTACACCTAGCTAGTTATACACTTTTATATAAAAGATGTTGCTCGTCTGGGTCTGCTGATGGATGAAACGCCAAGCTAACCGCGGAGATTCCATGGTCGGAATTCATTTTTTATAATTAAAATGCCCAAAATACTATAATGAGGTTTCCATGAACATTTCTTCATGAACATGTCCGCGAAGAGTGCAGAGTCTTCTATTACATTTTTCGTAAGAAAAATGAATGGGAACAGTTCACGAAAAGCTATGCAAGTACTACGGGGACGATGTAACGCATGGTTCACTAGAGCCACAGTTACCCATTAAGTCTTCCATTAAAGCATCTAAAATAATGAGACAGATGGGACAAGGATGGAAGGGCAGACTTCACAGAATGTTTATCAGAGTAATATACTGTAAATACATCCAGGAGGGGGCTCCCGAGTGGCTCAGTCGGTAAAAGCACTCGAACGCTACGGCTCTGGTTCGATCCCGGCCGTGTCACTAGCCGACAGTGACCGGGAGCTCACAGGCGGAGCACATTGGCTTCGTTCCGCCGGGGATAGGGGTGGGTACGTCGGCAGGGGCTTCGGTCCCATTAGCAACAGTGACCCCTGCTGGTCGATCGGGCGCCTGTGGTACACGTGCCAAAAGTTGCATATGAAATGCCTTCATCTCTGTGCTAGCTTGGCTTGTGGACCGCAGAGCGAAAAGAAGCAGCGGCTGACATCACGTGGAGGAGGGCTAATACATCGATGACTAATTGGGCATTCCAAATTGGGGAGAAAATGGAAAAATGACAAAAAACAAATTACATCCAGAAGGGTTTAAGAATTACCTTGGTACAGACTCATTACATTCCATTCACCTTAACACATACGGGAACCAGAGCAAGTTTAAAAAAAATACAAATTATGACACACAAAAAAGCATGCAGAAATCCTAACAAATGTTGATGTCGGGCAATCCGTGAAAGGCATGTCTTGCCAACCCAATTGTTGTCTGAGTGATGCTGATTTTTTTGGAATTGAAGATCAGCCCCAGTCATCTAACACACACACTACTATGAAAAAAAAACTCTTGGCCTGATGTAACCACATTTTGGTGCTGAGGGCTAGAACTGGACAAGAGGTCCAGGCAATGGAGCCACATTTTGGTCACTGTAAAGATTTGCCCCTGGAGTGGCTGGAACAGTCTTCAGATGAATTTTTGTGCACATAAGGATTCACAGTATTTGAATCTGTAATTATGTTGCATAAGAGTAATTCAATGGATGTGATCTCACCATCACATGTTACCAGTTGGTGATGATTAATAATAGGTGCAAAACTGCACCACTTTTAGTAGCATCTTAAGCAAGAAGGAGGGACCTCTGTCCTGAATTAGGGCGCTACACAGACAAATATTGATTTGCATACATATGTATGTCAAGTAAATTTATCTGTTATTGCTTTCAGAAGAGCGTAAACACTCCTCTGATGGATATTTTTACTTGTTACATCTTCATGTTGTTTTATTTGCCATGCTTGGTTTTTTACTGTTGTTTTTACTTTGTTGGCCAGGTTATTGAAAATAAGAACTGGTTCTCAGTTTATTTGTCTTTTCAATAGAAAGTTAAATAATTACTTTGTTAAACTGCATGCAAGACTCTCATGGTACAGATGAAACAACTTTAAAATCTGTCTCTTCTCAACACCTCCTGCCCTTGTTGCTCATATGCAGTTTGACAACTCTCCAAGTCTCTTTCTCCCACTGTATTGGATCATTTAAGTAAGTGCTCTTGTATATAAGTTGTGCTTAAAAATGAGTATATATGAAAATTGTGGAGGGAGAATTATGTGTGATATATTAAATGTATTCTAAATGATATTAAAATAATCATTACTGATTTTTTGTTGTTGTAGTGTTGCAATCAATATTATGTATTCTATGGTTTACAGTGACTCTCCAGGGAAGCTCCACCACATTCACTGGTTTCTTGTTACAAGCTCGTGAAGTTGGAGGAAGTAGTCCTGTTGGATCTTTTAGTGTGAGCACTGGACAGGCCCAGCTTCTGACTTGCAGTGGGTTGTCTGTGAGTACAATCCCTTTACTTAATCACCATTTATCAGTCCCCACCTATTGGAAAGAAATCTTGCTGCCAGCTCTGTCCAGAGCTGGAGTCCACTACCAATTCTATCGGTTGCCTGTGCTGCATGTGTTAAGCTGTATACAGAACAAAGATTCAGACTCTTTTTAAATCCTGTATATTTCAAATGCCAAAAATGTTCAAGCATGATGAAAGTACTGTAAGTTCCACTTCTCATCATTTCAGCTCTCCAGTTACATAGGTTGCACTAAACCTCAGTGAATCAGGACATTTAGCAATGACATGCTGTTCTTCATTTAATCATTCTCTTGGAAATGAACCATAAATGCTTGCGAGCTGATCCTCTCCTTTCCTCCCAGAATTCAGCAGTTAGTCACACTTCAGCCGCAAGTAAAACACAAATCCAAGCATTTTGGAAGGCCCCATCATCAGGAACTCTCAAAGATATTGAGTTCAGGTAAATTTGCTGGTAATTGATATCGTTTTTGTGTACCCCCTGCTGTAATAGTATATTTTTATCTTCAGTACTAAATAAGTGCTATATAAAACTGTTTAAATGCATCAAAACAGTAACTTCACAATGTTGCACTGATGTTCAAAATAATTTATTATCCTTACTAATATAGCAATTCCAATATTTGGGGGAGTGTCTTGTTTTCCCTATGAATGTACACCCTTGGCTTACAACTGAAATAAGTATACTTTAGTTGCCTTTATGTGGATTTCAAATGCACATATGGAAATATTAACAATTTCTTTTTATTGTCCCATTAGAGGAAATGTCACTGTATGTGCTGCCATTTGTCAATTTGGTGTTACTGTCCCTGTCACAGCATACCCTGTCTACACCAATGCATTCTAAACCCTTTTTCCACACCGTTGCAATACATGCGTGTGTCCCCACTATTGTATGGTCCCTCTGAGCAGGAACGTACCATAAAATTCTTGGTGCTGTAATTTATCTTACAGTTCACTGGGGCAGAGAAAATAGTTTGAGTTGAAGGGCATAGTAGACTCAATTCAATTTCATCGAATACAACTGTTAGATGCACATTATAGTCATTGTAAATTTCTCCCACTGTGGAAAAAATGAATGAGCATGCAAAAGAAATCAAACTGCATTCAGACATTTTGGAAAAACCACACCCACTACTGCAACTCAGTGTCTAGGAGGTAATCCAAGGAGAACGTTGCAGACTGCACGAGACAATGTCAGTCACAGGAATATTCACAATGCAAATTGTGTTATTTTTTATCTCTGCCCAGAGGGGTTGATGAGAATGATTGTTGTTACTATAATATTTACTACAATTGTCACATATTTTTTAGAAAACAATCTACAAATGCAACCTACACTTGCATGTATACTTGTCAATTTATTGTAGAATTATTTTGTGCAAGCTGGTGGACAGTGTAAGCAGCTTTGCTCAGATTTTCTTAATGAATTATTCACACAAAGGGGCACACTGCTACATGAAGTGTTAAAGTTCTTCAGGATTTCTGTAGTAATTCTCCTGAATTTTGTTATGACTTGCCAAGTTCTTCAGGATTTCTGTAGTAATTCTCCTGAATTTTGTTATGACTTGCCCGTTTAAATGAGATGAATGTGTTTCTCCGCCTCTTTTATAGAGCAACATTTGTAAAAACCTACAGTACCTTTTGGGTTCAGGTTAAAAGTTCTGCAGTTACTTACAGTGGTGCACAGTCTTCTGGCAATACTCCTGTGTCCACCTCTACATCAACACCATCAAATCCGTCCACAGTGAGTAAGCTGGGCCAATAATCATGAAATAAACAATCTTATGAATAATCTAATTACTCAGTGATGTGTTGTATGTTTCCAGTTATATTGAATGATCCCTCAGAGAAACTGTATTCATTCTGTACTTGCCTTAACCTCTGTGAGAAAAACACATCTCTCAGTGGAATTAGATCCAAGGTGTTTTGCTGTCATGAAAAATGTATTGTTATGTGTTTGCATTGCCAAAAGATACACAAATTGGAAAGTATTTTGACACACTGCAATGTTTTATGATAAAATACTTTCCCTCTCCATTATATTTTTGAACAGGTACATATTTTTTGGAATGTATATAAAAATTATTTTTGTAGCACTGTTTGTATTTTTAATGGATACAATACCCATCCTTACAGACCAAACACACTGGTACAGTACAATGATTTTTTACAGTAGCATGGAGTTGTACAGTTGTACAGTTGGAAGGATTACAAAGAAATACCCTTAGATATTGTAGTACTTTTCATTTTGTAAAGCATAGTCTATGTAGTAGGCATAGAAATGTATAAACTTTGTGTTTAACGAGTCATAATCAAATTGTCCAAACTCTCTCGTGAACAGGGGGGCATATCCAGCACTGGCTGTGGGGACAGTAAAGTCTGCTTCAGTCAGCCCACCAACTGTGACCCTGCAACTGCTCCTAACTGTTACTTCATGTCAGCATTGACATCATCCACTGATGCAAGCACTAAGTTTGAAATAGCTGGCCCCTCCGATGGCTACGTCGCAATTGGCTTTTCAGATGATCAGCGAATGGTAATGATCTGATCATGATAGGGTCATGACAGTGACTCTCAAGTTAAAACTCTGATAGCCCTTACTCTACTGGGAAAATTCCAGTGTATTTGTTATTTGATTTTCTTAGGCATTATGAATATATATTAAACAACTGCAGAATACATTTTACATCTGTTTAGTGAATGTTTGTCTATGTATGAATTCTTTTCTAGTATTTTTTTCTTACATCAATGAAATTGACTAAAGGGCAGGAGTGCACCTTTTACTTTGATATAAAAAACTGAAATGAATATTAATCTTTGGGATTAATGAGTTTTTTCTTTCCTTCTCAAGAGAAAATGAAATATTTGTTTTATTATTCATTTTGTCTTTTCAGGGAAATGATGATATTTATATCTGTGGTCTAGACAGTAATGGCAATATTCAAGTGCAACATGCCTATTCCACAGGAAGATATGCCCCGGAAATATTGCCCCCGGTACAGTACTTCCAGTATTCCAACTTGCAAAACATTCACTCCTGATTAAAAAGGCTTACATAATATTATGAGCTAATTACATGACTTTGTAGGTAAGAGCAGTTGTTTGCAATAATTAATGTGAAACCATATTTAGCCCTTCATTTTGCTTGAGGTGAGGGGGGGTTGAATTGTTCCTGTCATTTGATGTTGGTTTTAGTTAGAGAACATTTACTAACCTGTTTTTTAATTCTTTTATTCCTACTTTGAACTTAAAAAGTAGTAAACATTGTAGTTTTAGTAAACATGGACAGATCTGCAGTATCCATTATACAATTTATTTTTTGCGCACCTGGCGGCTTTCCATGTGTGGTCTCCTATTTCAGTGTGAGATGCTCCTATGGTACTACATTAATTACATTAGCAAATCACTTAAATGGCTAACACTACTGACAGAGGCACGTTTCGTTTATCACAGGGAAATATTTCTGTCACAGAAAACTCTTTCCAGAATGGAATCATTCGCTGTTCTTTCACTTCTGGAAATGCCATTACAACTCAGCGAAGTGCTGTATCGAGTCCCACTTACTACATAATGTATGCTTATGGACCTTCTAGTAATGGTATGTAGCACTTACTGAGGAAGGAAGCTAATTGATACTGTCAAACTTTCAATTATTATACCTCCTGATTTATGAAATAGTTTGGTTTGTTAACATTTTGTGCTGAACATATAATACACATGTGTGCTTTAAAAAGAAATTCATATGAGTGAGTCTTTACATGGTTTTGTCTTTTCCTGAATGATATTTATGTATTTACTTTCCCATAGGTGATATTCTAGAACACATTGGTACATTTATCAGTGATTCAAAAGTGGATCTTTCAAGCCCTCTGTCAGTCAACACAAAAGTTCCTCACATTGTTAGAGCACATGGTAAGTGTTGTTGTTAACATTGTAAGAGTGTTGGTAATAGTTCATGTTATGACTGTAATCAAAATGGCAGAATTTCAAGGTAGCTCGTGGGACACCATGCTACTTATATGGGTTATAGGTACCGAATAATGCACAAATGAAAGCATTGTACATCACCTTCCATAAGATCATGTAGTAACGTGAAGAAGAGTGGCGAAGCCACTGTGACATTTGTGTTCTGGATTTTCACAATGTGTATATGTTGTTTTAGCCAGCCGTGCAGTTCAGCCAAGCCTGGCTCCTCAAATGCCCCCAAAGGAACAGAGAACAGCCTCATGAATGTTGTACATAAACGCCACAGTAAATTCATCCAGATGGAGGATTTCCAGTGTGGAACTGATGAGTGCTTTCACCCCGCAGGTGCTCTGATGCTCATTGCCTGGATGACTACTGGAAGCCTGGGCATGCTCATTGCCAGGTACCTGAAGGCAGTCACCAGAGGAGTAGGGTGCTGTGGTAAAGACCTGTGGTTTGTGGTAAGTTGCACCTGGAAGGTGAACAGCAGAACAAAAACAATTAGTTTCAAGAGATTGTCAAGAGTGTAGATACTGTACTGCTTACTTATAGGCACTTTTGCAGATATTGTCACAAAAAGTAATAAAATTATCCAAAACAATATGTGGGGTAACTCATTGCCAATTTGTTGTAAGGATTTGGTGCAGAATAAAAGAGATTAGACCTGCATACCAACAGCAAGTTTATTAAGTGAACACAGTCATATGTCTCTAGTCGCCTTCGTGTCTACAAGTGGTAAGGAGCAGGACTTGTAACCGAAAGGTTGCCGGTTCAATTCCCTGCTGGGGCATTGCTGTTGTACCCTTGGGCAAGGCACTTAATCCAGAATTACCTCAATAAATATCCAGCTGTATAAATGGATAACATGTAAAAATTGTAACCTATGTAAGTCCCTCTGGATAAGAGCACCTGCTAAATGCCTGTAAATGTATGTAATGTAATTACACAAAACGATTGTTACAGTACAGTGGTGCCCAATTGAGATCACTGCCATCTAGTGAAATAAAGTGGCAATGCACTGTAATAATAATGGAATGCAACTAAGTGAATATAATGGAATAGAACACAACACCATGGTCATGAGCATGACGTCTGACTTCTGGAGTGTGTTTAACACCCAAATCTGAAAATCACATTTCCATGATCATTTCTCATGTCCTACATTTTCTGCTCTTTATTTTATGCTGTCTTTAGGTCCATGTGTTTCTTATGGTGATCACTGTTATTGCAACGGGTATCGCCTTCATTTTGATCTTCTCACATGCAAGAGACTGGAGTGGAGTAAGTATATTACTGATACTCAACATGCCAAAAAAGACTACTGTAGAGCTATAGACACCAGCTCCATTTGTAGTAGATTTAACTGAATCTTTGAAAAAGCACAAGGTAATTGGGGGTGCATTTCTTTTAGAAACACTAAAAAATAATTTCATCAGCAATTTAATAATCTGCTTTTTTATGCTTCACAAATGCTTTGTGTTATTCACGTCCAAGCCTGACTTATCTTATGTGTTTATCCAGTTGTCTGGCAAACTGCTTAATACAGCGTTTCTCAAACCTCTCCTGGAGGACCCCTTGTCCTGCATGTTTTAGATCTCTCCCTCCTCCAACACAGCTGATTCAAATGATCAACTCGTTATGAACTCCTGAAACTGCTTAATAACAAACTGATCATTTAAATCAGCTGTGTTGGAGCAGGGAGAGATCTAAAACATGCAGGACAAGGGGTCCTCCAGGAGAGGTTTGGGAAACGCCTGGCTTAATATACAAATGCGCCCCCTAGAGAGCACACCAGGTAATTGCAAGGCTGTTGTCCCTATCTTATGCATACAATGCCAATCTAATCTGTATCAACTGTCATTATGAATCAATTCACGCAGGGAAACAACCCAAAGGTCTCAAAAGAGTACAATATTTGCATAGGATATAAGGACCATCATTAAGTAGGCCATTGTGTCAAGTGTTTGTCAGCACAGTGGCCAAATGGCCACTTATGAATACATTTACCCTTATATCCTATGCAAATACTTTAGTACAATGAAAGTCTGTTTGAGGTACCTAAACAAAGTGTGTTTTGCAGGGAGCACATCCAGTTCTGGGCTGTATAGTAATGATTCTGGCCTTGGTCCAACCGATTGCAGCTGCCTTTCGATGTGGTCCGGACCATACCTGGTTAGTGAATTGTCATTATAATTGCATGTACCTGACACTTGTTTTTTATGATACAAACATGATTGTGTGACATTCTTCTCCCATAGGAGGTTCATTTTCAATTGGGCGCACACTTTGAACGCTGTAGCCATTAAATGCCTGGCAGGTAAGAACAGTAATAATTTCAAATAGTTCACATAAATGTTGCTGTATGTGGTAAATATAACTTTTATCAACATACTAGTCTAAACCATGCAACAGTTTCACAAAATGTAAAGCAGAACTTTTGAAACAGCTTACTGCAACTGCCCATTACCACACAGAACTTTTAACAATTAGCTAACTGTTCACATATATTTGTTGCATTGTAAATCTGTATTTTATGTCTTATATATTATTTTACTGCTGAAACAATATAATCCAAGGAGTCTGTAACTTTTACAGTACATCACTGTAGTCCTCTTAATTTAAGAGCATCCATAAAATGAATTTCCTACTGCGCGTTTTCCATGTGAATGTCAATCGGGCTCTTTTGAGGGTCTGGCTATACATACAGAATACATTTCCTGCTTTAGGCTGGCACATGACTATGCCTATTCCCTTCTTTTTTCAGTGGCTGCCATATTTACTGGCCTGTCGTACATTGACAACACTCCAGACATGTGGATTCAGAAAGTGATGGGAGGCTTTGTTGCCTGGGAGGCCTTGCTTTTTGCACTCCAAGATTTACAGTTCAGGTGTAACCAGAAAGGTGCGTTGAATAGTAAACTAGATTTGTGTTACAAAAATGGTACTTCTTGTGAATTCCTTCACTTTTCATCCTTGTTGTTTATTTAACATGTACTATGACTGATGGTAGTATATCTGGCTTCTCTTGTGTTGTCAGGTTGCACAAGTTAACTTGTGATAGGGCTTAAATAGTGTTATGCTCATACTCACTGGTCTGGGAGTGTTGTTAGCCTGGTCTGACACTGTTGGTTATTCAATATGAATGGATACACATCTGTTCTTTTGTGCTAGAAGTCCTTCTGAATAAGAGTGTCTGCTAAATGAATGTAATGTAATGTAATTTAATTCAGCCCTTTATGCAGTCTCTAGAAAGTTACTCTGTGAGGTCATCTGCTAAAGAAGTGAATACTTTGAATTTCACTAAGTGAGCCTATGATGAGCCCTGTGATCATACAGTATGTTATCGGTCCTTTTGTCTTTTTTTAGATGTACGGGAGACTAACCCAAACTCGGTAAGCATCCGTTGCCCCATGTCATCATAAGCTCTATGAATTCCTTGTCCTACCTCACATGTCCCAGTTGACTGTATTTTGTATTTTTATCTAATGGGTTTTGAAATGGAAGTATGTGTGTGATCTAAGTGTTTATCTTATACAGACACATATATATATATATATATATCATATCAGGCCAAACAAATATGTGCTCATTTAAGACTGATTTTGTTTTTCACAGATGAACGTGGAAGTGACACTTCTGATTGTGTTCTTACTTGGGAACCTGGCGTTTTTGGTGGCCATTCTTGCTGGAATCGGCACATCATAAAGGTGTCTAGAAGAAACAACAGTGAACATATTGTAGGAATGCCAAATTCATTACTTTGTAATGATTGTGGTGAACCAAAAAACAACAATGAAAGATATCTTCTGTCTTTATTTTTCATGTTGATTTACTTTATTTTGGGTCTGTGGCTGTAAATATAAAATGGTGTTGGCAACAAATTTTATAAGGAGCTTTTGTATATTTTATGAAAACATTTTTAGGTTTAAGAAACTGTCCAAAGAAACAACTCTTGCAAACTTACTGCATTTTAAAAAATGCAAGGCCAAGAGAAAATGAGTCAACTTCCTATTTTTTTACCCCTTATATAGGAAATAAATTCTTAAGGTGATGGCACCATCAAATACAAAATATGCGTGTGGCTTTGTCAATGGGGTGGAATGGGCCTCATTCCCAGTGTGTGGCAATGGCCACAATCTCATACTGAAATGCCATTGTGCTTATCATCAAAAATTTGTGTATCAGCAATCTTCAGTCATAATTATATGGATTCATTCACTGGTTATGGATATTCCAGTTAACAGTGACTTTGTGTAAAAACTCCCACTAGTTCCCTCTTCTCTTGTGAACTTTGCATTCATTGTTCTGAGTCATATTGTTTTTGTCTGATATTGCTTCCTTATCTCCCCTGTATGCTACATATAAAGCTAAGCTAGTTATTTTTTAACATATCAAGGCCTCTGTTTACCTCTAGTTAAATAGGTCACTTAACATGTTTTTTTTTCTGTACCTGTACTTGTTTTTTTTTTTATTTGTACAAATTGTATAGGTTAGCACAAGACCATTCTATGAGTTTGTTGATGCTGTTACTGATGATGGTAATGGTCTCAATTTTTTGTGACTAATAATTGCATTAAAGCATACAAAGAAGTCTTAAAGATTACATCATCAGTGGATATAATACAGTTAAAATAATACGGATCAAACAAAGAGAGTAAAAAGTGAATGGGATATCAATAGAAGGGATCATCAATGTGGGATATTGTGTATGCAATACGTCTTTCATAAAGCCTTCCTTTACAATGAATGGAAAAAAGAATATGTACAAAATTCGTTTTTTTCAGGTGTTTTCTTTGCTTAGAAAAAATTAAATGCCTTATTCTTTACAAAAGCATTGTTATGTTTGGGTGTATGAACTCTGGTGTATGAACTCTTTGAGTGTATCATGTCTTCTTGGATATGTCCTACATGTTGTAGCACAGAGGACTGAGACAGGGACCCAGCACTCCCCACACTCGAAATCATAACTATGCTATAATTGATCATTTTACATCTAAGAATTTCTGATATAGGCACAGAGGAGATTGGGGGGGCAACATTCAAACATGTATCCAAAGTTTTTTTGTCAAAAACATTAAAAAAATCTCTTTAATCTCTTCATCATGTTACTGTTATTTTCATGTGGTTGTTTGTAACTTGAGTAATTTTAACCCATTAACAAATCTGGAGACGAAATTCAGGTATTCCTAACAGCTAATTATTGCAATATAAATATAATATGTCTAATACAAACAAAGGCTTGTTGTATTGTTTTAGGTCCTTATTTGGGGTGTCAGATGACTACAAGACATTGTAAGCAGAGATGTGGGACTTGGAGCTTGGTGACTGGAATGGCTTGTTTCGGTCTGAGTTTAGTGCACCCCATCACTTACTTGCTCAGTTGTTTCATATCTCCCTCCTCTGTAGCATTTGCCGCTGTCAGCTGCATGGTTTTGATTGTCTTTTATGAACTAGACAGCGAGTGGGCTGTGTAATTAACTAGTTACGTATACTTAACAAAAAGTGTGAGTTAGATTAATGTAGTAGATTCATGTAATCTAAAGTAAAGAATATATCGTGTGAGGATTTGGTTCTTGTAACATTATAAATGTCAGCAGTTTTGAGGTTTTGATGTTTTTCATTTATATATTTTGATATTATACCTATGCACAGTTTCTAAGGAAGGCTACTGTGCTATCTGGCAGAAGACAGATTTGGTATAGACCTTATCTACAACAGCACACAGTCATTAAATAATTTGCTGTGCTGATACTGTATATCCTACATGTTATAGCAATGGGTGGATGATGAATGCTTTTTGAACTACGATGTGAAAGCATGGAGGATTAAAACATAATCAAGAATAGGAACACTGTTGAGATCATAATTGTGCTATAAATTATTATTTTAAATTTCGCAATGTCCACAATAGGCATAGAAGAGATTGGGAGGGCAAAGTTTAAAGCTGTACATTCAAAATTGTTGACAAAGGTGACAAAAACATAAAGGGAACGATTTAACCTTCCCATTGTGTTACTGTTATTTTAATTGGCTGTAATTTTAATCCAATAAAAAAGACTAATTTTCAGGTGTTATTATTCTTGTCGTTCCTTATTACAAATGACTACAAGACGTTGTAATTAGAGATGTGTGCGTTGGAGCTTGATGACAAATCTCTAACGACTCTCTCTAGTATGTACATAATACATTTTAAGTATATCTTTGCATCCTGTAGAAATTCAAGAAAAAAATTAAATTATTGCTTGGCAATGTCAATCTATTTTTTTTAAAATCAGCGCCCTTGTCTCAGCGGGTTTCCAATAGGACAGACTATTGATCATTCAGAGGGTGGTACCGTTGTTAAGCATTTTTAACTTCCTTGACTTTACATGTATGAGTTACAACCTTGAGCGAGTCGTTTCGTTTTGCTTGGAAAGGTACGTATCTCTCTTTCAGTATTAAGATACTTACAGTAAAATACTTGTGGTCGTTTTCATTCCTTAAATATATATTATATATTACATCAATTTAAGTAAGTGTAAAATCTTGATGGCATCTTGTTGTTGCCTTTGACAAGAATGTTATTGAATCTGATAATCAAACAACTAACTGTTTAACGCGGCTATCGGCATGTTCGTAAAATCGTGAGAGATTTGAGGTACTCTTGGCTCTGTAAACTAGAAAGTGTGCATTGTTGAGAATATAAGTGAAATACAACAATTTTAGAACACAACGCAGAATGCTTAACCCTGTGTAACATAAAGAAATGTTAACCCTGCTGTATATTCGTGCGTCACTGGGATCTGTTTGAGGAAGAGACATTCAATACTGTAACGTTATTTCAAAAACGCAACTCTAGATTTATTGCCAACTATAGAGATGATTTTGTTATAAATACTAATTTTTATTTCACATATGTTTTTTTAAGAATTGCCACTCACTTCTCTGCGATATACTTTTTGTAATAAATTGCAGATGTTTAGTGGTCAATATTGTGGAAGCATCTCCACTGATGTCTAATTTATTACAATGTCCCTGTTTTGCAGATGAACAAATTAAAGATTATCTGCTTTGCTCTGACTGCGGCAAATTTACTGAAAGTCATTGTGTCCTTTTCTGATGGTGGTGTTACAATGTCCTGTGATTCCATGAAGCCCGATCATTTTGGCGCTTCACCTCAGATTAGTCAGCCACCATATGTAATCGATCCTAAAGGATATTATGTCTCCGGCTCCAACAGGGAAGAAATCACGGGTAAATATCACAACATTAGCCGAGCACTGCTTTCAGTTTCTGTGTTTAAGGAATCAAATTTTTTATTTATTTATTTTTGAAGGGCAGTGAAGAACAGTCTGAATGTATAAATGCTACAGAATGCAGTTGTGCCTTATCATAGTAATTTCTGTGTATCTGGAATTAGACTGATACAACAGGACTTGATAAGATTTTTGCATTTTTATTTAAGGTTTCTTATGCCACATGAAGCTTCACTAATATTGCTAATAGACACCAGTATGTTTTGATGCTATAACCATTGTGTGGAAAGAACAATTTCCTTAAAATTAATTTATTACAGGAAAATGTATGCAATGTGCTGTATTGGTGTAGCTGACATAACTGAACTGAAATATTGTCTCTGTGTAGATTTGCAGTGTCAACTAGTACAAACTGTAGAGATTGCTTTTAAGTCCTGCATACATTTACCTCTTTTTTTTTTTTTTACAGTGACTCTTAGGAGCAATTCTAAACTGGGGTTCAGTGGTTTTCTGTTGAAGGCCTCAGACCAAAATGGAAATGATGCAGGCACTTTCACTTTAGTAGACACGCATGAGACTCGGCTTCTAAATTGCAATGGAGGGCCAGTATGTATGACCATTTGACGCCATAAATGAACACATCTTTGCCTTGACTTTGTTTAACATTTTCTGAGTCCTGTTGTAACTAATAAGACTGTCACCCCCATCCCCCCACCCCACCTCCAGGGTTCAGCTGTTAGCCAAACACACAACAGTAAGAAGGAAAAAATCATTGTCAAATGGAAACCCTCAATGGATGGATATTACACATTCAGGTTCCTTAATAATCTAATATTTTTTCTTTAATAATCTATTTTTTTATTTTTAGACTGAAAATAGAAATTGAAAATTGGATGTAGGGTTAGTTCAGATAAAATTAGGCTTATATGTAATAGGCCTTATGCTCTTCTGATTGATCCTTTATTTTTAATGTCAAAATCCATTTGTCATTGTAGATATTTACATAATTTTGAGTGATATATGTTTTTGAATATTATTTAAATGCCAAGTCAGTGCACTGTTTAAAAGTACTGGTAAGCCGACTTCATTTTAGTGATCTAAAAACCAAAATTTTCCCGCTTAACATTTTTGCAGAGCCACATTTATTCAGAGCCTTACAGTATTCTGGGTTGCAGAGCCTGTTACTCCACCACCCACCACCTCTGCCCCTACTAGCACTCCAACAACATCAGCATCAGCATCGACCGGGTCTGTTTCCACCAGCCAGACTACAACATCAGCATTGCTACCTACCAGTTCTGTTTCCACCACTGGCATTGAAACATCAGCAGTAATATCTAACAGTTCTGTTTCCACCAGTGGTACTACAACATCAGCATCAGCATCTACCAGTTCTGTTTCCACCAGTGGAACTACAACATCAGCATCTGCATTCCACAGTTCTGCTTCTACAATTTCTACAAACTCCACCTCTGACAATCAATCACCTTTTTCAAGGTGTCAAAATCATAAGGTATGCATGTATTTAATATTTATAAGAACATTACATTACATTGCATTACATGCATTTAGCAGACACTCTCATCCAGATCAAATTCCATCACAATAGAACATAAGTGTATCCATTCAGTTAAATGAGCAACAGCCTCAGAGCAGGCTAACAACACTCCCAGACCAGTCAGTGTGAGCATAATACTCAATATTCAAGCCCTACCACAAGTTAACTTGTGCAACCTGACTAGGCAACAGAAGCCAAGTATACTGTGATAGATCAGTTACTAGAACATAGAATCCAAAATACATCACAATGCTGTGCGTAAAATAAACATCAAATACTAGAGGTAGCAGGTGTTAGGGCGCGGGGATTGAGGGGGAACTGAGATGCAGCGTAAGATACAGAGTAGATTGTTTTAGTAAAAGAGTAGTATAACTACATTTTCCTGGAGGTCTGTGAGATGGGTTGTTGACTGTATGGATCTGAATGTTTTCTAGCTGAGTATATGGTAAAGGCTGTCAGCTCATGTACTGTGTTCAGGCTGCTGAGTCTTCACACCTCCCTTCCTTCTTCACAGTGGAGCACAGCAATGCAGCTGGTCAGCGGAGCCCTGGGGATGTATGGATGTCTGGCCAAAATGGCATGCAGTTACTGCAAAGAAGTTTGGTTTCGGGTAGGTTTCTGCACATGATACAAAGTGGGAATTGTCACTGGGGGCATTTAAACACAAACGGAGAAAAAGCAGACCAGTAGACCCGTCATGGACAGTTTGAATGAGTCATCTTTAAATTCTTTTTATTTTCAGAGGGCTGGATATGGAGTGGGATGTGACTCACACTTACAATCGTGTGTAGTGTCACGGTTACTGTAGTGCTGTAGTATCTCAGTTGCTCTAATGAAACATGCAGTTGAAAACAAGGCTGTTTACAGAGTAAATAGATTAATGATGGTGCTATTCATTTGAATGTGATATATATTCATTGCATATTTAGCTGTGACACAACAGATAGGGTGTGCTATAAAATGTCTATGAATCTGTTTTATGGGTATTTCAAGGGCTTTCTGTGTTTTAATGTGCTTTCCAACATGTATTGGATACTGCTTACTTTAATGATTACTTCTTATCTTTTGTTCATTGTCTCAAAATTTGTATTGAACACAGTGTGTAACCCATTTGTACTATCAAACTGTACTGGAATCAGGAAACCTCATTTAACCTTGTGCCCCTCAGGTTCAACTCATGAGTACTATTTAATAGAATGCATTATCAGTTCTTTTCACCTTTGTACTTTCCGTGACTTGTTCGTCAGTTGCCGTCTATATTTCTCCTCAGGCACACATAAGTCTGATGTCACTGACTGCCACTGCAACTGCCATAGCCTTTATATTTCTGTTTATACCATGCTGGCATGCTGTAAGTATGAAATTCCACCATGCAAAACATTTTTTTTAGTACAGGTGCGAGTATTTACTCTAGGTTCACACACATCCTGCTGTTATTCATTTTGTAGAATGTCACTAGTTTCCTTATGCATCAATTACTAATCTTGATGTGGTTATGAACTGTATGTAGGCAAATTTTTTCCCATTTAATTCCTACAGTATGTCATGTTACAGTGCCATTATTGTGCAACTAAAAAAAAGAGTTCTAAAAATGAGTTTTAAGAAATGAATGATAAATAATAATGCTGCATGGCTGTGTTAATTTTTCATTTATTTACAGTTTTCTTGGAAAATACCACAAGCAGGAATCCCAAAACATGTGTATTGACATAAGACATAGTCATTATCATGGGAACAAACCAACCATTCATATAAATTATTTATGCTTGTCATTTTTTTCTGTGCGTTAACACATTAATTCTTGTATAAATTATTTACCGTTTCAACATGCAAGCCTTTTTGTGTCTTTGCAAGAGCCATTACATGTCTATGTCCCTTTACATCACCAGCATCTGCAGAGACTTTTTTCTCATGCTTCCCATCTCACAGCACAGAGGAAATGATGGTGCATTGTGGTTTTTCTGAGAAGACAACACAATCAATCAACTGTTCTAAAAGGCTGTTGTTGTAAAAGGAGAAGTGAGAAGTTTTGCTATATGAACAACAATCATGTAGCAGGAGCTTCTGCAACATATTAGCATATCAATGCATCTTTCTCTGCTGCAGTCTGATGTTTGTGTGTGTGTGTTTTTTTCAGGATACACATGCTGCTTTAGTCTGTGTAATTATGATCTTGACCTTGATTCAAATCATCATAGCTGTCTCTCGCTGCGGGCCAAGTCATGAACTGTGAGTACAACATGATATGAAAACTACCTTCTTTTCTACACTGAATTTGTACATATTAGACATGTCATAGAGGTCATTAAATGTCACTGTATCTAATGATTGCAAAATGTATTTGGCTAGAAAAATGTCCTACTTTACAGTCAAGAAAAACTGAAGGCCTTAATTGTCATAAATGTATTATCTCTTTTAGGAGATTCATTTTTCGTGGGTTTCACAGACTGAATGCCTTGGCAATTTGGTGTCTTACAGGTAAGGAATTCAGTCTTCAGATGTTATTTTGAAACATATGAGGTTTATAAGTTACATCAAAAAATTAAAAAACTGCTATCAGTGAAAAGTCTGAGCAGTGTTAATTTTCATTAGAATTCAGTGCTTTTCATCAATATCTGCACTTTTTGTTCTATCCAGTTTTCCACATAAGTAGGATGCTGTCCTCAATCTTTTTCAGTGGCTGCCATATTTGCTGGTTTGGCTTTCATTGAGCGCTCTCCCTCTCACATGCTTCAGAAAGTGATGGGAGGTTTTGTTGCCTGGGAGACATTATTTTTTTTACTGCAGCTCTTGCTCTTCCGGAGGAGAAAGAAAGGTAATTACAAAAGTTATTTAAAAATTTAAATTTTATGTATTATAAAAATTATAGAATTTGTAAAGTTCTATGAGTTAGAAAATGCTCAATAAATGGATTATAATGTAACGTTTTTAGAGATCTATGAATTAAAATTGTATTTGTTTTATTTCTTTGACAGACTGGGATGAGATGTTAGACAAAAGGGTAAGCTAAAGCCTGTTGATATATCAGTTCAGGAAGTATAAATACAAAAGTTACTATTGTTAAAATGCACCAAGATTCTTCAATGTTTAAGTGACTTTCTCCCTTGCAGGTACATGTTCAAGTATTGCTCCAAATTGGATTTCTGATTGTTTTCACTGTGGGGAATGCAGCATTTTTGGTGTATCTTCTTGATGGAATTGTTATGGCATGAAAAACTATGGCAGAGGCATCAACATTTTGATAACATCATACAATATTGTATTTTATGTATTTTATTGTACTTAATGCATGCACTTTATTTAGAATTGTTGGAATTATCTTTTGATACTAGAAATAATTTTGCAATTTTTATGTACTAAAAACATCACAGTTTTTTAAATACACATTTTTACTGCATATCTGCATCAAATCAGAGTTGGCCTCTACTTGTTGAGTTGTGCAAGATCTGCTTTGGTTCAGACTGGTAAAACTGTTATTATGTCAATAATTATTTACAATTTACTATCTTCCAGCATTATTTGCAATAGAAAAATCTCTGTCATGCAATGAGAAACAAGGACAGTGACAATGAGAAACAAGGATGGTGGAATAAAGCATTTAGTCACGACAAATATTCTTTCACAAAACTTCCCTACAATCTGTTACATTATGATAAGGTCACGTAAACAACAGAACATACAGAAAATGACCTACCGAGTCTGAACATGAGGCAACATCTGTCACACACTGCTGTAAATACCATGGATACTATGCCATCTGGGATACAGAAGTACTGCAATGAATAAAAAAAACAACAGCAAGTGCAGTGATACCCCACATTATACACAAGAAAATGAAAGATGTTAAAGTGTTATGATTAGGTAGGAGAGCCATTGTGTGGTCTGAAGGTGGGTCTTCAGTCTGCAGTGGGATATGGCTAGCAACTCCACTGACGTAACTGCTGTGGAAAGCTCATTCCAAAATCCTTGCCAGAACACACAGGGGTGCAGCAGGGACATGTGACCTCACAGAGGAGGGACAGCCAGGCATCCTGAGGTTGCACATCAGAATCATCTAACTAATATGTAAGGCCTGATAATTGTTTGAAGATACAGAGATGCTGTTCCCCTCGATACCTGGTAGGCTAACACCACTGTTTTGACAATGGTGCGACTGGAGGGAGATCAGGAAGGGTGAGACATGGGAATTCTGAGGAAGGATGTGGACCAGCTAAGCAGCCGTATTGTGGATGAGCTACAGGGGTCTGATTGCACAAGGAGAGAGAACAGACCAGGAGGGAGTTGCAGTAGTGCAGGCAAGTGAGGGCCAGGGCCTAGATGAGGTGCTGAGTCTTGATGTGCTGAGGAAGAGACAGATTGTTGTAGAGAAGGGTCCTGCAAACACTCCACAAAGTCCCCTACTAGCCTCTTGGGGGACAGGGAGACAGGCATGATGGTGTTGTCCAGGGTGATTAAGATGTCTTGACTGGGATGTAGAGCAGTTCAGTGTTAGCCTCAGTTGAATCTCAGGTGATTAATAGTTATCCACTATGAGACATCAGCAAAGCAGCTGAGATGCATGATGAGATGTGTGCATCAGACAGGGGAAAGGGGAGAAACAATTCAGTGTCATCAACATAACAGTGGTATGAGAAACCTCTGAAATGAAATAACAGAACAAAATGACATCAGTGTATGAAGAAAATATGAGGGGTCCAAGTACAGAAGCCAGGGGGAAGGCCATGAGAGGTTGGTAAAACACCTCTAACAAGCCACCTCGCAGCTCAACAGCAGATCCATGTCCATGTAACACACTTGAAGTGGTGATATAGTAGTAATTTCATAGCTGTTACTATAAAAATTTATATTGCACACGTATCTGATGATTGCACATGCCCGTATTATTGCATTACATTGCATTAGTCTGGGGTCTTATGATCAGGACTCACTAAACATGTGAGTCTTTGACAAAAGAATGTAATTTTCAAAATACTCCTTCAATAAAACAGCAGAATTTTTAAATGTATTTCCTTTTTGTAGAAATGATTTTATGTGCCAGTGTTTATTTGTCAAATGGATACCATTTAAAGCACTCAAAATTAAATATAAAACTAAAGTTGAAGCTCCAATGGTAAATATTTTTTTCTCTCCTATAAACATACAAAAATACCTGTTGAGGAACATAACATTTCAGGAACATAAAGTAGGAAATCTCTGTTGGTGTATTGCCCTTCAGACCATCATAGACCTTAACCCACTGAGTGTTACAACTCCTCTTTTTCTTGCACAGTTTGAAAACCTCTGCAACTTGGCTGCTTGTCATGGCTCATTGTACGCAGAGTTGTCACACCAGATTGAATCACATAGTGGGCAACTTGTTTGGTTAAGGCAAACACCTGCTCTCCATAACTGACACAATACCTACAACATAATGTTACAGCTTTGGGTCTGAAAAAGACAATGGATCTCAAAACAGCCGTGTTATGTCACTCATCTGTCCCCATACTAATGTCCTGTCCCAACATATATGTCTGCAGTTTACTGAAATTTAAGTCAACAACTTTTGATACTGTGGAGTGCAAGTTGACTCACTGAGGTAGAGTGATTTTGTCTAAATAACAGTGGACTGTATAAATGGACTGCATGGGACCCATCCTTTCACATGTCATGCATAAACGGCTCAATGTCTGTATGTTTGGGGGTGGGGTCATCTGGCATTCTCAGCTGTATTTCTTACAACTTGTGGGAGCCTGTGCAGAATACACAAGTTGGCGCTGGAATTTCCTATAACTAGTGAACCGTCATAGTGAACACATTCTACATGATATGCTTGTTAAAAGCATGTACCATCTTACAGAATTTCATTTATTCCATTTATTCTGACCAGAAAGCATTCCATTTACTTTTCCATTTATTCAGAAAGCATTCATTACTTTTCACTTCTCTTAACTAGTATACACTGTGCATTCTGTTATGAAAAAAATGTAGTGTTTACACAACGTAACTGCAAGGGTTAACAGTCACACCTAGTCAATATAGTGTTCCAGGGAACTGGCTTGTTTTGCTGTGCAGTTCTGTGACCTTATATTATCATCTAGCCAATCACCAGGTTTGTATGACAGCTTACCTTATTAGTCATTGTTTCTTTAGTGACACAGTGGGAAAATCAGTATCAGAGTTATTGTTCTGCCTTTTCTGAGTTACTGTAAATTAGTGCAGCTTCACAAACAAGAAGCCAATGCTCTGAACACTGCCTCTCTCTGCACAAGACCAAAGTCAGCCACCAAAGGGACTGCAGCAGAACTGCAGTCAGCTTCTGTTCAATTCAGTCATGTCAGTGAATGAACAGAAATTCGGTGAAAGAATACAAAATTCTTCTTGGAAAATTAAGGGACATTTTTAAATGTATGTTTTTAATGTCAGTTCTTTTCTTGAATTGACAAGAATCAATATGGAATTGACCCCAACCCCAACAGACAGCACCCATCAGCACCATCAACCCATTTGATAAGCTAGCTATGTTTTCACAGTAACTTGAAATAAGTGCTGGAGTAAGGGAGGCTAAACTAAAGAGCAGGATAGGGTGCCAACATGGTTAGCAACAACATAGATATCCATTCCAATTCAAGGTTTTTTTTTACTTCACCGACAAATACAGTCAAGGTGAAGAATGTTGCTCAGTTGCTCCACAACAAGGAGATAAACAATTAATGATGTGTCGGGGAAACGCAGCATATCTTTTAACAGCTGAAATGAGAGACAAGTCCCATCATGCCTTTAAAGAGGCCACAAGAGGTGATGTGTTCTAGCCATCCTGAAAGGATTCACAAGAAATGACAATGCAAAACATGCAACATGCAAATTACACTAGTTGGGAGTATTCCACCTGGCATAGAAAGATAGCTTTGTGAAATACATGAAAAGTTTTCATCCTCAGGGTATTGTTAATTTTCTGTCCTTACTGAGGCTAACAGGCAATCCCAAAAGTCTCAGATACAGCTGCTTGACATACAAACAAGATATCAAATCTACTCGTGCCAATACCCATATTTTATGAATGACTTTAATAATTAAATTGATGACATCTAAAAACAAATACAAACAAATACAAATACTACAATACAATAAATATAGTATGTATGTCTGACAGCAGCACCACTTTCTCACCTGGGCCAGAACTATTTTTAAAATGTTGTCTGTGATAGACAGGATAGATAGGACTGTCCTGTATATGTGCATGTTTACTAGCTCCAGTTCCTTTAAAGGAACTTTAACTCGCTCCTTTCCAAACAATTCTAAATATATTCTATTCTATTTTTTGAAAGACTATGTGTCCGGGTTACTTCAACATTGTTGCAGCAATGCCCTAAAAATCCAAGTCTAAGAATTATAGCCCTACTGATAATCTTCCCTGTCTTCCAAAAATCCCAGGGGAAGTGGTGGCACACTTTCCACAAATATTCCATGACATTTGTGAAGAGATTCAGGGGGGTTTTCAGGTCATAGAATAGAAACTAGTCTTACACTGGTCTTATTTTACTCTGACCAAAGTCATTTTTTGTGTGAGTTGTTTCAAACTTCAGTGCTGCATTTGACACATATACTGTTGGCATAGCAGGAGCTGTGTAGATGATGTTCTCTAAGATCTTACTAGTTGGAGACCCACTGTGATACATTCTTGGACCTAGCTGCTTTTCTCAATATCCATCATAGCCCTTTGTGTGATTGTGTGGAGACAGAGGTGTCAGATTAAACTGTTGCTCAGAAGATATGTAACATTATGTGAAACTACCAGCATGTCTAAATGACATAAAAATAGTCTTGAAGACATATTAGTAAACAGTAATAATATGATCCCTGGTGGCACCATAATAGGATATGACAATTCATTCAAAAAATGGATGAAACGCTGAGAGCAGAGTTCAGAGATGTATGGAATATCAAGTAACCAACGCCCCCAGACCGGCTCTTTTCCTCTTAGGAACATTGTAAAACTTTTTATTTCACAATTATTTCACTTCTTATCTCTCAAGTATGACAAGAAAAAAAACTTCTACATGCCTTTGCTTTATTATTACTGTGTTGTTGCCAGGCTGTATGGCAATCCACCCCCTACATCCTTGTTGACTGACTCACCGTGCCAGTAACACATCACTGTCTACTGTAGCAGGCAAATCCAAGCGAGGGGAGGGATCTGACTGCACTCTCAACTGTCCTTCTGAAGCAGTCTGTAAAACTGGCTTCTCATTACATAATGTGCAAACTTTAAAATTCCGAGCTGGCACCATCACTCCTGAGCAAACTGAGTTCGACTCAATAGTCAAAATGATCATACAAGGTGCTTTTTTGTAGCATAATTAATGTGCTCATCCCCAAATTTCACAGGATGAAACAGGCATCAGGATAGTGTTCTAACGGGCCTGAAAATGAGAGAATGTTTTGCCCTGCCATTCTCTGAAATCACAGAATGAGTCAATACTCAGTGCCAGAGGAGAAACCTTTTTATCTCAGGTCTTTTATGGTTAGAAAGGCTCCTCCCTGCTCACTTTTTTGCCCATAGCTTTTCTACCATAGATTAGCTACTGCTAAGGTCAATTCATGCCACTTTGGTGTAGGCTGAATTTTCATACAACTATCACACCTGTACAATCAATCACTCACCACACAGTGGCCTCTAACAATAACAGTAACAGTAATAGTAGTAGTAGCAACAGTAGTAACAGTAAATTTATTTACATAGCACCCACCATGCACACAGCTCAAAGTGCTTTACAATTCAGATTAAATCAAGACAGATTAAAATAAAAAACACTGATGTGACTGCATCCCAGGTAGGGTAATACCTACTCTTATATGCTTAGGCAAGGTAACTGTATGAGCATGGCTACTTATAGAGGCAAAGCCTCATCAAATTTTTTTAATTTAATATTTTAAGCATTTGTATTTAAAGATGCAGACATAATATATGCATAAAATCACATCAATTTAATACTGACTAAAAAAGCTGCAACTATATCTAAACAGCAGCCTCTAGTGGCAGGGAGTGGGCTTGCACACAGCAGATATAGAGGAGATTCATGTCATTTCTCCTAACATGTTCATCTCCTTTCTAACATGTTCCACTTTACTACAACTGACTGATTATTAGAGGAGGACTTGTGGATTGGCTAGTGACTTTTCCATTTTATATGTTAGAGTATAATGTGATGCTGTTCCACAGCAAGTCATGTCACCTTGCTTGAAAGAGAGTGGTAAAATAAATCTAACGTTGAATGTATTCCCTTTCTTGTTCAATGATATTTTGATTAAAATTCAAAAGCTACTTCAAACAGATTATTAACTAATAATTTTACCGCATATTTATCACACAGAACTCACTGGACAATGGCATTAGGTATCCATAGTTCAAAGCCCTCTCTGCTATTTGCCTCCTCAAGATCTAAAACAACCACTAGGACATATGTACATGTAAAATATGTTTTGTGTATGGTCTAAAACTATAAAACTGCCAAAGCCTGTGGCACTGAAGGAGGAACATGCTACTCAAAGAAGAATGCATTGCAGGATATGAGTGGGAGAACAATCCAGAGACAGAAGTGGAAACAAGTTTACATCGCTATTCAGTTCATTCGAACTGATGGGACAGGACAGAAAAATAAGAACAGAATATCCTCTGTTAAATTACCAGTGCCATTATAATATTACGTTAAAAATATGCAGTATTTTGTTTTTCTTTATATATAGAGCATCATAACTGAAACAACTAAAGCATACTTTCAAAACATGTATTTTATTCAGAAAGAATCATTTAAAAAAATCTCTACAAGGCTGTTGACTCAAAAGAGGACCAGTGGAATTCTACAGGTCTAAACAATTTCAAACAAACACAATCTGCATAGTTAATTTATTGGACCACATGAAGGTTTCACCATAGCTGCCATGAATAATTTCTGGAGACTGTTAAAAGTATGGCCCAAGCAAATTAAAAGCATGAACAGAGGTAACCAGGAGGTGATCCACTATGCTAGGGAAGCCTCCTGTCTATGGTCACAAAAACACAAACCTTAGTTCAGTATGGTGGAAAGTAAACTCAGAACACAGCAACACTAAACACAGAGCAGTTGTGGTGCCCTTGGACTACAAAGAACATATGGAACAAAATACAGCTGATACATGGAAAAAGGAGTAAAATATTTTGACTTAAATATTTTGACTTTGAATGGTATATAACACAGAACAGGCTTGTGATCAAACCGATGAATCCCAGGACAAACATATAGCGTAATTAAGACATCAAGCTTTTCGAATGAAGACGTTAACTGAAGAATATTTGCAACCGTTTGCCAATATACAAGCAATTAATACAATGCTGCATGATCACATTGCGTATGGAAGGGCACGCCATACAATCCAGTTAATTTATTGCAAAAGTGGCAGAAAGAATCACCGAATAGCAATGTAAGCGCCACTTGATTTTGGCTCACAAAAAAAAACGGCCAGATTACTGGTGATGCACATTTCTGTGTCTCTTTGTTGTTTCTACTACTGCAGCCTACTGCAAAGACTTGCGAGTCAGACTTCCCCATTGAAGAGAGGGATCTGCAATTTATTGTTTTGTAACACGATGCCCATTCCTTTGGGCTTTATGTGCAAACTCTTCTAACTGTATATTCTGAACTCTTGAAATGATTTTCCGATAATTCAGCCTTGAGTCTTCAGCTTGCTTTGTCTTCACATTTTGTGCCCATTTCTATGTTCCCTCAATGAGTTCTATAAGAGATTCTGTGTACTTAAGAATATAAATAGATTCACGTTCAACACAATTTAATACAGTGCCCGTATAATTATTCCCGTCACACCCCGTTTTACAAAATTTTATCAATGCAAAAGCAAACACTGCCAAATTCAGAAACCATTTCAGCATCAACCCTTTTTTTAGTATACAGCACTGCTAAAAACTGTACACTTATGAGAAATCTTCAGCCATGTCACACATGTCATTTAGTACTAGCCCGCACAGCAAATAAAGCAAAAACACAAACACAGCATTCAGAACGCCAATTACAAATCTTCTCCCATCAGATATGCTGGGAATATGCAGGCTAATGCCAAGTGGAAATAACTCCCCTCTCTATCCTAAGAAAATTAAAATTTACAGAATAAAAATACTTCATTTTTTTAATCAACAGAATCTAAAGGCAGTAAAAGCAAGGACACACATGCCAGGCTGAGATTAAAACACATCAATAACATCAATAACATATATTACAAAGTTTATTTTGATAGTAAAAAAATATATATAAATTTGAAAAGCAATTTTTGAAGGGCATTTTCCAGTAGTACAATGTTTTTTTTTCTATCCCTCTAAGTGCTGTCCCTCAGGTAGAGAGTGCAACCGAAATATGTGACAACAGGTGTGGTTGAGATGTAATAAAAACATGTTATCAAATCTACCGCTTTAGAGAAAAAAGCTCAGAGGTTTTGTCTGCTACAGTACATTCAGCAACTCAGAACAGCAACAATGTGCTTGGTTGATGTGCGACCGTGAGTGGATCTGCCTGAAACTCATGAGTAGGACCTGGTAGTTTTCACAACAGTACCACACCTTCGTAGATATATTTCAACCGTTCCGTAATCCAATGTGTTTGAACTTAAATGGAGGAACAGAGTGAGTGAAATCAGGCAGACATTGCTTCTCACTGTGAGGCTCCTTCAGATTGCACAGCCTTGCTCCTCAATGGCCTGCTCTGCCACCACCGGCAGGATCAGATGAGAGATTCGACTCCAGAGTCCACCAAATTTATCGACATCCATGTGATTGAAGGAAGCTGACTGGGACGAGGAGAGGAGCCTTTTCTGCAAGTAGTCCTGCACCATCTCCTCCACAGCCTTCAGACTAAGCTCAGCGCGGACCTCGTCCACTTGCAGCAAGACAGTGAAAACTAAGAACACCTTCTTGTAAGCTGCGTTCTCGTGGTCGCAGTACCTGTAGAAGATAAGCGTGGACCCTGGGGGGAGCTCCTCGATCCGATGGATGACGGCTGCCCTTTTGTCCCCTTCAAAGGCGTCTCTCAGCTTGTTGTCAATATCCAGCTTGGCCTGGTCACTGTCCAGCTTGGCCTCGCTGATCCCGTCTATGTGGAGGACGGTAGCATTGTGTGCCGAGGAGAAGGCAGAGGCCATGTGGCTGGCCAGGCAGTGCAGAGTCCTCTCAGCCCTGCGACCCGAGGTCAGGATCATGCTGACCGGCTCTGTGGGCTGGGCCGTCTGGAGATGCTTCTCCACGTGGATTTTGCTCCGCTTCCACAGTTCAGCCCTCTGGCTGGGGAAGCGGGATTCCACGCCCACAAAATGGGCCTCAAAGTCTTTTGTGTGAGTGTCTGCTGCATTCTCATGCTGAGGGATTCTTTTACCAATCAGAAGGAACAGAACAATGACACCGACCATGACCAGACCTAAACAACAGAGCTTCCAACAGCATCCTATTCAGGGGAAAAAAATAAAAACAACTATTATTAATACAAAATCTCTCTGTACATCTCAGTAAAGGCAATAGTAAACCAAAGCCAAAACATACATGCAACATACATATCACATGCCACAACAATGAGAACAATTAGGTTAAGGCACAGTATTGTTTTAGAATTAAGAACAACTGCATTTCAGAACATGTACTTTTTATGCACATGTGAATTTAAATTATATGCAGTTATCTCCCTTAAAAAATCATGACAAAAGTACCTGCAAAGGATGAGTAGGACTTTGCTTTCATTACAGTCTGTCCCCTTAACTCTTTACAAAAACAGAGATGAGCACATTATCTTTTAGCAAATACTTAATGTTTGTATAATGCACATTTATTTTAACAAAATGACTTCATATATGTATAAACTCCTGTACAAATTGCCATTTATTACCTTGTCTTCCTCCTTTGGCAGCTGGCTTCTGAGGAGGAACACTGATGACATGAGACACCCTTGGCTTCGCACACTGTTGACTTGGAAATGGTACCCTTGCTTCTGACGAAGGGTACCGATTCCAGCTTTGATAGTTTGCTCTGGGTAACTCTAGAAAAAGAAAGTAAAGTTTTTAATACAACTACACATTAGCACTATATTTTATCCTACAAAACAATCATCCATTCTAGCACATCAAAAATAAATAAACACAGAAGAAAAAAATGTTCACATAATTTACAGTACACAACAGGTTTTTGCTGTAGCATCAACTCTCTGCCTATACCAGTACCTTTCTCCAGCCTGTACTGTCTAATGCTGCCCCTTGCTTTAGGTGCCTCCGTAGTCTGACTGCCCAGAGTGTACATATCTCTCTCCTTAAGGTATTCTGTGTGTCTTTGAAGAGCGTCTGAGGATGAAATGAACATGATTAAAATGACATATTCATAGTATAAAGTGTCACTTTGCCATACTACAGGCTTATGTTCTGCAATATATGCAGCACCTTTATTCCCGGGATTTTCCAAATGAATCGTTCGGCGACTCCTTAGGTACATGGGAGGTTGTTGAGTGTCCTGGTAAGGGACAGTTGTCCTCAACACATTTCTGTTCACTGCTCGAGGTTCTCCAGAGGAATCTAAAACAAAAAGAAAACATGTCGCACTCATATCTTCTACATACTGTGTGCTCTCTAATATAATATACAACAAAAATCTAACATAACCAAAAAGCTTCTTTCTTTTCAACTTTGTTTTGTTTTTGTTGACTCCCAGTTTTAAGATGTTAAATTATATATAAGTAAGACGTAAAATATATGGTAATTAAAAAGCATGTGATCATGTTTAATCCATGTTTCAGACTTTATGAATTATGAACACAGTGAGGAAATATACCCAATTTGCAGAATGGTCCAAATAACTGATCTCTTACATTTTTCTTGCCGATATCTGTTGCGGTCGCTTGAATCCCCCTCCTCCTCCTCATCTTCCTCCTCCCCTCCCTCAGACATCTCTTGGTCCTGGTCTTCATCCTTATCCTCACCCTGGTCTTTGAGCTCCATGTCCTCCTCACTGTCATTGGTCTCCACTCCCCCACCAGACAGCTTCCTAACTTTGTTAGGGGACTTTTCGTCTAAGACAATGGACAACAGAAAAATATATTAATTAAAAGTTACAATTAACATTAGTAAAAATACTTTTAATTTGTTTATTACAAGCGTTTTCCTGTTTTATTGCAATATCATGACTCACTCACGATATACAGTGACAGTGGCAAAACATACGTCCTTTCCTCTTAGGAGTGTCTACGACACGAAATTTACCTTTGTTAACGGAAGAATTCAAAGCATGTAGTTAGGTCTGAAATGATTTGTGTTAAGTCAGGCAGACTAATCAAACATACGATAATGAGACAGCTGCATTTACGAGTGTCATTCCATGCCTCCCGATACACCATTAGATTTCACACACCCTGAATTTCAGCATTTGTTGTCTACTGTACCTTCATCGTTCTCGGTCGCCTCCGCCTGATCACCGTTGGTATCTGTGGCTGGAATTTCATTTTCTGTCACTTTTCTCTTTCTCTGAGTGGTCGCTCTTTGATTTTTCTCAGCAAGTGCAACTGACGTTGAAAAAAGGAACACATTTGGCTAGTTGGACAAAGACTTCCTATTCCTTCATTTAGACAGAAGCCAATTTTCCACGTTGAAGACAAATGCACTTGAAACATGTTTTAAAAAGACTCGGACTACGGCTAGCTATTCCACCAAAACATCACTAAAACAACAGTTATAGTGTTAACTAGCTGTTATTGATAATGAGCTCATTTCGGTGTCAAAATCTCATCCACCATTCTTACCTCCACTATTTTACTTTACTTCCCTAATGACAGCCCACCAGCAAAACGCGGGAGGATGTTTCAAATTTCCGGTTTAATTCTTCGGCTATTTTAGCAACACTCTACAATGTCTTTTATGTAAGATACCAAGGTAGTGATGCCACATAACATGCACTGCAGTAACCTTAAGAATCAATTAGGCTGACAGCTAGTAAATTAGCTAGCTAGGTTCTCATACTGAAACGACATAATCGGTAGCAATCACGAACTTACTGAAACGTCCCGAGCAGGCTAGCTAACTCATTCACAAGAGTTTCGAGCCAGCAACCTTGCGATCTGAAAGTGAAACTAATCCTCAAACTAGCAAATATTCAGGTAATACAGCGTGAACGCGACTCCCACCGAATTAGGTGCCTACTTTGCCAAAGTTAACTAGGTACTCACTACTGTACATTTCCTATATGACTTAGCTTGCTAGCTTCCTTAGCTATTAGCAACAGCCGATTAATCACCCATGTAACGTTATGCTTCTCTAACCAGCTAACTTAGATAGCAGGCTAGCCATTTTCGACGTAGATAGTTTGGATAGCTTGCTTGGGTCTTCTATCTCATTGGAAGCGTTTGTTTTATCTTACTATAACTGCTAACAAGGTGGCTAGCAAACCATTTCATTCATAATCATAATTACCAACCTTTTGCCGTTTGTCTTGTTACCCTCATAGTTGTTACATTTGCCTTCTTTGTCAGTACGGCAGGATCCATTAAGTTATGCACCACGCTTATAAGATTCTTTGTGTCCGTTAATAAAACTTTTAGTCCCAGTTAACGTTAGTCATCAGACCTGAAAGACCTCTTCTTTGTTTCCACGGGTCTATTTTAGAAAACGCACCGATATCCGGACACCGGAAACACTGCGCTCATGACGTACACCATCGACACGCCTTTTAAAACGGCAAAGGCATAATTCTTCCATTTGTTGACAATGACATGAGAGCCGAGCTGCTGAATTTTGATGAACAACAAACCAATAGTGATTAAATGTCAAAATGCTGTACAATCCATTCTAAAGCGAGAAGTCTCCCAAGTAGTTACCTTAGAAATGCTAAGCATCTAATGCAGCGCAGTGTAGTTACTTTTTAAACACCGGTGTTACAAGATTCTGGTTCCTATTTTTAAGATGGGTGACATCTTGCAAGTACTTACATCCAAAAACAGTGTTTGCACATTACACATTTTACATGTATTTAATTTAAGGCACAAATCGGTCAATAAAATAGTTAACACAAATCTCACAGATAAAACAGAGTGACAAGGTAAACCTCCGGTTACAACGATACAACTTCAGGTAAAAGATTGAGATATGAGGAGGTGTCAAAACAGTGATGCAAAGCAGGTATCTCCAGCCCTCACAGAGGAAACTGTTTATATGGAGCACAGCTCTGGAGGTATTTTTACTGACTAAAGTATCGTGACTTAGATTAATAAATACACAATGAAAGACTGGGAAATGAAACTGCATTTCTCCTCACCCAAACAAACATGTTATGACTTTTGCAGCTCCTGTAGTAACTTCACTTTGAACTGATTAAAATTTTCAGGGACAATCTCATTTCTTTTATTCCAAAAACTGTAAGAACAACAAGAAATACAATTTTCAAAAAAAGTGCAAATCTTATGCAAACTATAAGACATTTTCAGGAGATGATCAATAAAACAGACCCTTAACTGATCAAATTACATTTTTGCTTCTGGATAGTTCAGTGTTGAGGGTTTTTTTGGAGTCGTATTTCCACTTTCAGAAAGTGCCGTTTTCAGATCGCACACCCTTGAAGTTCAATGCACTCCTCTGCAGCCACAGGCAGGATCAGATGTGAGATTCGACTCCAAAGCCCACCAAGTTTATCCATGTCCATTTTGTCAAAACTGGCCGGCAGGTCAGAGGAGAGAAATTTGTCCTGAATGTGATCTTGCACAATCTCCTCCACGGCGCTTAGACTCAAATTTGACCTGAGCTCCTCCTCCTCCACCAGGACAGTGAAGATCAGAGAAGCCCCTTTGAAGGCTGCATTCTCGTGGTCGCAATACCTGTAGGAGATTGAACAGAGGGACATAATGAGTGAAATCAGACAGACATTGGTTCTGACTGTGAGGGTTAGGGGGGCTCCTTTAGACTGCACAGCCTCGCTGCTCAATGCCCTGCTCTGTCAACCGCGGGGCAGGATCACATGTGAGATTCGACTCCAGAGTCCATTCAGTTTATTGATGTCCGTATGATTACTGGGACAAGGAGAGGAATCTGAATTGTAAGCAGTCCTGAACTAAGAACATCTTGTAAGATGCATTCTCGTGGTCGCAGTACCTGTAGAAGATAAGCGTGGACCCTGGGGGGAGCTCCTCAAACCGATGAATGACGGCTGCCCTCTTGTCCCCTTCAAAGGCGTCTCTCAGCTTGTTGTCAATATCCAGCTTGGCCTGGTCACTGTCCAGCTTGGCCTCGCTGGTCCCGTCTATGTGGAGGACGGTAGCATTGTGTGCCGAGGAGAAGGCAGAGGCCATGTGGCTGGCCAGGCAGTGCAGAGTCCTCTCAGCCCTGCGACCCGAGGTCAGGATCATGCTGACCGGCTCCGTGGGCTGGGCCGTCTGGAGATGCTTCTCCACGTGGATTTTGCTCCGCTTCCACAGTTCAGCCCTCTGGCTGGGGAAGTGCGATTTCACCTTTTCAAATTCTCTGCGAAAGATGTCAACACTTCCTTCCTCCTTTGGCTCAGGCTGTGGACTTGTGTATAACCAGCAAGCTATACAGAAAACTAACAATATAACTCCTAATAGTAAAAATGTATATTCTGTGGACAAAGGAAGAGAAAATCAGATGGGTTATCAAGAGTCAACACTATCATATGGTAGAAAATATTTAAGAGAATTATTCCAGAACTGATATGGTAGAAAGGGAGGGTCTTACTGAGCCAGTCTTTAGGTTTTGAGACATCTTCCTGCTGTGCCTCTGCTCCAAGGGATGAACTTTGAACATGTTCCTCACCGTCCACCTTCTTTGAGTCTTTGACCTCCACCTCTTCCTCATTGTGTGGTTCCACATATGAAACAGTGCTTTCTGCAGAGGTCTCCTGCCGTCTACGTCTGAGACCTGACCAGATATTTAGCTAGGATTGCTTCTCTTGCATTGTCACACAAAAAACACTGGTACAATTTTAAACTTAGACCATTAAAGCTTGTCTTAAAGAAAGACAAACTATGTCTTTAAAAGAGAATATACACAGTCACTGAGAAGAATAGACTAAAACTCCACCAAATACAAAGGGGCGACACACAGTCAACTATTCACCTGTTGTTAAGCCGAATTATGCATTTCCCACTCTGATCATACATACAGTACTTAGTGACATTTCACATTTACACTTCTATATAGTACAACAAAGAATTGCAAAGTAAAGTGATATGAAGCATTGATAAACACATGGAATTGATATGGCACACAAGATTGGTCGTTTTGAACAAACCTAAGGTTGTTGTAATGTTGTGCTGCGTTGCCTCTGTGGTGGGGGACAAAGTGTCAGCATCTTCCTTACTCTCCCTTTTGCCCTCCTCTTCCTTCTTATTCAGCTGTTCAGCATCTGAAACAGTGCTTCCATCTTGCACCCTCTGCTCCTTACAGGAAGCCAGAGAACCGCCATCACTCCTATCTGGTGGTGAAGATGATGATGAATCCTGGGTCTGCCGAGCTTCCGCAGCTGTGTGTTGAGGAACGTATAAAGTTAGAAGATTTAAACAACAAATTTAACATAGGATTCCCAAAACTGAGCAAATTACTTTCTCAATTTCTCTTGTTACATGCTCAAAGGAAGTATGTGGTTAAAACAAATTAGCCATCCTATCAAAAATGCATTATATCTCGGGCATTGTTACACACCAATCACAGGTACAAGCTGTAACTTACAACATCATCAAGGCTTATTTGCCTAGAAAGACTATGTGAGTGACGCTCATTCACAGCTGTGTGTAGGGTAACATAAGCAGGAGAACATCCATGTAAAACGAATCAATACCTCCTTTCTAACAGAAGTTATATTTGAGCCAGAGTATAGACAAAAAATATGAAAGCTGATATGGGCTCCTAAACTGCTAATACCAAAACTAATATTCTTTGTGTTAAGGACAGATGGTTAAGATGGATCATGATGGTTTTCTTTTAGTTTTATCCATTAGCTTTGCATTGACTACCTGCAATACAAATACAATATACTTGTCCAGTCAGCTCTCTCAAACTCATTTATCTCTGCCCATAAACCAAATCTCATCTTGAGCCAGTTCTTTTAAAATGTATATTATTCTAATCTAATCATACATACTGTACATACAAAACTCAATCATGCACATTTATGTGGAATATATTTGTGTGTATTTATGTTCATGTCATATTTTCACTTTCTTGTAGTAGTCCAGACACAATTACTAAGACCAGAGATATGAAACACCAATAGAAAAAGCAATAATTTTTTAACTAATATGGTAGAAAAGATGGGTCTTACTGAACAAACCTATAGGTGTTGTAACATCCTGCTGCATTGTCTCTGGTGAAGGGGACAAAGTATCAACATCTTCCTTACTCTCCCTTTTGCCCTCCTCTTCCTTCTTATTCAGCTGTTCAGCATCTGAAACAGTGCTTCCATCTTGCACCCTCTGCTCCTTACAGGAAGCCAGAGAACCGCCATCACTCCTATCTGGTGGTGAAGATGATGATGAATCCTGGGTCTGCCGAGCTTCCGCAGCTGTGTGTTGAGGAACGTATAAAGTTAGAAGATTTAAATAAACATATAATATAAGATTCCAAAGACTCAGTGTAAAGATTTTTTTTATTTCTCTTCTTAAATGTTCAGACAAAAGAATGTATGGTTAAGAGAGAAATATTCAATTTATGCACCAGCTGTTAAAAAGTATGTATTTCCCACTCGGATCATATACACATTGCTTAGTGTGTAGAATTTCTCATTTTCACTTCTATATAGGACAACAGAAAGAATTACAAAATAAAGCAATATGAAGCATCAATAAACAAAAGGAACGGATATGGCAGACAAGAAGGGTTTTACTGAACAAACCTATAGTTGTTGTAACATCATGATGCGTTGCCTCTGGTGTAGAGGACAAAGTATTGACATCTTCCTTACTGTCCCTTTCACCCTCCTCTTCTTCATTTTCCAGCTGTGCAGCATTTGAAACAGTGCTTCCATCTTCCACCAACTGCTCACACCTGCAAACCTGAGAACTACCATCACTCACACCTGGTGATGAAGATGATGAGGAATCCTGGGTCTGCCGAGCTTCCAAAGCTGTGTGTTGAGGAACATATAAAGTGAGAAGACAAATAAAAATATGATTCCCAAAACTGAACAAAAACATTTTATTTCTCTTGTTAAATGTTCAGACAAGAGTATATACAGTATGGTTAAAAGAGGAATATTCCATCTATGCACCAGCTGTTTAAAATGACATATTTCCTGCTCTAATCATGTAAACAATGGTTATTGTGCAGCATTTCTCATTTCCACTTCTACATAGCACAACAGACAGAAATATATGATTAGCAAGTATGAGAAGATAATTTATAAGAATATATGGTTAAAATAAGAAAATGCCATGTAATCAAAAATGTATCAGACAAGGACCAGATCTATCACGGTCTCACGTTAATGACATGCACAAGCCTTACAAGTTTATGACAAACAAATATACAGCGTCGGCTAAGCTTGTCTGCCTAGAAAGACTGCCATCATATAAATGGTATGATATTTTAAAAGTACATATTCCCAATAGTCACGTGCCAAAGTACAGTGATAACACTTACAACGACAAGGAGTTATATAGGGACACCGCACAGGGAACTGACAAGTTTTAGCTTGCTGAATGTGTGAATTTAAAAGAGAACATATTAACAAATAGTCACAGCACAAAGTACAGCGGTAATCCTTCCAAAGCCAAGCGCATGAATTTTGTATTATTCATGTATTTTTCTGTGAGAAAAATGACAGTGAACTTACTGTTCTCACCTCCACAATATTCTTCTTTTTCGATCTTACTGCTGCTTGAGTTTACCTTCTGCTCGTCAGAGGGTAACAAACAAGCCCCACCATCACCTTGGTTATGTGATGTTGAGGTGACATCATGGGTCGACGATGTGACTTGTTCTTCATCCCCTGTGTAGGAGTATTAGAAAGCTACTTCTTTGTTTATTTGTGTGAATACAATAAATAAGGCTGTGGGTGAGAATACTGATATTTACCATTAGCAGGGCAATTACTCGTTTCCATGTGAACTGTTTGAAGAGCGGTCCGTGTCTGAGAAAAGGGAAATTATTCTTTGTACTCGCGCACCTCCAGCCCGTAGAACATTGATCGTTGTAAGCAGAATCTGTATGTAGATACGTGCCGTTAAGTCGTTCAATTAGACACTGAGACATAATAAAAATCAGATAGGACATTAATATACACCGCTCAGGTATAACGTTAACTAAATTCGACACTACATTACATTACATACTGTGAGCTAAGGAATAGCAATAGCAAAGCAGTAAAGTTAGCCAACCATCTAGATACATAGCTAATCTAACAGTTCAACCGTTCAACTATATATTTACCTAAATCTTGTAAAACGCTAAGTAGTTAGCCTAGTCTAACTTGTATTCAAGGTACCTAAAGGTCTCACTTATACAAACCCCAAAATATTTCTCGTTAGTTAATTGGAGTATCTAGTAATGAACGTCAGTGACATCGCGTTCCAGTTTCAGACAGGCCAAAACCATTTTAATGATAACGATATATTTCCGTCACCTGGACAATACACCCGTTCTACCCCAATTGATCTTCCACCATGCTGTTTTAGAGTTGTTATCATCACATTCTTACCGACTGTCAGGCCCCATAAACGACTTTCTATAAGGAATTTCAGTCTTGAAACTGCCCTTTGGTACTTGTTCAAACGTTCACTTCCACATCATGACATCTGCGTGGGAACATGACAATTCGTCTTGAATTAGGAATCGTTTCCCTCCGAACTGTGTGTAGAGTAACACCAGTGATTATGACGTCGTTCCAGGATGGTTACAGAAATTAAAGGGCAATTGCAACCTGAAAACGCCGCAAATTTTGACCAAAACAACAAGTGCGTACAGATACAAGATCTGTCACATCAAATTAAGTATTTCATGCGCGCCGTATGACAAGGAATTACGTTACCGCGGCTGAATGAATCCTGTGTAAACTTTAAACCCTTCACAACGAAAGGTTTCCATGGACACAAACAATGAGCACGTTCAGAAAATGTAATATATTCAAGTAAAAGCTCTATGTAGGCATATTAATCGTATGGTGCAATATAGAAAAGATTCATCCACTCTGTATTCTGTAGCCTACATATTTTATAGTCCTATATCTTTAATTCTGTGTTTTTATGTGATATTGTATATTCAGATTGTAGGCTATATCTGCATTAATATGTATCGTAAATTGTATATTCATGTTTGTTTTATACCTCAAAAACCTTTATGTTGTATGTCAGTAAAGGTGCCAGTGTATGATTTATGATTACAAATGTTGTGTCAATTCACAAATAAACACAATTTGGCCTGAAATACTCATAGTAAAATCTGAGTAGGTACATGTTACGCTTAATTATGAATTAAAGGGAAAAAAGTCAATGATGTCATGTCAAACGTAGATTTCTCTCAGTATAGTTGTTAAAGACTTTGGACTGACAGCTTAGGTATACAAACTCATCATTCAGATGAAGATGCTGTGAGTATTACAATATGCTATGACTAGTAAATGAACTTAGATGTTTATTATATATATTAGTTACGACAAACATGCCATGTGTAACTACATATGTTGTGTAAGGTATGACACATGTGTCCACCTCTGTGTTAGGAATACAGTTATAACATAATATGAAAGAAAAAAAATCAAATACATACCCTTCCAGTAGGGAAAATTTACACTAGCTAACCAGATAGTGGCTTTTGCCACTCTCCTGTTTACGTAGGCACAGAATGGAGGTTCACATGGAGAACTGATCTATTTCACAATGTTACCTAGTTAAGTGACATTCAGCTACAGAGCATTTTATTACATACAGCATATATGTGATCGCTTATATAACTAAACGCTTGATTACAAGGTTTTGTCATTTCTATCGAACAATGATTTTTGTTTTATTTTGAACAACAGAGTCAACTCGGTATACAGACTGATGTTCCAATATGCTTCCTCATATGTCAACGTTTTCAATATGCACGCGTAGAATTGCAAACCTATTGTGTTTTGGTCAAGTAAAATATTCCTTCATAGCTTAAATCATGTGACTTCATCAGATGAATTCTGTCTATATCACAAATGTCAGAAAATCGTTGTGATGGTAAGACATCTTACACCGAAGCAGGTCCAAATCATGGAACCTGGTCAACCACGGCTACAATTTGGACCCTTCTCCAATTGTCTGTGTTGCACACCCGGCCACTACAGGTACAGACACTTTGTTTTTATTTTAACGTGTAGGTCTGTGTGTTCTTAAGTATGTGTTTCAAGTCAATTCACTTTCGAGAAAAGTTACCACTTGCTTACTGAAATTGAAAGATTCTTTGCACAAATCTATTTTGATAAGAAAATCAGTAGTGTCTGAAAAGAACCACAGATGTCGCTGTCGGATAAAGTTATCCACATTCTCGACACTGCCATGAAAACTACCATCTGGCACACAGTGAAACAGCTGTTTCTATGCTATAAACGTTATTTAGTCTAACTTTTAATCGAGCTGTAGATTACTGCAATTCTTCAGAAATACACGAAACACATGAAAGTTCCCATTATCATTGTCTTTTATTTTCCGCCTTAACAGTAGCTTTTAACTGTGATGCTCTATGCGGTTTGGTCTGGTGCTTAGCATGGCAAAGTAAATAAAATTATCTATGTTATTTAGTTATTTCTCTCGTGGTTTTAGGTTTGCGATCAACGCTGTATCCAGCATCCTTGAAGCTGAGGGTGAGCCATGACAACATCCTTGGCTGACCCCTCCCCCTTACTTGATTAGATTAATCCAAACAGGTCCTTCCCACCTACTCACTTTCTCTCTAACATTGCAGCAGCTTTCATTTGTCCTGAAGTCATATACTGATCACAGGGATTACAGTTACCGGGAACAGTACATCAAATTGGTTCCTCATCAGACAAGAAAACACATTTTCTCTGTGCTTATTTTGGACTAGGCAAGAAGTCAGTGGATGCTGAGCTACAAAATGCAACTGGTGCTTCAATGAAAATACCAAGTAGTAATACTGATACAATAATGACAATTTAGGCTGACCACTGGAAGTGTCGATTTCACTCCCACTTACGACTTACGTCCATTTCTCTTCAATTTTTTGCAAGAATCCATCATGTCTAAACTGGGTATTTTGTACATTTTGTGGTGCGTGGTCAGTTGTATTTTGGCCGCACCGAATGAGACCATGGATAATACACTCAAAGGTGGTACACCTGAAAATAAAGAGAACTTGAATGATCAAAATGAGACTCTTGAGGATGAGACGGATAACCAAGAGAACATTCTTACGCAGGTAATACACTATTTAAATGCGTATAATAGGCAAGTGTATGGTGCTTTAATAATAAAAAATGTCCGAAATCAAAAAGCAACTGTTGTTTTGAAAGTTACTCTAATTGAAAAGGATACATGCTGGCAGTAAATTATGAAGAGCGGTAGCAGTATTTTCCTTGTTTGATTATTTCACAGTGTGAAATGAATGTATGCTCAAACATAAGTAAAAGTAAAATAATCATTAATAAAACAGTAAAAGTGATGTAATCGTTGATTCGGCAAGATGCATGAGCATTATCCACATGCCACATGTGTTGCTTAGCCTCTAAATGTACTTGTGCAATAATTACAATTTACGTTTTGTAAATTTATTTGCTCCAGTGAATATCAATTATGTTCACGTTGTGAAACTGTGCGCTGGTTATACGTGGTGGAAAACGCATTCATCTTCTTTCCGTTGTAGCTGCTGGGTGATTATGACAAAGTGAAAGCGCTTTCGGAAGGCTCTGACTGTCGCTGTAAATGTGTTGTCAGACCCCTGAGCAGGAGCGCCTGCCGGCGAATCGAGGAAGGCAGCGCCAAGGCTCAAGACTTTTACACAGTGGAGACTGTGACATCGGGGCCGGACTGCAAATGCGCGTGCATTGCGCCTCCTTCGGCTCTGAACCCCTGTGAGGGGGATTACAGGCTGAAGAAGCTCCAGAACGCAGGGGAAAATGACGTTAAGGTAAAAACGTAGTCTAGTCTCTAACATAAAGTCATGCTTTGTACAACGATTCCCCTTGAGCAATCCTAAGTGTGTTGTCTAGGTGTCCACTTTTAATAGCGTAAGACGGTGTATATTCCATTTTTGATTAGACCATCTCTACCATGGAGAAACTGTCAACTCAGAGTATTTCGAGAAACCCGCCTAATCCTATTTTTTTAATCTATTTATTTTAGTTCTCAACAATTATGGAATTGCTCGAAGGCTCTTTTTACGGAATGGATCTGTTGAAGTTGCATTCAGTTACAACAAAACTCCTCGGTCGTGTTGAGAACATAGAAAAGGTATGTTTTACGGGATTTAAATTGATATTCTTGTCAACAACACTCGTGAAACAACATCCAGAAGGCCAGGGAATTTGAAATACAATGAAATTAATTGTTCCCACACACACCCAGGCTGGCGCTGTATCTAGTTTCTCTTGTTTAAATATGAAGCCATAGTCATAGTTTATTCTCTATATTAGCACATTTTTCATAAAAGAGCAAACGTGATTCAGGCTTATAAAGCTCCTAGGGGAAATACTACACAGATGCAAAAGGTTTATTTTATTAGTGTGTCAGCTGTGGTTATGGGTAACGCCCTTTGTTGGTCTTAAAACTGTGTTCAGCAGTATTTATTTCAATATTGGAAAATTAAACTGTCTTTTTAAATTGCTGTGTGTGTTACAGTGCTTTTTAAAAAAAAAAAAAATTAACTCTGTATATAATGAAAAGGGTGAAGACAGTAAAATCTGAGACAGTGTCCTTGCTGAATCCCCAAGAGGCTGTTGTGTCAAGAACATTTCATTCAAGTATCAATGATTGAATCATATTGCACTGATATACTGGACTGAGCTCTTAATGCACACAGATATGATACATTGCACTCCTTACTTACTCGGCAGGTGGCTGCATTCAGTCTGGCTGAGACAGCTTACATTTTACACCCAACTGAAAATTTGCCAAAATAGATCAGGTTCAACATCCTACTCAAGGGCACACCAGCAGTCTTCCGCCTGGGAGCTGAACCTGAAATATGCCACACAAACATTCAGTGCTTGCCCAAGACTTCACACTACTGCCCACTGAACCCATTGAGGATCAGAGCTACAGCATGCGCTGGGCAGAGGGAAAGCTTCCTTGATGACTGCTGTCTGTACCAGCTTCCTACACAGCTTTACAGTTAGTCTGGCCTGCCTTGTGAGTTCCTTCGTCTTGGTTCTATACTTATATATTTATTGTTTTGTTTGTTTTTGAACAGGCAGTCTCTCAAAATCACACCAAAGAGAGAGTCAGTCTTAAGAGCAGCTTTCCTGAGCAGGTGCAACCAAAGGAGAAACCGTCCCACCAGCACATGGAGAAGAGGAAGCGCCCAAGTGAGCTGGGAGATGCCGCTGCGGCGTACACGCATGCAGAGGTAATGTGGGTCCAGGTTCAGGCTGCAGCGGTGCCACCCCTTGTACTGCTGTTTCTTACCCTCATTTCACCCTGTTCATATAAAACACTGGACTCTCAATAGTTTTTACTCAACTGTTGGTGGTTCACAGTCTCCAGGACACCATTAAAACATCATTCCTAATCATGCTCACTATTTTTCTATTCATGTCCATCCCCTGCCTTGGACAGCTTGAAACATGGATAAAATTTATTTAAACAAGTCCATGGTATTGTGTTTATGCTACTCTCAATATGCAATACATATTTATATCAGGCTCTGCAAAACGTCTTTGGACATGTCACTGCAAATACAGAGAACTCTCATTTCCTAATTTGAAACTGGAAACAAATGACAGTCTCATCACGTACTACTTCATCAAAGCCAAGTGACTGGAATGTGTTTTTTTCCATTGCCATTTTTTCCTTATAAACTCAGTGTCTAAAAAATGGAAACACAATGTTTAAATAATTACTGCAGTAATTTGGGATTTGGCAAATCAAACAGACAATTTATGTAAAAATTAGCTTTTGGCCAAAATGGTCTTTTTAAGTGAGGAAAGTCTCTGGTGTGGATTATAGGCTCGGTCCTTGGTCTTATTTGGTCTACCTATAATCCAAGGTGGAAACGATGTCCAGCATTATTCATAAAATTTGGCAAACCAGTTTTATATGGTTTTCATCAGAGCCAAGATTGTGTCCCTGAGGTAGGTTTTCAGGAGGGACACTGAGCAACTACGAGTATGTTTATCAGAGCAGCTGTGATGCCTCTGTCCCCAGTGTGAGACAACTTGTGCTTTGTCCCATGAACAGAAATTTGAGGAGAGGTTTGTTGGAAGCCAGGGATCCAGCCAGGGGCTATCTAGACCCTTGCTGAAAAGAAGTCAGCCTGAAGCCCCCACGGTGGCCCAGCGGGCACCCAGCCGGGTGATGACTGGCCCTCGCGGGGCAGTCATCAGGGGGATAACATACTACAAATCCAATGCTGTGGAGGATGGGGACGAGGATGAGAGCTGTGAGTATGAGGGCCTTGGTATCCTAAATCGTTTTGACCCCATAATCTCACTTCGCGGTCATGAGGTCTATTATCCCCTGTATTGTCCCAAAATTTTCCCACAGTAGTTTGAGGCCTCATTGTTTTGCTGTTTGTAATGACATAACTCATAGGCTCCACAGCAAAATGGGAAGTATGATCAGATTAACCAGTTATGGTCAAATCCAGTGAAATATGAACCAGCAAGAGAGAGTTAACATGCTTTTCATCAAGCCAAAATCCTTTTGACCTGGCTACTCCCAAGACTTCAATAAAAAAAAGATAATGTCCTTTCGAAGCAACTGCTCAATCAGATATTACAAAAACAGGAAGACAAGACCGGCAATAGATCTGTTTTAATCTGCTTTCTTATTGTGTGACCAAGAGTCCACAGTGCTAGACCATCAAAAGGCAGGGTATTGTTTTTACAAGCCCTACTGTTAAACATAAACCCCTATGATTTCTGTGGTTTTTATATGTTTCATGTAATTTGGCAAGTGAAACATAGCAGTGTCTTCTCCACAAAAAAATAATTTCATTGCTATTACATAAGTGTAAGTGTCATTCATTGTTACTTCATGAGCAATCTTGATTTGATGTTGATAGCTCTATTTCTTTACAGGGGTCTGAAACTCAGACTCAGTCTCTAAGATTATGCTGTCTACATAGATTTAACTTTCACATTGTACGGTGCCCATTTACTCTCTGAAAGTACCATTTGTAATCAGATGTATGTCTTAGTACAGTTAAGCATTGAGGCTGATCCATTCTATGTCTTACCTGTGCAGTAGCGGAGGATGAATTTCTGAGTGGTGATGGTTCTGTCGATATGCTGATTGAAGATCAGCTCCTCAAGCACAGGCCCCCACCCACCAAGGCTAACAGGAGGGCGAAGCCAGTGGCTGTCCCACTCTCAGCTACAGCCACAGAGAGGGAGGTTACTCAGAACACTCTGCTGACCCAGGCTCCCCAAACGAACCCTGCCACTCAGGTGGGTTCCACCACATCTGTGCCAGTTCTCACTGAGGGTTTCTCAGAGTCTGACACAAACAGCCCAGCCACAATGGAGAGAGCTACAGAGAATGCATCTGCGGCCACTGAGGCACCCACCAGTACAAACGCCATTCTCAAGACCACAATGGTTAGTCCTGAGACCACACCGTTTATTTCTGAGAGTACACCAGCCATTCCTGAGACCACATCGGCTACTTCTGAGACCGCACCAGCCATTCCTGAGGATACCCCTGCCATTCCAGATACCACACCAGCCATTCCTAAATCCATACCAGCTACTCCTGACACCACACCACCGAATCCTGAGACCACACCAGCCATTCCTGGGACCACACCATCCATTCCTGGGACCACACCAGCTATTCCTGGGACCACACCAGCTATTCCTGGGACCACACCAGCCATTCCTGGGACCACAGCAGCTATTCCTGGGACCACACCGGCCATTCCTGAGACCACACCGGCCATTCCTGGAACCACACCAGCCATTCCCAACACAACAGTGGCCTCTCTCAAGACCACAGTTGCCATTGATGACAATACAAAAGCTATCTCTGAAACCGAAACAGCAATTCCCAGCACAACAGTGGCCCCTCATAAGACCACGACAGCAATTCCTGAGACAACGACACCCATCCCTACGCAAACGACAGAGGCAATTTCCAGCAGCACGTCTGGCATTCCCACAACCACAGCAGACACCACGGTCACCATGACCACAGAGGCCACCTCCACACCAACCGCTCCACCAACTACCACAAGGAAAACAGAATCATCTACCTTGTTCTTGCTTACCACGTCGCCAACGATGACGCAGAGACGGACGTCCACCACCACTGTCACACGAACCACGACCACACGCAGGACAGCGGCACCCAGACACAAGTACCGCATCAGCTGGCCCGAGAGCTCATCCGAGGAGAACTTTGGGGAAGTGCCCCCAGTCCCTTCTGGTATGTCAGTATCCCTTATTCTCAGACTGTTTCAGTTTTTTGCAGTAGTAGTTTTACCTCAATTAACTTTTGAATTCAATTTTAAATGAGACACTGGATCAGGTGTGCATATTGTATTGTACAAGTGTATCACTAAATAGATGTACTCTAATCAAGGGCTGTGTTTGTTTTCTGAGGAGAGATTCCATTCCCTATGTAACAACCATGCACCAAAGGTGGAATCCTCAAGTGATTTGCACTATCTGGCTTTGTGGTTCACAGGAGAATGTAAAGACACTTTGGCCACAATAGCTGATCCTGTGACTCACAACACATATGGCCGAAATGAAGGGGCATGGATGAAGGACCCAAAGTCACCTGATGACAAGATTTATGTCACCAATTATTATTACGGAAACAATCTGCTGGAATTTCGGAATATGGAGATTTTCAAGCAAGGTAACATAATGATGAACTTAACACGTTTAATTGTATGTTCCTTTTCTTTAAAATGATAGCTTCTTAGGTCTAAGTGTGTTTGAACCCTTTTTTCCCCACCTCACCCCCAGGGCGCTTTACCAATTCTTACAAACTCCCTTACAACTGGATTGGCACGGGTCACGTGGTTTACGACGGAGCATTTTACTACAACCGGGCATTCTCCCGTGACATCATCAAGTTCGACCTGCGAATGAGGTACGTGGCGGCGTGGACCATGCTTCACAACGCCGTGTTCGAGGAAGCCAATCCCTGGAGGTGGAGAGGCCACTCCAACATCGATTTCGCCGTGGACGAGAGCGGGCTGTGGGTCGTCTACCCGGCGATAGACGACGAGGCCTTCTACCAGGAAGTGATCATCCTCAGCAAGCTGAACCCGCTCGACCTGAGCATCCACAGGGAGACTTCCTGGAGGACCGGCCTGAGGAAGAACTTCTACGGCAATTGCTTCGTCATCTGCGGCGTCCTGTACGCCGTTAATACCCACAGCCAGATGAACGCCAACATCCTGTACGCCTACGACACTCACACAAACACGCAGATGGTCCCCAGGCTTCCGTTTGTGAACAACTACACTTACACCACGCAAATCGACTACAACCCCAAGGATCGAATTTTGTATGCATGGGACAATGGCCACCAGGTTACATATAATGTCATATTTGCCTACTGAGAAGGGCAGCCAGAAAAAATAGAGCAATATAAAATGGTCTGAGCACATTTTTGTAAAAAAAAAAGAAAAAAAAAATTTAAAAAGAATAAATTCTATTTGTGTAAGTGGATTGTAGATCAGTCTACGCAGCCATGTTTTATGATATAGCAACCTTTTTATAGCTTACAGTTCTGTCGTACGTATGTTTTGTGTTTTTAATTTCTATTTTTTCACCAACTATTTAATGTTCACTTTTTACCTCCTGATGGGCTGGCAATTAGATCACTTACTGAGGTATGAGATGACTTCATGGTATTGGATCATAAAAATATACTTAATATACTGGAATTTAAAAGTACAACATGCAATGGAACAAATGAATGTAGCCTAGCAGTACTTTCTAGTCATTTTGCGCAAAATTCAGCAGTTACAGCACAACATGCATAGCTAACAGATTCTACTGCAATACATGTTTGGTTAAAAATAAAAAACTGAAAACAGCTACACGTAAACACATTTTAGATTATTTGAACGTGTGCACACATAGCAACTCCATTATTACCAACAAAAAATATTTAACGTATGAAATATTAAACTTAGTTATAATGTTGTATCAATGTTTGAATCACACAATAACTACTTTAGTACTATACTCCTTATATTCCTGTTTTTGTGTAGCTCTTAACATTGCTCTTAACATTATCACATTTCTGTCTAATTTGTTGGAAGCACTTACTCCTTTTTGCATTGGGTTACACTCTCAGATTGTTTGGAATGGCTTGCATTAAAACTGCCTGAAACCTTTCCTTTGTAGTTTCTGGGCTCTTCTCTCTGAGAGGCTGTGACAACAAACATGCATTAATCAGCAGCGATTCAGTTTCCTGTGGAAACACACCGCAATCTAATCTGGATCCCAACACACTGAGAACACTCTGCACCAAGCAAACAAGCTAACAAACCTGATGTTCATCACTGAGGAAAAAGGAATGACTTTCTATGTCTGTGCTTGTGTTTTTAACTTGGAATTCAGAATTTGGCATCTTATTTATAATTTTACTTAGTGGACCCAGTAACAGAATAATTTAATGAAAGTAAAGTATATGCTAGCACCCGCCACCCCTCAACTTCACAAACATAATAAACATGACACCTCTAAGTTCTTCCAGTGCTTTATTTGCTTCTGTGTTTGATAAAAAAGTGACACAGATATACCTGTACTTTATTTCAGTATGTGTTATTTGTGTCTGAGTCCCTGAATGTTCAAAGGTATTGCAGATAATAATTCTGAATTTCAAACATAATCCATGTAATCAAACCTGTATGATTATACTCAAAATCCAAAAATAATACCTCACAACAACAAAGATTAATATCTGTTTGAAAAAAAAGCGAAGGTAAATAAGAAATGGCAATAAATAGCTACTGGTATTTATACACAAAACACCAGAGGGAACAATCACATTTTAAAGTAGTATTTCTTACTTTTAGAATGCTGAATCGCTAAATGTTCATAATCTATGAACAAAAATGAACATGTCAACTGGGCAATTATCTTTTATGCCACATCCCTTATAAAGCACATTAAAAGGTTTTACCTCTTACTCAATATGAACCCTCAATTTCCTTGGCATATACAGTAGCATACTATGTGTATTACTACTCACAGATACTGTAGATTTAAATGCTCTTGTGGTGCTTGTCAATGAAGTTACAATGAAGTTTAACATTGAAATTGTTCAGAGTAAATACAAAGAACATTTCAAAATGTTCTTATATACACATAGCACAAATTTTGCATTCCAATTTTTAAAAATTAGCAAAATAACAACATATTCTGGATTGGACTCTATAATTTCTCACCAAAATACAGAAAGTATATGCATGACTAAAAATTAAACAAACATGAGAATTTGAATAAGCACCTCATTTCATCCAATATTCATCCTTCTTTCTTGAAATAGTGCTGTTCATTAGTAAGCAGCATTCTTAGAAAAATACAATCTTTAACATTGCTCAACTCAAATACATCGCAACATATATGCATTATTAAATAACCTTCATAGATCAAAACATGTCTGCAAATTTTGTTTTCTCTGTGCAAACTCTGTTTTGTGAATTTTGTTTTCTATTTAGAAGTTTTGTGCATCTGTAGAAAAATTTTTCAAATGATAAAATTCACGTAGAGCGTAGCAAAGATGATGAGGATGGTACTGCAGTGTATATAATTTAATTCTTTGTGACAATCCCTTTTCTTCACTTATGTTTCTTATGTCACATGGTGTGCCCTTTGAGATGGAAACTGAAAAACCAGGAATCAGGGACTTTTAAACAATCTAGTGCAGTTCCAAATGACAAGAAATAGACAGCAATATGACATAACACAACAAAAAGTGGTTTTGTTGACATGATGTGTGATACCATAGCTTTTGTGGATCTCACTTTATAAGTCTCTAGTATAGTCAAATTTTACTGTTCCAGGTTCTGTGTTTCAAGGCTTTCTTTGCAGAGGGTACACCTTGTAACATCATAAGGAGCAATCTCACTATCTCACTAGTAAACCCTAAGACATTATTCATTTGGATGTGGTAGAGGGTCTAACTTCTTCTATGGTAACATATTTAAATTTTTAAGTTGGAATATTAGTAGATTTAATGGGTAGAGAATGGCTGACTATTATAAATGTGCTGCAAAATGCATGAATTCCAAAACAAGAGAGCAATTTCACCAAACAAGATAAAAACAGATCATTCATAATAGAGCTGAACATCTATAGGAACATGTCCCGGAGGAGCAGGAACTGCTTCAATAAATAGAGGCAACTGTAAATATTTTCTTTCATTAGCAAAACACAGTGCAAAGAGCTGAGGTGAGCCATCAATCTCTGCTCAAAACAAACTAGAAAAATTGTAATCTTTCAAATTAAGACATTTGATTTAGTGGTCTGACGATTTGGCCCATCTTATGGATGTTGCCGTTCACCACAATACTGTTTTGCTGTGATAGATTCTATAAGATAATCCATTATAAATTCAGTGAGGAACACCCCTCCAATATATTATGCCAATCAGTCATTTATGACCCTCTCTCCCCTCTCTGCGACCCTTCGCCATGTTTTTTAAAAGTGTAGGCTGGCACGTAAACCTCTGGAATGCTCAGAGTGACAGTATGAACAGGAAACGGGGGGAGCCATAAAACTGACATTTGTGTTATGAAGGGGTTACTCAGGGTTCAGCTCTGGGACCCCCTGTTGATATTTACCAATTACCCTGGTGAGGAGAGCCGGGGGGGGGTCGCACTATCAGAGAACAACCCGTCTGCCACACACGGCATAGACGTGTCCTTCCCATGAACGTGACGAAAACAGGATCTGAAAGGGGCACGGCAAGCTGACACTGACCATTTGAGCTACTTTAATATCAAAAGGCAGCCTTCAGGTTTTCCTGTAGCCAACCAGGAATCCTAATTAATTAATCCTCATTAGTGAAGAGACGCCAAAAAATTGGGTTCTGATGTTTGGTGACAACCAACCAACCGAAAAGGCAAAGAGGAAAGTTGATCAGTTGATCAGTTGTCAGCTGATGAGAACGGTGTTTCAATTAAAAAGTGGGCAGAGATATACAGTTTTTACTGTGTCTTTACAGAGAACCATCTGATTTGCATACGTCGGCTGAGTTTAGGCAGACCCCGTGAGTACTCCTACAGGAGGTGCCGCTTGGCCATTGGCTGGGGCCGAGTGGTAGAAAGAGTTGGTGTGGTTAACGCGCAGGAATGGCGGGATGCTAGAGGATTTGATGTGGAGGATCCTGGTGTCCACGACTTCACAGTCGATCTGCATCATCACCTCATACTCTTCGTCTTTTATCACGCTGTCTGTAATGAGAAACAGCCATTTCAGATACACATGAACACAACTGGCAATGAAAGTTGACACAGGATTGGAGACACATTCATGTTAAACAACTGCAGGCCATTTTGCATCGGTCCCAAACACCATTGCTGCCTCTCAGATTTTCAACTCTTCAATTTTGTTAGATCAAAAAATAAGCAAGCCCACAATGACACATAAAAAACAGAAATAAAAAAGGTATTAAGGTATATAAGCCTATGGAGAAACCTGGCTTTGTGAGGCCGCTGCACAGGACAGAAGGGAGTACAGAGTTTGACTGAACATCACTGAATCCACTGTGCTGTGGATTACAAGGCGTTAAACAGCACTGTTGCAGAAGCAGATGGCGAACAGAGGTGAATCACAAGTTGGAATTCCTCCATTCAGATAAACAGAAATGCATATTTCATAAAAAAAAAAAAAAAAAAAACAGGCCTCATAATAGTTTGTGCTGATTAATGGTAGCAGGTCAGGTTATTAAACTGATCACAGGCCTGAAGGTCAACTCAGCCTCCGGAGACACACTAACTTAAAGCTCTGCTGTCAAAGCTGATAAATCTGTGAAATTCACAACAAATGTAAATGGAAAACAAACTGAAAAAAAAAAAAATTCCACTTCCGAGGAAAAAAAAACACATGCTAATTTGCTGCTAACTTTAACTCCTATTCCCTCATCAGACAGCTGGCCATAAATCTATTGTGTGACCAACAGGATGCAGCTCACATGTTCAGCGAGGTGAGGGATGTCCGCCATTACCTGCGACTGATCCTCCCCTTCTCATAAAACCCACCTAGTAAAAACAAATGCCTGACAGCATGCATTTCTGCACAGACCCTCAAAAATGTGTAACTTTTACAAGCAGAGCACCACTGACAATTCACAGACAATCTCCTATTATGGCTTTCCCTGTGGAGCGCACACCATCCTCGTAACGTCTCCCATAATGACAGGCTGAATGCAATGCACGCTATCTAGTTTTACTGCTGGCATGAATAACCCGACATGTCTGCAGATTGCTAAAAAAAAAAAAGCTAGGAAGCTGGTGCAGGGTAAGGGGTGGCGGTGGAGCATAGTGGTTAAGGAGCAGGACTCGTAACCGAAAGGTTTCCGGTTCAATTCCCTGCTGGGGCACCGCTGCTGTACCCTTGGGCAAGGTACTTAACCCACAATTGCTTCAGTAAATATCCACATGTATAAAGGGATAACATTATGAATAACTGTAACTGATGGATAAGAGCATCTGCTAAATGTCAGTAATGTAATGGGTAAGGAATGTCTTCTGAAACACTTGCTGACATTAGCTAATCATTCCCTCAATTTAGGATAATACAATGGTCAACGTATCACCAATAAGCCACTGTCCCACTGTCTTTCCGGTACTCAACTCCTGTGGAACTAAACTAAATGACATAGTATGTAAACTAATAACTGTGCCGGCACACACTAAGTATGTGACAGGCTGATTCAAAAGGAATCCTGATTTCAATCAATATCCAACATATGTCCTATATAAGGGTACTTGACAAATGGAGGTGAAACAGTATTTTTTTTTAACAAAGTACACATTTTCATAAGGATTTTACGAAATTCTAATGTTCAAAATCTGAATTTTCCTTAACTGCAAGTGTTTGCCAGATATTTTTTTCTTTTTCCACCATTTTACAAGCATTTCTCACAGCCCCAGGCATAAACTGTCCTGCGGTGTGACACCACACTACAGTAAAATTAAAAAAAATAAATAATAATGATGAAAGTATAGATCAGTTGTATTCAAAGTTTAAGGATCCCTTTCTGCAAACCATCAGTAATACTCTGCATATGTATAGTATGTATAGAATTATTAAGTGATTTTAAAAAATAAATAATTTTCTCAAAGTAGAGCCGTCACACCACAGGACTAACAAAAATGGACACGCTAATCGTTTGACAGAAAGTATATAATGTGTTAAATTATTAAGAGATTGACACTCACCTTCCAACCTTCACATCACAGTCAAATATCTGGGGAACTTCAGGTTAACGCTTGACAAAAGGACCCCTATTGTTGTTCATGAAACTCCCGTTTAAAAAACCTGATCTTCCATGTCACGCCGCAGGACAGCATTTCCATTACAAAATTGTATTTACTGTGATTATTATTGTAAGAGTCTTGTGCATTTTAAAACCTTACATTGGTAAAGTAAATATGTATAAAACAATGCCAAAAGCCTTTATAAACAGTTCCAGGTGTTACTGATTTATTTTATAAATGTTTATATTTCATACTTCATTTATATTACCGTCACACCACAGGACTTTTTGCATGTTTACCTTAAAATAAAAACAAAACAAAACACATCTTTCACCTAAAAGTAAAACAGTGATATAAAACATTCCATTTTGCATTACTGACCTAAGTTTTTCGGAGGAAAAACACATCTTAATAGATATTTTTATTTGATTACAGTAAAATCAGGCGTCATGTCAACCACCCATAAAATAGCTTTCTAGCATTTCTAAATTAAGTGGATTTTATAAATGCTAAATTAATCGAAGCTGTGACGCTATGGTTGAGGACTAGGTTTTGACACAGCACACTTTTTGACACAAGGCCTCTCCTCTCAACTAGACAGCAGTCAAGTAGATGGAGGGTCTTTCAGAGCTCATGCAGATGATGCCAAAAGCGTACTGACATGTCTGCTGGAACAATACTATTGTGATTACGGCCAAGTTAAAACTGCAGTGGACTGGGGTTCTGAATCCATAAGGTCCGATTTTAAAGAACGCAAACTCTCCTCGTGGCTGGCTTTGTCAAACTCAATCAAACAGAATTGTCTGGCCAAATATTGAAACTTGGTCGGGCTGCGCTTCTAATGTTGTTGACTCCATATGTGGCTTTTTGCTTGTGTTGTACTCTGACTCACTTGTAAGTTGCTTTGGATAAAAGCATCTGCCAAATGAAATGTAAATGTAAATGTAGACTCACACTGGCCACGAACGCCATTAAAAGGATAGATTACATAGTGTAGAGAACAGAGGCAGTGCTTTTGGTTTCATTTTTGCCAAATGAGTAGCCCAGTAACAACTGTACATTTTCATTCACAAGGTAGATATAATGATAACAATTAATTTGATGAGTCTGACAAATTATCATCCAAAATCTGTCCACGGTTTGAAAGAAACCTTGACCTCAAATGACTCTTACAGCTCAATGGGCCAAAATGTTGACAGTGTTTTCATAAAATAACAAATCATAAACTATTAAGACAATTTATCTTTTCCCCAATACTGGGAAAATTAGATACAGCCCTAAACAGTGCACTCCTCATTAGTCAGCAATTCCTCTTCAGAGAGGGATTTTTCTGTATAGTTGCAAAACCTTTACAAGATGGTGCAATCAAAATACAACAAAACAGAACATTTAATTGTTAGCTAGATGCAAAAAATCTAATTTATACCATAACAGCCAGAGTTTCATATGAAAACTGATGGTTAAGAGACCTGGTTAGGAAACACTGGCGCTTAAAGAGCTCAGGCTATACCTTACAGTCCCTGAATGGCGCCCGTGTCACTGAGTTTCAACAGGTCTCCTAGTGGGATGCTTTCATTCAGCCCGACACATGAATGTCATCCCTCAGAATCAACTGCTTCCACAGCTGACAAATCACTAATCACCATGTGAACCTTGGGCAGCCTTACTGTAGCTCATTAATAACGGCAAAACCTGACTGATGAAGCAAACACTGGGATGAGCCTGACTTTGAGATACCTGCCAGCTCCAAAAATGATAAAAGCCTTGAGGCCCGTGTTTGCCAGAGATTTTGCTCTTCGCATGTGGAAACGTTCCATCAAGTTATTGGCATGCGGCTGCAGGTCTAATTCTAGTCTGTGCCTTTTAATCATATCTCTGCGTGTAACAATGCAGCCATGGGGGAACACTCCAGGACGATGTTTAAAAGTGCATCCGAATAAAGCATGTTCTGCCATGCATTTTGGTGGACCTCTTTGGTGATCTATTAATTATTCAGTGGGGGGCAATGTATTAACATGCATTAAAGATGAAAAGCTGAAAATCTTACAAATGATTGAGATCTGAACCAATTTACACAGAATCAACATTGTGTTAAAAACGCATACAGACAACACAGCTACATCAATAATGTAGGGACATACGGTTGAAGTTGAAACATGGTTAATTTACTCCTGTGCTACAGAAGTACTGAAGTGTTAAGAGATACAACTGACAGGAAACTTTGGTTATTTAGCCACAACATTACTTAGTAGGCGCCACAAATTGTCCTCCTACAGAATAAAAACTAAAATCCAGAATTACTTTTAAAAAAACTGCATTTTTGAAGGGAAAGTCATTCCTAAATCTTTTAAGTCCTTGGCTTGAGTTTAGCTGGAACAAAAGAGAACAAGGGCTTTTTTGTTTTGATTCCAATCTCGGTGTCACTGGTAAATTTTAATAAATGAATCACCCTCCTCAAATGATGTTCACCGTGCTGCAAATATCATCGGTGTGGTGGACAGAGGGGGAGCGGGGCTGACTGACCACATGGAGAACAGGGAAGGCTCTGGCCTTCTTCTGACTGCTCATGGATGTTAACTGCCAAGGGGGGAAAATAAGAACAGTGTGTGTTGTGTTTTTGAGAGGAACAAATTAGCTGGATGTGTCAGTCTGGGCCAAAGCAGAATACCCAAAAGGTCCTCATGGCACGCTATTGATGAAAACGTATTCATTTAATTTAATTTAATTCTTTCTCTTTTTTTTTTTAACAAAGTGGGCTTTTGAGACAACCCGAAACAACCCCACAACTATCACTAACTCGGTTTCTGCTTTTTTCACGACTGAATGCACGGAAGGTTCTCAGAGTGCATGCACGTGTGCTGAACATCTGCAATTCCTGCATGTCAATGGCCAGGCTTAGGCCGGTCGTCACCTTGGTGATCACAGCTAACATCTGTTTAGAGGAGGTTAGACTATCTACACTGCTTCAGATTATGCCTTCAGAGTCTTGAAAAGAGAATATGAAGCTGAGACATAAGATTTTACACCTCCAGATGCTGTCTGCATGCAGCCAGTAACAGTTCCTGCGGTCAGGAGCAATGATTTGACAGATTAACCTTTCTACTAATCCATGAAAATCCAGAACTACAAGCCCGTGCAGTTGAGCTACACATACTAGCTACTCCATACTTGTACGGACGTAGTTGAATGGATTTGCTCTCTTTCAAACCATTATTTCCCACTCTACACTTGAGCCTGAATTCCCCAAAGGTCACCCTGCAAGACTGAGAGAAATGACCACACATTTATGACACAGCACTTACATATGAAAATGCTGTGATTGTTTTCATACTTGCTTTCAATTTCTACGCTATAACTGATTGAGTCTCTTTAAATCAGCCAAATCAAAACATCATAGCTTACTTTTTCCATAAGTTCAACATGCTCTCTAACTATTTATTCAAACAGAACCACAGGAGTACAAACATCCACTCACCTACATCAAAGCTCTGAGCTCTTTATAATGCACTGTTCAGAACAGCAAACATGTTCTATTAGAAGTACCAAATAAACTTGTCCAGATGGATCCCATTGGCAAATAGACGATATTTCCAAATGAGCACAAGATGGAGCTGGGAACTCCAAGACCTCATTCTGGAATCACCTGCCCACCATGACATCAAATACTCTCAAAATGTAATTCGATTTCTTATGCATTTGTGCTTTTGGCAAGGGGTCATCTGTTGACCTACGTTAAGCACTAAACATACCCACAAACTAACAGGAGCATTGTATGGTTTACTGCAGTTCCCCTGCTCCAAAAGAGACAAAGGGACAGAGAGAGACATTTTTCTTCAGTTTCAACCTCCCTTTATTAAAAATGATTTTACTTTATCTGTGCAACCAACATAGCCCCTGCTGCAACCTTAATACAACCACACAGCACAACTTCCAGAAAAAAGACATGATTACTTAACTGCATGGTCACTCACATGAGGTTATAGTGGAATTCCTCTCTTGACCCCAGGGGGGTGATGTCACTAACTGTATCAGACCGAGTTGAACTACACAAGGAAGATTATACCATCACCATTCAAAACCTATCTGCTCAACAATACAAGTATATTTATATACATGTGGGGCAACCAGCTGGTCAGTTAGCTGTGCCTCTGGCTTGTCTCCAGCCTGTTCCATCTGGGCCGGCCCTCTAGCTGCTACTGTAGGCGCACACCCGGCTAAACATCCCTGGTGAGTCGGTACAGTCAGCAGCTGCCAACGCCGAACCCCGGGCGGCGGTTAACTAACCCGGAAAACCCGGACATGTGGAACCCCTGGTGGAGGAAATTCCACCTAAGGGTCTCTGGACCATCCACTGCAACCAGGACCACCTCCAGTCGTCTTGACTACGTCTTGCCACTGGGTACAGATGGGGCTCGTCGAGAGAGTGAGGTTGACGCTGTGCAAATCTCCCTCACTGAAATCCAAGTTCTTTGCTTAAGTCATGGCACCGTCCAACCATCAGAAGGTCCACCAGGCTGTCATATTACCAACTCTTCCGTATGGGTGCAAAGCCTGGACAGTCTACCAGCGCCATGCCAGGAAATTGAACCATCTCCACCTGAGCTGTCTGAGGAAACTGCTGAGGATCAAGTGGCAGGATAGAATCCCTGACACCGAAGTCCTCAGCAAGGCCAAAATTCCCAGCATCCCCACCCTGGTTGCAAAGGCACAGCTCAGATGGTCTGGTCATGTGACCAGAATGCCCTGCACGAGACTGCCAAAACAAGGCTTCTTTGGCAAGCTGAAAAATGGCAAGCGAGTGCAAGGTGGCCCAAAAAAGCGCTACAAGGATACCCTGAAAGCCTCCTTGAAGAGCTTTGGACTTGACCTGAAAAGCTGGGAATTCCTAGCTCAGGACCGACCTGCCTGGAGAAGAAAAGTCCAGGAAGGTGCAGTCCTCAGTGAGAGCAGGAGAAGCTCCTGCGCTACGTTGAAGAGGCAGCAGCGCAAATCTGCCAAGGAAGGACTTGTGGCTGCACCTCAGAGCTCCACATCCTCCCTGACCTGTCCAGTGTGCCACAGAGAATTCCGGGCTCAGATTGGTCTGTACTGCCATATGCACACCCACCGAAACCCAAAATAATGAAACATCCCGTGGTCTTCATCAGCCATGATGGACAAACAAGAGTATATGTGGGGCATCGGTGATGTGTAGTGGTAAGGAGTGGGGCTCATAACCAAAAGGTTGCTGGTTCAATTCCCCGCTGGGGCCCTGCTGTTTTACCCTTAGGCAAGGTACTTAACCCTCAATTGTAAATATCCAGCTGTATGAATGGTTTACATGTAAAACTGTAACCTGTGTAAGTCGCTCTGGATACGAGCACCTGCTAAATGACAAAAATTGTAAATGAACAAGAAAACTGATAGAGAGATCAGTAGAGGGGCACAAGCAATGAGAGAGACATGGATATACAAGAAAGGAAGGGAGAAAGAATAAGAGGCAGAGACAGGAAGGAGTTCTGTCACACATGGTGTTTGCTGGATGTCAACACCGTGGAATGAAAGGCTGTGTTTAATTTCAGCGATTTCCCCTCATTTGATGAGGTTTTCAACAGAAGAAAAGCACAATTGCAACAGACCTTCACATTAGCTATTAATCAAACGCATGTTAACAGCATCAAGTAATAAGTACATGCCAACGGTCTGCTCCACTGCCAGGAAATCAGTACAAGTATTTATACCTCAAACACAAATGATATGACTGAAATACATGATTAAAATTAAATATTGAACAGACAAAAGTTATAGCGGTATGCAAACTGTGTGGCCTAAGTGTACACTCTCTCACAGTAACAGAGAAGGGCGATGCAGAAAGACTACATTTCATAATATCCTTTTATTCCAGAAAACACTCATTGGTTGATTTTCCTGAAATACAGGATGGCTTTAAGACCAATCCCCTCGGTATTAAAAGGCTTGTGTACATTTAACTGTAGTTTTAATGCTACAGGACACAAATACATGTTTACAAGCTGGAGGGTGGGCGCGGCTGCAGTTTCTGCAGTTTCTGCAGTTCAGGATGGCAGGTCTCATGGGTTTGTGGGAAGCATTTACTGAGGCAGGGTTTTGTCTGTGTCTGCACAGGCTCAGCATATTTGCACACCCGAACCACCAAACCAAGTTTGAAATGACTGCATCGCAGAGAAAAGTGATATGACAGCTATGACTAATGAAATGTGCATCAGGGTGAAGTTATTTTCTTATTCATATTTTAATGTACTCTTTGTTTTGACAGTTGAAAGTAAACTGGAAAAAAGGGAAGGGAATCGGCTGTCCAAAACATGAAATGCAATGCAAACCCCTGATCTTCTCTTAAGTGGGACAGTATGTACAAATGAATCGGTTTATAGACACTCCAATACAAGGATATCTCCACTCTATCAATTCCTGAATAAAACCATTGTTTGGGATTCAAGACTGATTAGTCAAACACAGATATGGGATTTGAGTGTTTAGTTAGCAGGGCTCCATCCTTTCACAAACTGAACATTCTTTAGAATGAGCCTGAGAACAGTGTTCACCTATCCCCAGAATAGACCAAAAACATCCAACAGAGCTTTCAACAATGCCCTATTCTTTCCCGCCTCCTGACAGAATCAATAGTCGACCAAGTCATTTCGCCAGGATAAAGACAAATCTAATCTGATCTCCTGATGAGAGCTGAAGGAGGTGTCAGTGCGGAGGACCCCAGAGGGTCAGGCAAAACACACCCAGCATTTATACAACTCCACAATGCGTCTCCACATCACAGTTCACAGACCTCTGGCCCTCTCTGCAGCACAATTCTATTAGCGCAGAGGAACAACGACTCCCCCTAATCTTAACTACACACTGCAGATCACATCCAAGACAAATCTTTTGCTCCTCTTAAGCTGTCATTATTTGGACAAGCGAACAACCCTGAAGTCTCTACCCTTACAGGGCACACTGTGAAAGATGGGACACAAACACAGACAAACAGTCTCCTGTTCTCCTTGGAAACACACTGGCTTCAGAGCGGGACAAGCAAATGAGGTGTGCTGGCCTAATTAATAATATGACAGGATGTATTTTCAGGAGGTGTAACATTCAACATTTGCAATTCAGAACTCTTCACAATATGCCATCAACAAAAATTGTGGTTACATTTTCAAAAGGGTATACTTTAACCAAATTCTGCCCTTCTGCAAACCAGGTAGTTGTGTTTAGGTCTTTGGACCCAGAATATAACTTTTTAATGCTGAATCCTTGCGTTTAGAAAGTTTTCTCTGTCATAATGTTGAAAACCCATAAAGCCAGATCTTCAAAAGGTTATTCGTTTATATTTGTTTATGGGTGCGGTATGAGTGACAGGGACCTATCCAAAAACACACTGTAATTCAGCAGCTAAGGACCCTACTTAAATCCCAGATGTGGTTACAGACTATAACATGGATGATATCAAAGTAAGGTTTTGAAACTGAATAGAAAGAAAGCATCTGTGTGGGTCTACAGAGGTCTCATCATGCTTTATAGTGATCATCCAAGCACTGCTTTGAAAACCGCATATCCATGTGCACATGAATAGCTTACACTCTTTCTGAAGAAAAAAAAATCATATCTTGTACATATACACTGACATACATGCAAAAACACACATTCAAGCTCCCTAAATCAACTATCTTCACCTTGACATTCACTACCAATGACCATACCATTTTACTCACCAGACAGATGATAAAGTGATCATGATTCAATACCAACAACAAAGGGATGTAAATATCAGATGGAAATACATTCAGGCAATCAAGCGTTAAGGCTCTCCTGTTAATCGTTAATAATAAACATTTATTCCAGTACTCAAGTTTGCACAAAATTGTTCCCACAAAACAATTAATTTCATATAATTCATACCAGGCTCTCCTTGCAGCAGCCACAGAACCTTGTAGCTTCTCCTGCCATATGACTGAAGCTAAAGTGCAGCCTGTTTAATACTTGAGTGGGAGCCTTTCTCTGAAAACTGGGTATCCGGATGTTGCTGGTGGTAGAAATGATGGACTAGTAAGGTGCGGCCTAATCATCCGCAAGTTTACCTGATTAAATAAATCCCTACCTTTCACCTCAGCCAATGCATGGTTTATGTTAAGGTACAAAATTGCTGCTGTACATCACCTGGGCACCACAAAACTGCAGTGACTCACCCCCTTTCACTGCTAAGCACATTGAGCTCCAGTGTTACCCCCTTGACCTGAAAACTGACCTCCTCAAATAGATAGCAGCTCATCAAACCTCCTAAATCAGACCAGAAAAGGCAACTTCATGCTAATTAAATAGTCTCTTTGCAGTAAAAATCCACTCTCCAGCAGTTGGCGTTGGTGTTTGTTGGCACTGTTTGAACACACTTCGTTTAAAAACCTATTTTCTTACTTTTCGAATCAATTGCGCTGTTCAGGTAAAAAAGCACTGCACATTATTGACATTCATGTCTACAAATGGTGCCAGTGTGCAACCATCGTAACGGACATAACAAGAACAGAGGGACCAATCCCGTGGATGTGTTCAATGCACTGAGTCACCTTCCTTCTTGTGATTAATTAGTTCATCAATCGTCCGGTTGTGATTTCCTCAATGCCAATTTTTAAATGAGCTTTAAGTCCTTTCAACTTTGGAGCCATCAAGCCTGAATTCAGCCCAGATTTAAAAAGCTTTGAGGTTCCCTAAAAACCCCCTGGTTAACAAGTCACTACAAACTCACAGCAACAAAATAAAACATCTAATCAGAAGCTGTGGAGCCCTAACAGTCATGCTGGGAACGGAAAGAGTCCCAGTTTTGCGAAAGGGAAGCCCATACAAACACCATACCATGTATTTCATGGTTGAAAAAAATAAATTGCATGAATCCACATGGAATCTAGAGGTAACCCCGTACCACCATTTTCTAAATTCAGGATAAAATTCATCTGTTTCCTATTAAGACAGCATCAATTTTCAAACCTGCAATTAAAGGAATGTAAATACCACCAGTTATGAGGTTAGCAAACTGTTGTGTTAAGTATCTTTGAGGGGTGAGCCACTTTGTAACAACTCAAAGAGGTGCCTAGGATACAGCCACACTAAAAAATACGTGTGTATAAAATTGATATCTTTCTAAGATGAGCAGCACAACATTTTCCACAATTTTACCCTAATTTTTCCCATCATATCAGCAGATGAGGATGTTGGAGGGATGGATGTCAACTACTTCTGGATGGCTGAATCACTACTCACATCACTAGCTTCAGCGTTAGCTACATTTATCTTGCAAGAAATGAGAAAGTGACCCCTGTATTTGTGCAGTACCTTTCTCACTGTGACTTGAGCCAATGAGAACCCTACAGCTCAGGTGAGAGGCAAGATGAAAGCCCATGTTTATCCATAAGGACAGGATCCCTGCCTGTACTGGTCCCTCAGTAGTAGAATGAACTCCCCACAGAGGTGAGGACAGCAGAATCACTGACCCACCTCTTCAGACTGCATCTCAGTTCAACCTCAACCCCGCCTCCTAACACCTGCTACTTCTAGTACTTTTATTTTACGGTTTATTTTACGTGTAGTATCACAACATGTTCTGGGTTCTGTCATCTAGTGACTGATGTACGGAAGTATACTTGGCTCCCCTTGTCTAGTCAGGTTGCATGAGTTAACTTGGGGTAGGGCTTGAATAGTGTTATGCTCACACTCACTGGTCTGAGAGTGTTGTTAGCCTGGTCTGACACTGCTGCTCATTCAACTTGAATGGATACACTTTTGTTCTACTATGCTGGAAGTCGCTCTTGATAAAAGCATCTGCTAAATCAATGTAATGTAAAGGATATCCATAAGGACAGGAGCATAGAGCGGTCATTAGAGCGCTAGGGGTAGAGGGGGTTTTCCCGAGCTTAGTAAACGCTTAGGAAAAGGGAATGGGCCGTTAACTAATGTAACAGGCTTCTGGTTCTGAATCAATGAGGCCAAGCATGTGAAGGGAGTAACATTCATAGGAACGCAAATGATTGCAGCTGCAGTTATCAATTGTTGCACGTGTCTGTCACCACTGTCACCACACTGTCACCACTCTTCATCACAACACAAGACTCCATACATTATCTGTTAATTAAGTTTAGGTGCTGATGCCTTGATGGAATATTTAAAAACATACCTCAGGCATCAAACTGCTTGCTGATAAAAGATTGCCTTTTATGTACAAGGACATTTTTAGCTCCATCCGTCTGAGACAATGGCTTGTACTAATATTTGGGAGCAGCTTCAAGTCCATTAAACCTGATTTATTTAACCTGCTCTCAGGGGAGACACTCACAGTTTGTAAGTTTGTAACTCCACAGACATAATAAATAATGTGAATGGCCTGGAGCTGCTTAACCTGCATCAGACAATAAAACGGACAATAAAACATGTAAAACTTTGACTTGCCATTTCTGTTCATTGCTGGCAGCACCACCGACATCTTAGGTCTGCTTCCTTTGTTGTGGTTTGTGGCAGGAAGGAGAAGGTGATCCTAAAAGGAAACAGATTGAGAGGAATTAGCCTACTATACAAGTGCATATCTATGTTTACTATTCCCCAATCCATAAGTGTACAGCTCCTTGCTCAAGGGGTCAAACAGATGACTAATGTCACTTAAAGTAACAGACATAACTATAAAGTAGCAAATTGTTAAGGAAATCTGCAACCCTACAGAGGGCCCTTGAGATGAACAAAATAAGAATCTAGAGTATAATGCCCTTTTGGTTGTTATAATATCAAGAATCAAAACAAACACTCATAGTGCCTCATAGGTCTTGGCTGCTGTATTATTCCCTGCTCAGCTTTTAGGTAATGCCAATAGGTTTTTGAGATAGCCTAAAAGTCACATGCGGACAGGTTCACCACAAAACAGCTAATGGCTCTTTTACACTACGCTGTGTAGTAACTGATGAATACACAACCAAATGAAAACAATAACAGAGAACAGAAGTTCAAAGAAGTGGCATCAACAAGCATGAATGTTCCCTGAATCAAACATGACTACTGTTCCTGGCTGGGACTCCCACCAGTTAGGTTAATCTCTCTCCCTGGAGGAAAAAATTAACTCAACGCCCATGGCTGCAATTGAGAGGATCACCTCCTTAACTCCATGGTAACATTAAACCAAAGTCTGCCTGACAAAATGAAGAACACCAGGTTCATAGGGCCAAGTACACATGCACTACCCTCACTGGAAGGTCTCTTCAACTTTCCATAGATCCTTTTTGTGGGAGCAATGGGTGGACTTTAAGCAGTCCATTGTAAGGCTTTTCACCATTACACATACTGTGAATCCATTCTGACTGCAACCATTCCTCCTTGGAACTCAGTAGAGTGCATACCTGAACCACCCTTAGTGGCTGTGGTATCTGCTGAAAATCTGAATAAAATCAAGCAACCTCTACAAAACTCATACCATTTTCAATGATCCAATTCGCAGGCTGACAAACATGCCACAGTGATCACATAGCCTCTTTTTCCACCCACCTGTGGCAGAAATCAACATGATTTATCCAACATGCGATACACATGATTGCATTTCCTAGCAGCATACATGAAACTGAGAATAGCACAGGCCGCTGTATTTATGAGGTATGTGCTTCCTTAGGGGGGAGGTTAACGACACCAGGGGGACCAAGCACGAAGAGGATGCTGGTTCCAATTCCGCCCTACAAATACCACAGCTCAGAAGAAGCTGACGTAGGAGGAATCGGTGTATAAGCATGTGCGATGCAGCATTCGTAGCTTGAGAAAGACGTGGCTCTCCCAGAGTCATTTCAGGACACGCAGGGTAAGCATTAATTGACTAAGGCTGCTTTGCAACATCTGGGGAGCTGTTGTGAAGATGCACCCCATGCCAGCTGCTGAAAAGCAGCCATTGACAGTCTTTCTGACAGAAGTGATACAATGAGGGAGGTCAAACAGCAATAACATTCTTTTATGAGTGATCAGCCTTTTAGCCATCCAAAGGCTTGGATATGCATTCACAGATATGGTTTGGATGAATGAGCTTTCCAAACAGATGGAAAATACTGTAGGCTTTCTAATATCACTTGAGCGACTAACAATGAGACTGAGACCTGGTCCAAAGAATATAGGCACATCTCTGATCGTGTTCACCCATAAAACCTTTAGGTCCAGGTTTCCAGTCCTCGAGCGGAGAAGTCTGCAGACAGCTCACAGCCGGTCTGCTGTTTCTCTCACCTATTGCTGCCAAAGCGCGTGGAGTACAGTGAAACCGGACGCTGGCTCTGCTCCTTACATTAACTGCAGGAGAGCTCATGGAGGCTCCGGCCACTGCGTCTGCACGGCTGACCTCTGGCTCACCTGCTCGTCCTCCACATTCAGCAGTGTGACCCAGTCTGTGCGTGCTTCTCCACGGCCCACATTGGTGCTAACTGGACACCTCTGATGGACAGCCACCTTTCCACATCTCTTATGCTCATGGATCTCCAGCTGCAGAACAGCTTGGAGAGCAGCACTCAGACCCCTGTCCCCTTCACTCAGCAACAGTGGAGCGTGTATGCCATAAGCGCTACCCATGCTGTGACCTGTGGAACACGGTGATGCATTTCAAGAACCGCTTCCCTAACTGATGGGAATCCAAACGGCCGCTGGGGTTCCGGAGTTCAGCGGTGAAACGAGAGCCAGACAATGCTTAAAAATCACAAATGAAATCCGGAACCAATCAGGGCCCTTGGCAGGCTCAACACCGCATCACATTCAAGCGCTCTGCAACACACGCCCTGAAACCGAGGAAACAAAACAGACAAATAAATGGGTTAACAAACAAACAAGCCACCCGCAGATTAAAAGATCGTCACCTCCAAATCCACAGCTAAAAAATATGCTCAGCCAACATATTATACGACTTCAATAACAGCAGGGACATTTTCATTCAAAGCCAAATGAAAATCTATCATCCTGTTTGTGCCCTGTAAGCCTTCTTGAAACACTAGACGGTTCGTGTGCTTGAGGAATTCGGGGAGTAAGGCATTGCTTGGTCCAGAGAAGCTGGACAGCTATTGGAGCGGGAGGTCTGGATCAGGGCCCGGTGAAAAAGCACTGCGGAGGGAACACCCTGCAAGAAGAAGCAAGCCAGGGCGGATACGTGATCCCTGGGACACACGACAGCACGGGGAGCAGGGCAGACTGCTGTACAAAAAGAGCCTTATCGGAGCAGGCAGAGTTGATGGTCCACATGAGGTGAGCGAGGAGATTGGGATCGGCGGCGCCCTCACACGCTGGCACCGCATCAGAGGAACAGGACCTGCACTCTCATTAGCCCGCCGGCTGGAGCGACACTCAAAACGAGCGCTGAAACTTCAGAAGCGTCTGTCTGAGAGGACGACAGGCTGAAAGGTAGATGGGTCCCGATAGGGAACGAGACTCCTTTTCAGCGTGGAATGGAAGAAACAGACTACAGACTAGTTCAACACTACAGGCTGGTTTCATCTCAGCAGAAAAGAAAAGTACTTTCTAAAAAACTTGTTTGGCCTAAAGGAATCAGCTGCTTTGAAGCCAAAGAGGAGAAAGAGGCATGTGAATAGGACAGAGGAGCCCCACAATGGCACGGCTCTCTGGTCAGAGCCCTTGTGGTCTGACGGATTAGGACTTGACCTTTGAAAGAGGCAGCATTGTCACAAAAGGTCCTGCACTAACAATGCCAACATTTAGAGTTATGTGTGGGCAGCCTGAGTGAGTGACAGGAAATCAGGGTCAGATGAGGGGCAGTGACATGACAAGTGACTGCCAGCTCTGACCTTGCCCTCAGAAAACAGACTGTTTTTCACCACACCTTTCCACAAAGCAATACTGCATTCCCTGTAATCTAAGATTTAACCATTAACCCATTAATACACCAAGACTACCAGAAATTTGCAGAAACTGACTGAGTACCCCACTGGTATGGCCTAGGGCACAGTACATTTTTTTTTACCCCCAGTTAAAATACAATAAAACAGCAATGCAACTGCATTTGACAGGCAATAGTGAAATACCACAAATGGTGAACACAGGAAAGAGTGTCCATAAAAATGTTCGAGTGTGTTCAAACAACCTTTGGCCTGCATGTGAGATTACCTTTGAAAGCATTCACACAGTACTGTCACATTCAAAGTGTAATGGGTGCAGCAGTTAACAATTCTGCATAAAAGCATTCCACATTATTGTAGCAAGCTACAATACTTAACATTACCGAATCCTGTAGACAGCCGGATGATTACAGGTAACATTCTACTTTCCAGACACTCCTACCCTGAGCGACAGCAAATAGTTTGGTACCTTACAACAGCAGTGGCTGACCTGGGAATTGAACTGGCAACCTTTGGGGTTATGAGCCCTGCTTCTTACCACTACATCACACTACTGCCTCATGTGCCAAAACATTAGCCATACCCTATTGTCACTCCAAGGGATGACCATTGATATTGGTAAATTAATTCAGAAAGTGAGTGGTACTGTGCCCATGGAACTGTTGTCATCATGGATCATCAGGATGTGTGGTTGGTGGTTCAACCCTCCCTCACCCCCACCAACCTCTCTCTTCTCCCACTGCAGATGACTCTGTGTGGTACTGACAGGAAAGCTGACAAGAAAGCTGCTCATGGGCACAATGTGGTCACATACCTTCTTATAGCACTGTGTGACGTATTAATACGTGATGTCAGATGTCATCCGGTGAATTCTGTATGTGTTGTTCATGTGGCCGTTGCTTTGTAAGTGGCTCTGGATGACTGAGCGTATCAAAAGACTAAATGTAAAATGATGATTTACATTAGCTATGTGAAGTCTGACTTTGGGAATAATCTGTGAATGTTAGGAAATAAAACTTTTAAAAGGAAGTTCCACCTGGACTGGCTTTTTGTTATATCAAGGAAGCTATCTGCTAGTCAGCTTAAACTGCACAGTTCTCACTCAGAATAATATACTTTATCAATAAGTCATTGGAAAACCAGGACCATGCACCTTGCCAGCACAGTCCTGTTGCCAGTGCAGCTAGCTACTACAGCAGGTACTGCTGCCTACTGCAGTGTACGATGTGTATCTTTCTAACCTTTCTCCAGAGCAGCCAAGCCAAGGAAAACACACACTGCGGCATATTAATAAATCTATTAATCATTACTTAGCACTGAAGGGCATTCTCTGACAAGCGGAGGGAATGAATTCCCACTAAATACCTTCCCAATCTGTACCAACATACTGAAAATATGATCTCAAATCCCTCGAGCTGCGAAATCCCAGAGCTGCTCTTTTTCACTTGTGTAACATCTGGGTCTCATGTACTGAATGTGCTGAGTCAAAAATATAGACATTAACTAAATTCCAGACAGCAAACTCTGTTCAGGCAGATCATAGGGCCTTCATATCTAATCCCCTTCTGCAGCAACTAACCATGCATCCCAGCAGTGGAGTGAAACACCAAGCAATAACCTGTGATAACTTTCTAAAATGTCATTCCTGCATGTTACATTACATTATTGGCATTTAGCAGACACTCTTATCCAGAGCGACTTACATCAGTTACAGTTGTTTTAATGTTATCCATTTATACAGCTGGATATTTACTGAGGCAATTTTGGGTTAAGTACCTACCCCAGCAGGGAATCGAACCGGCAACCTTTCGGTCACAAGTCCTCCTCCTTAACCACTATGCTACGCTGCCACCTGTTATGCAAGTAAATCTTTCACAGCCAACTGCAAGGTATGATACACGTATGAAGTTTTAATTAATGTATTCTGCTCACCCTGCGAAAGGACACCACGTAGAATGTGTCTCCCCTGCGATGGATCGCCTCGAAGAAATCGTGGGTGCGGTGCGGGGCGTGGTACACCTGAAGTTCAATACCCGGACTCCTGCGGGTGAAGGGAAAATGTCAACATATTTTTTAAATGCCAAGCCTCTAGCCACAAACCTCGGCAGAATTTATAATGAAACTGAGCAGGCTCACAATGCACTCGAACTGGAAGCTGACACTCATTTTTACCACTGCCAGGTTGGAAAGAACAGGAATGAACTTCATGCTATGAATTGGGTCTCACACTGTAAAACCTTTACTCTAATTAATGTTCTGTTTTCACTAAAACAACTGAAACACTACCTCATTACCATTTCTTTTTTTTCCCCTGTTGGTTTCATAACATTGTTTCTCATTTGTTCCGCTGCCCATGATAAATAAGGAAAAAGTTGCAGGGGTTAGTAATAAACAGGGATTAATTCTGCATGCCTATCTAGTAGGGGCTGATTCAGACTTAGGAGCTCTGAGCACTTTTTCAATGCAACTACTTATACAGATTTTAGCTTTTGGTATGCAAACTTAACCTGTGCAGGTGCATGATTCTTAAAATGGGAGGCACAAAGTTGCAACCACCTCCATTCCCTGCCCTGTGGACAGTACATATTCTCACAGTTCCTTTACAGCCATGTGTCCTAACTGCAGCAGACAGCCACCAACAGGCTAGTTGAATCAACTAGCTTGCAGGGGTGGGCAACTCCAGTCCTGGAGGGCCATGGTCCTGCTGCTTTTCTTGTTGACCAACTAAATACAATCTTGATTGGCTGAAGAGCAAGCACACCTGTTTTCAAGGTGAAAATCAACAGGTAACTAAGAGATGAAAACAAAAACCAGCAGGACACTGGCCCTCCAGGACCGGAGTTGCCCACCCCTGATAGAGGGTATGTAATTAACACAGGAAATTCGTACATACATGCCAATCATACTGAAGGTATCTGTGATGCAAAGCATCCCACTCAGTAACTGACTGACACCCCAAGACACTGATGTCTGTGAGATGTCTGGATCAACCCCTGACTGAAATTTTGGGCCGATATATCAAATCAAATCAAATAAAATCAAATCTTATTTATACAATGCAAGTGTCACAACACTTCACTGAGACAATAATTGTCAAATAGTTCTCTTTTTTAATTGCAAGCAGCCTGTCTAAAAACAGACAATGGTGACATTAAACACTATCACCATGGCGGTGCACATTTTATTCAACCTTTTCACAAGCCCAATGATTCCAGAGAGAAAACTGACAGGTGTAAGGTCAGAATGTGCATATTTTGACAATAAATGAGACATGCCCTTATTTGAAGCAAACTCCGCCCCAAATACACATCTTCTGCTTAAGTTCCCAGTCTGAATTCATGTAGTGATTACAGGGGCCGAGGAACTCTCCTGGGAAACACTAAAGCAGGGTTTACACACGCGTATCTCATGTCCACATTGGCCCCGTAATAAATAGCGTTATTGTTCTTGAGTGTGAAATGTAACAGGACCATAAGAAAGCCATAGCAGGAGTCTGGGGTGTTAATGACTTTAGCAGGAATTAGCAAAGAACTTGTTCACCCAACAGCAAAATGGCACCATTGTAGGTCTGCTGCAGAATCACAGCAGGAAATGTTTGGCATGTTACACTTTTCAAGAAACATAACTGAGGCCAGTAGTAAATGAATCTATGTAGAAACTATTTAGAGGGCAGACTTTTAGAGCATGCTACATGTTCTGTAAGAACATAGAGGGTTAAAAGCAAACACGTATCTATAAATATGAAATCAACTTATGGCTACTAAATGCAAATCCAACTGATAAACTTGCAGAGCTTACATCAAACCTATTAAAAAAAACAAACAAACAGAGCCTACTTTTCTACTTGACCAGTTAAGAGTCACCCAAAGGGTCAATACAATGTGAGAGGTGGATGGTTTGTCACATAACAGTATGTACAATACCACAGAAGTTAATGTTGCAGAGGAAAGTTAACCTGCTGAATAAAGCCAAAAAGCTTCGGCTCAGCATTTATGAGCTTGGCCTCACCGACATGGCTCAATGAACAGAAACCAGTGTTACACAGGGAACAGAGGGAGAAAGGGAGGTAAGGAAAGACTCACTTTTCAGACATATCGGTGTACTGGACCGTCACAATCTGGGAAACTTCAGACTCCTTGTCTGGCGATTTCTGCAGAGAATGAGAAAGAAAGAGCAGGAAAGGGTTAATAAACACTGAGGGTGGCCTCCTCCCCAGGGCGACGAAGACGCCCTTGCACCATGCAGTTCTGTTCCTGCACTTTTCCCTGGCTTTGGACCTCATCCATGTGTCTGTAAGACATCATGCCACCGACCCCAGCCTAAGACCAAAATCTTTACCCAGTTACTTAGCTTAAAATATGACTTTATGAGTGGGTACAAAGAGCCTCTCATTTCATAAAAGAGTCACACATGACATGCCCTGGCCTGTTTCAAATAAACTGCACAATGTGATTAAGCCAGCTCTATATGCATATGTATGCCATGCTGTGCATATCGCTGAAGAAATGCTTGGCCCCCTTCCTCACTCACTCCCAAAACACTACCTCCCCACATTTCCCCATATATCAGGGTAACAAAATCTTCAGTAAAGGGCAAAATAAAGAAAGAACTGTTGCCACACTGAATTTGTTTCAGTGCTAAAAACACTTCTAACGAACGTAAGCATTTAAATAAGCATATTCTGTGACGATTAAGCACGTTGTAGAAAGTATACATTTTGATTTCCACGGTCTGACAAAACTGGTCATGGGAATCTTATGCTGAAAAAAGAAAACAAAGTGATATAATATCTTACATTCTTCACATTTTCATAGCAGCTGTGAAGCTATGATCACAAAGCAAGCTTGCAAATTATACAGATCTTTGTCTGTGAAGCTGACCATTGCTAGTCTGTGTGTGACTGGAGAACAGCTGAATACACATAGCCAGGCTACCTTCCAAACCTTGACTACTTTTCTTTGTAAGACAAGGGATTATCTCATCTGTCTTATAATACATTTCATGAAGGTTACCATATCTTTGCTTTGGTAATTCACTGACATACAATGTGTGAACAGCCCAGCCCTAGGCCGCCAGTGACTCATCAATCCTAGCTCCGTGTAAAAAATATAAACCCATCCTGAATGAAGGACACAAACACATGTGCTTGTCTGGCTGAGAGAAGAAATGCCTTTGGGAAGAACAAGGATCAGAGAAAAGCGAAATCGACTCCTGCTTCAGCATTGGCTAGGCACAAAGCAGGAGAGTGGGCGGCTTCAGAGAGTGAAGGGTACTGTGGCCGGGAAGGACTGACACAGGAAGAGGAAACCATCCTCAGAGAGAACACCAGAACAAGGAGGAAAAAGGAGTGCGAGGAAGAACTCCGCCCAAGCCAAGTCCCAGCTGGAGAGCAAGGAGCAAAATGAGTCAGACTGCATTTGATCCACCTGCTCCCCATTCTCTCCGAGAGCTCACATCCTCTCACAAACACATTACACAAAAAGGCGGAAATGTGTGACAGAAACGAAGCCACCTCATCCCCTCTGCCATGATGAGAGCCCAGTGGAATCTTCCCACGTGGCTTGGGCAACAGTTCAAAGAGGAGGACATAATGGCGCTGCCAGTCGGACGGAGGTGATAATGGTGTTACACACCAATCAACCGTGAGGTCCCCCTGCATGCTTCCAATCTGCACATCTACTAGAATGTGACAAAGATAAAACACAGACGCTTCACAAAGCCTGAAAAGTAACACCTGTTTCTGTGGAAAACAACACCCACTAGAATGCTTCCTTAGCTAAATGCTCCTTTCTTCCAAACAAGGTTGTCCTGCCTTTTTTTCCTGGAGGATAACAATTTCTTTTCTTCCTTCTACCCTCTGGGAAGGTTGCCCAAAAAGCCACCTCATCCCTGTTATTCGGTCATTATATCAAGTTTACAAATGTCCACTGCACAGTCATTTTTTTACGCAGTGAACGTGTGAGTCCGGGGCAGTGTGTTGCACGACACTGGTAGTGTACGAGGAAGTAAATGCTGATTTTGGCATGCTTGATTCAGGCTGCTTGTAAGAACTTGAAATCGCATCGCTTACAGTGGACTCCTAGACACAATCGCTCTTAACTTGGTCAGCACCGCAAACATTACCTCATATTTATTTGGAAGGAGAAGTGTGACAGATGTGCAAGTAGAAATTTTTGATTTTCACTTGGACGCCCTTAAGCAATGGAAAGAAATGAAGGCTTGAACAAAGTTTTTTGTGCTGAGAGTTCACCATCCAGATCGTCTAGCTTGCAAATGGAATGAATATTTTAATATGCATCGAAAAACTCAGTTAGATTTGCCTCTGCCTTCTGTCAGATGTCCAAAAGCTTAAGCTATTCAGCAAAAACAGATCAGTCAACCAGAGGAGGGCTGTTAGCTTTCTATCCCTTCATTTTTTTGTAATTCAACAAAAATTATTTGTTTTTTAAACAATCTTCTTGATTTGGGGTCAAAGCAACAAAGTCCCAAAGTCTACTCACAGGAGGGGGCACCTCCCCCCTCTCACTGGCCCTGAAAGAGAGGCCTCACCACTTCATGCTCTAAAACCCAGTGAAAACCCTGCCACAGACAAACAGGAGCCTGGAATTCCTCCCTTACCGTATGGAGTTCTCTCTGCACCTGTACTTTCCATTTTTTTCACCGCACATTACTGTCAAATGCTGAATGCTGGTCTGAACCAGGGGAGTGTTACATGATGACAGAGTTGTTTTTCAACACCTGCTCTGCAGAGAGAGAGAGTGTGTGTGTGTGTGTGCGTGTGTGTATGTACTTCTATAGCTATCTGCTCTCTAACAGTGTCATGGGATACAAATGAACTCAAGCTTATCAGAGCTCAAGATGTTAGTCACAGCTGTGGACAGTGATAGAGTTGACCACAGCAGCACCTACAGAGTCTAATCTTTAGATTTAGCTGAAGATTCAGACGCCTGTTGAAGATTTGCATGTGATTTTGTGGAACGTGGCACTTTAAGTTGGACAGCAATATACCTGAGCTTGGTAAACCTGTAACTGATTAACATAATTAGTGCAAGATGTCTGGAGACTCTACAGAAGAAAAAAAACAAGATATGACGCCATTGATTGAAACATTTTCACTGTTGAGAAGACACAAATACACAAGTGAAATCACTTCCCAATAAAACTGATTAGTGTGGGAAATATACTCCAATTAAGCACTGTTTAAACACGAATCCATGTGTTTGCTTACTCTTCTAATCCTAGTGAGGTACAATTCTCCTCTAAGATAGTGAAAATACTATTCCCTGGAGTTGCTTAGAGGAAATTCATACTTCATTTCGAGCATTTCATCTCACAAAAACAGTTTTAGTTTCACTTGTCTTTCATAACCTGTAGTAACACCCAATACTATTGCCTTGTCATACTGTCATCAGTTTCACTCATACTAACATCAGTGTGCATTACAAGCTGTGAAAAGCAGATTTAAAATCCGCAGAGGCAGCCTCTACCCTCTGCTGCCACAGGGAATACTACGGACATGAAGGGATGAAGGGGAGAGTGCCTGTTCATGATCGGGATCAAAAACGCGGCCAGCAGAGTGTTTACATATGTTTTTAAAAAAGCTTTTGCCTTTGAGCTCAAAAGCCACTTAATTCCTCTGAAACAAAATATACAGAACAAACCGTAGTCAGAGAGCATATTGCAGTTATTATTCAATCTAACTTAGCCATCCCATTTGCTGAAAAACGCCCTTGAAGTTCAGGGGCCCTATAGTGCCACGATCGACTCTGGACCAAATGACTCTCTAAATAACTTACTTCCTTTCAGAGCGCTTTGACAGGAAACCAGCGGGCTTAAGGGCAGGAACTGCATCACAGATCAAAGCTTTCCTGAACAAAGCTCACGGAACTCTCAGGACAGCTCGCAGGTTCCCATTCTTAGGCAAACCTGGAGAGCTGCATTTCACTTACTGCCTCGTAACCCGACAATTGGGAGGTGCTATCACAGAGACTGACCTTGGACAACAGATAGTGACGATTTGTCTTTTTCACACCAGGATTCACACACTTTGACTCCATCCCCATTCACAGTGTGACCGTCAGAGCGCATTCATGTCAGAACACCATATTCCTAGTGTACAGACCGTAGTCCTCCTGGCTTACTTCCACTTCTAGATACAAGGCAAGCGGAGCTTGTAAAGCAACTTCACTGACTGGAAACGCTAGTATTTACTGCTCTGTAAAAATGTTAAAACGCTGAAAACATACCAGCTTTGGCATATCAACGCTCCGCAAAAATCAGAACGACTCAAGTCAAATGAATTAACAGCGTATGGGCACTCGCAGAAAGCCTTTAGCAACAGATTAGGTTTAAGAAATTATTAAGCAACACAGACAAATGCTCTCTTTAACAAGTACATAAGCATCATTCTTCAGAAAAAATTCAACAGAACCCCTGGAGAGATATCCTTATGAAAAATATTCTGAGGCACGCCATTAGTGTGAGAAGTTGATCTGTCAGCATCACAGCAGATGTGCTGAAAGCTTCCAGTCTATTCCGGGCCAAAGAGGTGCAAAACAGGAGAACCTAAAGGCAAAAATGCGAAAACCCTTTCTCTGTCAAGAGTGTTTATACATTCCCCGGATAGCTGGATTACTTTCAGCACTGAAAGCTGTCTGTATACTGACCATTCACTGTCAAGGAAATGTAAACTTGCCCCTTAAGTCTGTTCAAAGACACTAAACTGTGCAAAGGCCTGAGGAGTTTCGTATACTTTGCGAGGATCATTAAATGAATATAAAGAGGTATCAAATAATGCTTCAGTAGTGTGAAAGTCACATGTTTAGGTCAGACCAAGCAACGCTTTCTACTGTAACAAAACACCACGTTTTCAGCAGATATGTTGACTGATGTCTTCACATAGCATACCAGGATTGTTTTGGCTTTCTGCTGACTGTTGGTCATCCGTCTGGACTTCGTCCTCTCCACCTCGTGTCGATGCACCCAGCCCCGGAGCTCGTGGGCCATCCTGCAGATGCAGTTGATAAGAACTGTCAGTCAAAAAGCCCTAGGCCCAACTGATTTTCATCAAGCTTTCACAACAGACAACGCTGTTCATATACACAATCAAGCAAAACCTTTCTGTCTGTGAAAATACCTCTTAGATTTCAGCACTTAATGAGAATGGATATCTTTTGTGGTTCTGGCTTCTCTCTGTATTATAACAAGGGGTTAGTAATGGTGGAGACATGAAGGTCATTGGGAGCAGGAAGTTAAACCCACCAAAACTAAACATCATTTAAAGCGATGAACTGAGGGGCCAAAGAATATGTTCAACACACCCAGCCTTAAAACTGAGTAAATCAGAGGAAGTCATTGCACCTTTCCAAACATCATTCTTCCATTTTGTTTTCCAACCCTGTCAAAGGGAGCCAGACTGTGATGTGACAACTGAACTGTAGATTATATAAGTCATACTCATAAATTACTCATAAGAAGGCCTTGATGTCACTGTAGGCCACAAGGCTTTGATGTACAGTAATGTGACATGTGCGTGCCAGCTGACGGGCTCTGAGCTGATGCTAAGGAACGATGTAAGGAGTGATTGACAGGCAGTGGGGAGGAAAGGAGGCAGACAAGCTGAGAGTGGCCTGAATGAGCCTGTGTGCTACTGACTTGATTGATTTGGTCCTGTTGATGGACGGCTGGCAGGGCGGTGGGGGCCCAAAGAGGAGAGGATCTTTCTTTACTACCATCAGCGCCTTCTCCTCCCGGACGGGGTCCCGTGGTGATCTGGGTAAAGAGTGAAAGACAGAAGGGCAGCAAGAGAGAGAAAGAGATAGAGAGAGAGAGTGACCACACATCACATTACTCATCTGCAGCAACAAAACCCATTCATTCTAGGCCCAGAGAGAAGCCATTGTGAGGTGCTCTGTTTTAACATTTTCCATTGCTACTGCATCAAATGAGCGTTTTCAATGCCTCTGCTGAGGGCGGACTACCAGCACTGCTCCTGCTGAACTCTAAAGCACCCAGATCCCAGACCCTATTACTGCACGTAGGGCTGGGCCAACATGAGTCAGGGTGTCAGTGCATTCACAGTTCGCAACAAAAGAGTTTCAGTGTGTCACAGGTTAAAGCAATGCCATGGCCTCTGTGAGACCCTCTTTTCCAAACTGCAGGCCTGCTTCATCTTCAGAAAACAGCTGTTCTTATGGGCCTCCTTATGGGCGCCAACCCCAGGAAGCTGGACGCCATAAACAGAGTCAAAGCCAGTCTACTACAGATGGCCAACTTTCAATATGGAGGCAATTAAATGTGTTAATTCTCCGCTCGCCATCGGCAACATCAATAGGACACCAGACACATGGAGCTCCGGCGAGTTCATCTTGCTGATTTGGGCCAAAGATGCTTTCACATACTAAAGCAAATATTCTGGCCTAAAAACAGTGTACAGTACAGCTCCTTCATGAAGAAAATCAACATTAACTCTCGGATATCTTAACACTTTGCAGCGGGGATATACATATAAGCCCAAAATGAAAGCCCGACAGCAGAGGTTTAACGGTGTGTGAGCTGAGTCTAAATAAGGGAAGCGAAAAGGAGCCGCAGACTAAACGCTGAGCAAATATTATCGCCATATAACACAGGGGTATTGGAAACAGATGCTTTGTTAGACTAACAGAAAAGGAGATGAACATAGTAACTGTAAAAACGTGCTGCTTCAGAGATTCAGAACTGATCCTGCATGCACTTGTTGCAGTGTACCACGCAATGCCTGCACGAGCCCCTCCTGCTCACTGACTCACCATGGCCGTGTCAGGTGGCATTGTTAAATATACACAGGTGCTACATACATTAAAAAGGCTTTCTATCCCTGGCTTTGAGATTCAGAACTACATTTTGCAATCTCAGTTTTCATTGTTTCTACAGTATCTGCTGTAATGCACTTCTGCAAACTCTGAGGGCTTTGCAACCAGCGGAAGAGTGGATCTGGCTGCAAAATCTCGTCAGAGTAACGTCAAGACAAAAAATCAGATTACATCATTAGAATCTGCGTATATTGAGCAGAAGTGATCAGGTGTCTAAAGCGCCGCATGTTAGTCTGTAAACAGTTCCCTGAAATGGCGTCTGCTGGGAAACGGGCAGAATCATAACTCACAAGGACAAAACACAAAGAATGGTTACAGTTACAAAACATCCCACCCAGTTTAGTCACCCTGCATGATTAAGTTTCCAGCTGTACCAACTTAACAGGTCCTTCGCAACGCAATGCCATAAATTCAACTGAAATGAATTGATACTTAGCAGCTGACAAAACACAGTAACACACAGCTAAGGATAAAAATTTCAGAACATATCTTTTTTGATAGTGGCAGAAATCAAAACAATACTTCTCTAGTCTTCCCAAAAAACAAAAACAATAACCAAATATGACAGGTTGAGCAACCACATCCCACTGCCAAAAACCCTTCCCCCACCCCTTTCACAAGGATTTAATGCCTTACTCAAAAGGAACATGTGGCTTTTCAGTGAGTCAGACAACCACACAGGCCCGAACTGTTGTATAGTGTAATTACCTGTCAGGGTTTTGATGGATGACAGTTTCAGGTGTTTCCGGGCCTATGAGGTTCTCGTTGTCGGGGGAGAAGCCCAGCAGATGTCTGCCACTGTGCATGGTCCCGGCTGACAGCTTGGAGCTGGTGTCTCCATCAAACAGGCTGTTGGACAAGAGCACAAATTGTCCAGGTTGGATCTTAACCAGCTTCTACGCTATCTAATCCTTATAAAAAGCCCCAAATCCACCGCTCCATTCCTCCTTCTGCCTGTGCAAATTACATTTGAAAATCACACACAGATTAACTCAGCTATAGATACAGTCTGCTCTTTTGTGCATTCAGCTGGTTTATGTCATACAGTGTGGAAATTGAATTTATACCCCTTTTAGCAGAATGTTAGCCCCCTGCTAACAAGCAGGGGGGGTTGTGATCAGCTCTACAGTGCTCTGCAGTGGAGAATGAAGACAGACATGATTTATGACAGGTTACAAATCCAATGTTAAGGGATATCATCATTTTAATAAAAATGAAATAAATACCCCTGGTATGATTCAGGACATTCATGCACTAAAAGGTCAAGTTGATATCAGAAAAAAACTGACTTGTTGCACAGAGACAGAAATCAAGTGCCCCTTCATCACCTATGCATTAAAGAGGGGGAATGTCACACATTGACCTTTGAGTGTGGACTCTCAGATATTACATTTTTGTCAAAGGAATTGGACTTGTTGTGAACCCTGTTCCTTCGTTTGCATCATCATGCATTCTTCAATTGTAAGATAAGGAATGATCCATTCCATTTTTGCTTAAGTTACCACTGAAGAAATGCAAGACTCAGAGTTCTCTACTATGGTCACAGCAGGGAAAAAACTGACATAACTGATTTATCAACAGCTTGTAGACTTCTGCAACGTATACCAAAATGTTACTAATGCTAATAAACATTCCACATTCAACTGAAATGAGAAAGAGAGGGAGATAGAAAGTGAAGGATAGACACAGTTGGACAAGAAAAGACTGAGGAACAGTAAAACCAGGAATAAGGTAAATTGCAGATAGTGGGTAGTACTGAGCTTCAAAAAACTGAATGCAGATGTAGTAACATTAAAGGCATATTTTACATTCAAACCCCTGAGCAGTAAAATAACTAAGGACCTCTACAGATTTGACTTAGGGCTCAGAAAAATCTCAAAGCATGTGTACCCAAGGATACACCGAACAGAACATTCAAACAAACACAAGGTCCTGAACTATTATCAAACTACCATCATGCTTCGAAACATTTACACAGGGCACAGTTGACTTAGGGCTTTATTAAGCACGCAACAGGGAAACACATCCACTTCATCTTGAGAAAATAAACGAATGTATTTCTTCAGCTCGACAGTAAAGCTGAACATTTGAAGTCTTTCAAAGACTGAGAGCATGGAAAAGCCAGGGCTGCCCCTGCTCTCGTCCAACTTTCCGCTCCTTCAGTTAATCAGCTCCATTCGGACAAAGATTGAGTGGAAAGGCAAAGCATACAACGTGTAGGGAGGAACTCTTTGACAGCTGCAAGGTCACTCCACATAAGTAATACTAGATGGAGAAACCCTGTCACTAATTTGGATCATTATCAAAGGAGTTATTCCACTGAGAGGAACCTGAAGACAGTTGCCTCAGAACCTACATGTGCGTGGAGAAACTCAAGGTGAGCGCAAGTTAATGACCAATCTGGCATTACATTAAAATGATACGCTGGTTCCTTCTTGAGGCATTTCCAAAGGACCTAACCAACACAAACACATTCATCTTACAATTAAATGTGTCCTAAACTGCCATGCTGACTGCGGTTCAAGAGACACAAGAGGGAATGGTTCTTAGGATGTGGAACATGGACCCTTATTATGTTTCATCACCACAAGGCGGTCCGTGGAGAGGAAGCAGTGGGTGGCCATGATCGTATGATTGGTGGACGCCCTCATCTAGTCAATTCAATGATTACTCATGAGTGCACATGATTCAGTCTTACCTCCACGGACCAACATTCAGGACGAGGAATGCCAAGACCACCAGGAGACAAACAGTTCGCCTTTTGGGGGCTGTTGCTTTCAGCACGTTATTCTTAGAGGAAAGAAGAGGAAACGTAATTCATTACATTTCTTTATTTCTGCTTGTGACTGCCTGGAGACACAAAACCCTTCACAAACCTTTACAGCACAGTTATTGTTTGCACATACATTACAGGTTTCTGCTTATATTTCACGCTCTGCTCATCCCTCTACTCAAACTGGCTGTCACCTATACTACTTAATGGCCTAATAAGGAAATAAGATGCTTCTTCATCATGAAATCATCATGGGCAGCAGTGTGGTGTATCGGTAAGAAGCAATGGTCGTAGCCGAAAGGCTGCAGGTCCAACTCCCTGCTGGGGCACTGCTTGGGCAAGGTACTCCAGCTGTATATCCAGCTGTATAAATGGATAAAATTGTAACTTACCTGTATGTAAGCCGCTCTGGATTGGAATGTAATATTAGAATTCTCTATTGCTCATTCAACTTGAACGGACACACTTATGTTCTGTTGTGCGGGAAGCTGCTCTGGATAAGAGTGTCTGCTAAATGAACATAATGTAATGTAATGTAATGTAACGTGATAAGAGCGTCTGCTAAATGACAATAAGGTAATGCAATGAAATCAGCGTAACTGCGGTGAACCAAACTGCCAGGTCCTGCCAGGTGCTGCACACTCACCTCACTCATCAGACCCTCCAGCTGCTTCTTCAAGGAGCCGTTCTCACTCTTCAGCTTCTCGTTCTCGGACAGGGCCACCTTGAGCCTGGCCTCCAGGGTCAGCAGGTACTCCTTCTTCTTCTTCCGGGACAGGGAGGCCGACTCCCGATTCTTTATCATGCGCTGCTGTCTCCTCATGACATTCGACTGGAGGAATGGAGAGGGGGTGTTATGTAGATTTACGAAGATCGCAACTTATTTTTTTCTTTTTTAATTTTTTACTAAACTGGGACAAGGACTGATTCATGTTTTCTGAAGGGTACTGAAGCCAGCGATTACAAAACATTAGGAACGGAAAACTCTCCATAAGTGCTGTTTACATCTGCCTGATAATTTTTTTATTATATTTTGTGATTAACATGGAAAAATATTTGAGCTAATGGCAAAATATTCAATAACATTCACCACAGAACTAATGTGGACTTACTCATGGGACACAGGATTAAAGGCCAGATCTTTATAAATAAGCGGAACTGCAAGCATCTCTAGAGACGCCATTGCCGTGGCCCTTAGCCGGCGCTGGGCGGTTTAGCAAAACATGGGAATCTGAGAGAAATTCAGATCTAGATCTTTCTCTGGCACTGTGGTACCACCCCCCTCTGCGCAGATGTGGCCATCTTTGGCATCTACAGCCCTGGCCAGCCCAGCTGTAACCCAACAGGTGCTGCTGCTGAGGTGAGAAGAATGGCATGCAGTGAGAGATCATGTGCTAATAATAACTGCAGCATGTGTCTAAATACCTCTTAGTGAAAAGCCTAAATTTCCTTCCCCGTCCTCAACTCACTTCTACAGTCTGACTTGAGGCTGGAGGCAATGCAATGGAAAACAAAAACATAAAACTTGAAAACACAGTCTGTCCCTCCAAACTAAAAACAAAAGTAAAAAAAATAAAGTACACAAAGTACCACAAGTAAATAAAAACTGAATTTGTGCCATATGCCTTATGATACTTTTGAGATCCTTGATAAAAAAAAAAACCTCACAATGACAGAGTGACTTTAAAAGGCAAAGGGCTGTAATCAAAAAATAAAACCTGCTCAATGGGAGGTGTGCATGAGTACCTGCTTGGCCCAGAATGCATTGTTAAAAATTTTACAGGTCACTGCCGTGACATGAGCGTGCACAGTTGTCGGTGGAGATGGTGACTGCACAGGCTGGCCTGTCTGGGTCTAATGAAGGAATGGCGCGAGTGACACAGCGGGAAAACAGCTCCTTCTCCCCCTTGCAACAAAGACTCCTTTCCAAGAGCCTGAGACAACAAAAAAATCCAGGGCTCTGGCACAGGACATCCATGAATAACATTAAGGACTCTGAGGCAGACTAAAGACAAAGGGAAGAAGTCATGCTCTAATTATCTTTTGGGCTCTGTGAATTTCAGATGCTGTGTCGTCCATTGTACGGTGCAAAACATGTTTCCCATCTTCCTTTCTCAGGAAACCACCACACTGTACACTGAAGCAGTATGAGAATATGCTAAAAACATAAATACACAAAACAAACAAGACAAAAAAAAAAAAAACATTCTTAAGAAGGCAATATGGCTTAATTCATTAAACATATTAGGAAAACCTACTTAGGCCATGAGAAATAGTCCTGCACATACATAAGATAAATTTCACAGTTGTCCTGTAGCACTACAGGTATTTTTAGCTTTAAAAGAGGCAGCCTATGCACCAAAGGGTGCAAGATGGTCTCTGCTTTGAGGGTTAATCAATCATCTTTGGATTCAAGGGAATCCTTTTATATATTTGTAGTAGGGCACCTCTTTTGGAATCTGGCTTTACCCGGTTTTCGAGGGCAGGCCCTGTAGGAAGGGTTTAAGACATGTAATAGCTCAAGCGATTAAGTTATTTGGATTCTGACCACAGTGTTTTACTCGGTTTCCTAAGAAACCTTTCTCGTTCTGGGAGCCCTGCCATTGTGAGGTCCTGGGAACAAGAGGACTGTTTAGTTACCAGACTCGGGAGGTTTATGGGTAGCGGGGTCCCACATTGGGAAAGTGGCACCTTACGCAACCGCAGGGAAACATCCCACACTACGTGAAAGCATTGATGATCAGGATGGGATTCAGCAAAAACCAACACAATAGAACCTTCAGACCATTTTCCTAATTTCCAGGATCTCAAAGATCTCTGACTCTGAATCTCCCCCCCCCCAACACATTACTCTGTGCTGAAGTGCACTGACATGGTAAACTCCTATGGGGCCAGATTAAGTCTGAACGATTTGTACTGATATATGTGTACATATATATATATATATATATATTATATATATATATATATAAAACACAAAACTCTGATGCTTAAGAGTGAACACAGAAATTGAAATCGATCAGAAACTATTGAAAAATAAAAACCCCTTGCTATACCACACACTCCATCTCTGTTCCTTTTGCACAACACCGATTTACACCCCAGAGCAGGACACGCTTGGACGCGCGTACATCCGGAGGTCCTCTCAAGATTCCTCTGACACCTGTTCAAACCTAGCCACATTTCACATCTCCCCTGTGTGCTGTAGACACGCCGAGCCAGTCCTCGCTAACCGCAGCTGGTCTTCAGTGGACGCTCTCTGTGATCTAATGACCTTTCTACGGTCTCACAAACAACCGCATTATAACTGAGGTAACAGAACAGCAAATCAGCTTCAGAAACAAACTAATCATGACGGCAGCAGACACTACCACCCTGCCAATTCTGCGTGCCATGGCCAAAAACACTCAGTTTATACAAACTGTTAGTCAATGTCCCTGATGAAATGCTGTCATCTTGCAGAAAGAGAACACATAAAAAATGAGGAACTTTGGGCCTATCCATCTTTCTTGAGTGTTTGCTCTTTAGCTCCCTCTTATATGGTGTGCCCTCGAGGCATTCACAGAATGTGGTAACTGATTCAACCTGTGCTGGCATGATTATTCCTGTAATATTCTACATCATTTTCATGATCTCAGTACAAGCGCACATCTGATGTGCCGCGTTCAGAACAAAACGATGATACCTGATGATGCCAGCAGATTTGAAATGAACAGAGGTGCTCCTGGATGCTGGAGTGAAGCAGATGAATTCACCACGGAGCCCAGGTTCGAGCCCTCAAGCGCTGCCACATTTCACTCCTGAGGTTTCAGCCCACCCCTAACTGCTTCTTCTTTCCCACCAACAACAGGCCAACATTGGACAATGCTGTCATGTTTTCATTTGATTCCAGGCTTTCTAAGAGGTTATACATCATATTTGTTTTGGCATCGCCTTTACCCACATGTTAGCCAATGTTCATGAAATTTGGCACAAACAATCTTTCTTCAGGCTTCATCACACCCATGACAATTTAGCAATTTGATTTTTTACTGATCGTTGTTTAGGCCTGGGTTCAAAGTTCATAAAACATCATAAAACAGTGTTTACCCAATCGTGACTCATGCATTCCTCACAGGCAAATGATGATGATGAACTATGGCAAAAAGTTGTTTCCATTGACCCAATGAAATAATTAAGCCATTTTCCCAGTCACTTCTAAAGGACCAATTCAACCAAAGTATACATTTTTCTTTCAGTTGTTTTAGTTCTACTAATCCAGTATCACAACAAACATATTCCGCAGCTCAGTAACCCGCATTGAGCACAGGTCAAAAGTCAAGTATCTCAAACTCATTCAGACTTCAGCTCCCTTGTAGGAGAGTGTGGACGCTGACAGCATGCTTGTCCTTTGGATTGTGACCCCTTTGAATGAACTCTTTCCTGACATCCAGCTGCCAAAGTCTTTGAGCCACACCAACACACAACGAGAATCTGCCCTCCCTGTCTCGTTTCCCCATTCCAGTACAGCTCTCATTTCACATCCACCATCACATGATGTGCTTTACTGCCACGTAAGCACAGAAACAACTACTGTACGGCTGCCACAATGCTCAGCGTGCACTTCTAAAAGGCAACAGCAAGAACATCCTGTGGAAAACGCGAGGAGGCCACTTGACACACAACAGAGACGACATATGTTCCAAACTGTCAGCTGGGACGAGGTAGTGGAAGATGCATTTTCTCTGGAACTAATCAGAGAAAAGAGCAAGCCATGCAATCATTCCAGAGGTCAAATGACAGAATTTATCATCTAAAAAAATGCTTAGGGTCTGATTAAACCAAACCTGGAAATGACCTTGGATCAATACAATTTCAGATATCAACCTTAAAACACACTTAATAAGACATTAAAGCAATGATACCAAGAGATACCATGAACACAAATAATGATAAATATGTAAATGATGGCAATGCATCCAAAAAAAAAAATCTGGTCAGCGGTCTTTGAATTTAACTATGATTCATCTGGAGCCTGATGGATAGAAAATTCTGCTTACAATATACAAACATGAGTCATGTCTTTTTTTTCAGATTCCAATCCATAAACATGCGTTTTGGTTGTAATTTCAGTCCTGTTTGGGAACAAAATGCAACAAATATCCACTCCAAACAAAAACAGATAGCTCACAATTGTGTTTCGTACTTTCTCAGTTCTTTATGAAGGACAATAAAACTTCCTTTAAAAAAAAAAAAAAGCCAGGGCACTCCAAAGTTCTGAGCATTCGTCTGAGAAACCACTGACTCGAGTAAACAAAACATCTACCCGTAATTGGGACTGGGTTTTTTCAAACCTGGTTTTGCTTTTCACTTTCTTTGTTTTTTTGGACGGTAACTGTGAGTTATATAATCTTTTCTCAGACACTATCGCACCGGTTTGGTTCACGCCATTACGTTACTACTATTATGTAAGCCCAATTGACAAGTGAGAAGAGAAGGGGGGGAAAAATAAGGACTAAAAAACATACCAGGCATAAATGAGACATCAGTCACTGCAGCTGTCCTTACATCACCCTAGCAGAGAGCTGCAGATACACCACCCATTCTGTCACTTCAGCTTCCCTTCAGAATCAGTGCACATCATCACTTGATGTCCAGCGAAAATGGGTGTCGTATCTAAGGTAAATACATTTCCCGCCATCAAAACACCAGGGTCAAAAGAAAAAAGGAGCCAAACCTGTTCAAACCAAGAGCATCATAACTTTAGAATGCGAGTGATGTACCAAACGCTCAATATTATAATACTGTAAGTCACAAAGTGCAGAAGGTGTTGCTTTAGTGCAAACCTGCCCGTGTGAATGATGTGTGCACCCTGGCTCACACCCCACAATTCCGATATAAATCCACAGGCTTTGGTTTTTCCTGTGGATACATTTCATTCCTGAGGGCTGAAAGCACCACCCCGCCCCTGGAACCCGGTATCTGCATTTACATTTTGTCGATCGGCGGACTCCGCTATGCAGAGCGACTTTCAAAGCAATGTCTCATGCATAAGTCATGCAACCCTGCGATCTCTCGGAATCTCAATGATTGGCCGGCACCCCAGCCGGTGGCCGACTGGGTTTAAATTCCTCTTTCTGCAGCTTCCTATGCAAAACAAAACACCAGCGGGGATGTCATTATGCACCTCATCAGTTTTTTTCCTCCCCACTCGCAATACGAAAAAGTCAACTTGTAGGACAAGCAGGGCAAATGAAAAATCCTTTTGGGAAAGCTACTACACTCCAGCACACACACTTGCATTCATTAGCACTCCGTCACATGCACTCCAGAGGGTGCTTAAACTGCAAGTGCAGTGAGAGCATATAAAAACTGACATTCAGAACACACCCAAACGTCATCATTCAGCGCCATTAACAAGCCTTACAAGAAAAAGGCACATATCTGATTTGGATCTTTTAATGTATATACCGCTCGTATACTGATGAAGTATATAAGCAGCCAGTTTACAAGCTAGCAGTTGCCTTATTCTAGCTGATTCTGTATTCTTGTATTTTTACATACGTATACAAGTGTGACCTATGTCACAAGAGATCATTATTATATCACATTATGCTTATGTACAGTGGCTGGTGTTATAGTACAAAAGAAGTCTGACCACATGGTTTACAGTAAGGCCCAAGAGCAACATTAACATTCCAATTTTATCTGAGTAAATTTTTACTTGCAACACTACACTCTCTGGGTGATGGGCGTTCTTTCAAGATGAATTGGAAATAATACATGCAGAAATGTAAGATAAGATTCTGCCAATAATATGAAAAAAAATGGCAGCAATTCATATCAAGATATGTTTTTTGGCTGTTTTTTTCAGCAGGACAAAATGCCAGCTGTCTACAGAGGCGCATTTTACAGGGTGGGTCAGTAATTTTATATAGTCTCCCAAAACATATGTATATGAGAGAACAAACTAAGTGGCAAAAGTTATTTACAGCTCATGAGGTCATAATCTGGCAGGTACAGCATATATAATGTTTGCATCCACGTTTTCTTCAAGAAGGAAAAATGACTCCAAGCACATTAAATAATCGGACTGCATATTTTTCTTTCCTATGTTATTTCACCCAAATACAAAACCCAATCGTTCATGCAATGCTGAGCACCAATGGAAAGGATGAGGGAGTGTTTGTATCAAACAAATGAGATGGTAACTACAACATTACTCCCAGCCAGCAGGGTGTCCCATTTCTCTGTGAGGACATGCAAGGGGAATGCAACTGCTTTTTATTAGGACAGTGTTTGATGAACATCAGCTATCAAACAGGGAATTCATTGGCCCTTGTTTGGCAGCCGATAAAGTACACTAAGCTGCTATTGTACAGTTAATGCTGCACAATAATCTCTCCCCTAAAAGCGGCCCGCTCGAGAGGAAAGCAAAATCAGAACATGCGAGCGTGATCAAACGCAGGAGTAATCGCTTAATACACTTATCTCAGTTTCAAAAATATGGCGTTCGAAATGTTGACAATTCAAGGGATGAAAGTATTCAGAATGTATGCCCACAGAAATATGGAGAAGGTACCTTATAACATTAATACTCATATTATTAGTCTTCAGGCAGCTGTCCATTTGAAACAGAGCAGGTATTTAATGCATGGCTTATGGATGTGTAGCATACCCACCAGCCTACATCTGGCATCCAGTTCTATGCGGCTCTCAGAGCTTGCGGAGGCACGGTTTGTGAATTTTGACATCTTAAACTAATTCCAGATGGACTGCCCTGACAGACTGGATTTAACCGCCTCAGTTTGAGGGCTGTGATAGCCCTGATTAGCGATGACATTAAATGAGGAAGCCGCTCCGCTGCCTGTTAACCGTGACAGACGTTTCAATGAGCCCCGCCGCACCCACCCGCATCCCGAAACACGCCGGCCGTGTTACCCACACGGCGAGGCTGCGAGCTGGTTCTCATCCCCCTGCAGCCCGCTGGCTGGGAGTGTCAAATTGATATGAATGACTTTACACATCAGACTGACAAACACATTCAAAGGTATTATTGCCCAGCACCAAGCTATTGCTGCTTTCAATAAAATGAAATAATTCACAGTGTTAAATGAGTGCATTTCCATATCCACAGAGTTGCTTAGTTTTCTAATTAGACTGGGGAGCTGTGGAGGCATCTCCCTGCAGGACACAACTCTCCCATGCACCCTTCTCCTATCTCTGTCACACACTGACTCTCCCATGTGGACTGCTCCTAACTCCCAGTCACACACTGACTCAACCATGTGCTCTACTGTTAAGGCCCTGTTATGCACTTGAATGAACCGCCTTGCCCATGCACTATGCAATGAGACTCATAAAACTTGTACACTTGTTGAGTCCCCTGTTCCTAGCAGTGGTATGGTGGAGTGATGGCAGGCTCTATGGGCTCACAGAACAGAGTCTGTGTGGGGTTACACTTCCCCTAAAGTGGCCTTATGTCACTGGCACTTCCATGTCAGTCCCTCACTGTGCTGTGGGCAGCATGCTCTACACTGGCTCACCAAACACAGCCTGCACAGGGTTACACCTCCCCTGCAGTGGCCACACATCACTCATACTTACATCTCCATCCACCGTGCTGTTCTGGAGGGTCACGGCCACCATAGGCTGCGTGACAGCAGGGAAGGCCCCGGCGACCGCAGGGGCGCGGCCATCCTGAGAGAGCGTTGGCACGGTGACCACGCGTTCCGGGAGCGGGAGGATGGGCGGGCCCGGCACCACCTGGGGGCTGCGCAGCTGGACCACGCGGGCCGACGGGGACAGCATCACCTGGGGTCCTAAAAGACAGGAGGAGGACACATTCATCTCCGCACCGACAATGCACCCCTGCTGGAAGGCCCTTTCAGCTGTAATAATACATACAAAGGTTGCATGCCTCAGTCAAGGTTACACGGTGAGTTCACATCCCAGAGAGAACCTTCCACCTCCCTCCTGGAGTATCTGAACCACTGTTCAATAGAGATGTATCATCCCCTCAGCAAACCACAAAAACATTCCCTCCAGATGTACACAGTGCCAGTTGAAGTAGTAGTCCCTTGGCAGCTGCCAGATTACCCTCCTGAATAAGCCTGCAGCTGGAAAATGTACACTTGGTGAGGCCTTGAATCGGTGGGACCTTAATTCTTGTAAAGTATATATCAAGGTTAAAAACATCTATGTTTGCACTGTGTAGAAATACAAAGACAACACAAGAATAAACTGTACAGACAGGGCACAACAGCAGTTTTGTTGGCTCACAATGCTAGTAATCTACAACTAGCAACTAGAGACAGTTGAGATGAGCAGTTAGCAAGTCATCCCAACTGAAACACTGTAGCATAATCCCCTCTTAACACAGCTCACTACAGCTATCTCCCGTCCACTTGCAACATTACAGGCAGATAAATAAAAATACATTTTTTTCCGCCAACATTTTCAGCTGAAATTCAAATGTCGTTGCTCTTCACATTTTCAACATGACGTCTGCACCATAAACAGCTGCGTCCCTTGGCTCTCGGTGAGTGAAAACCTGACTATTCCCCTGGTGTGCTGGCGTGCACAATTTCCTGCGACAGCTGTTTCCACACACCAATACGAGCGCAGACAGAGAACGCAAGATAGATGCACGCCGGCGACAGGAAAATTAGACGGCGGATTTGGACCAATGAAATGCACATCCATCTGCTAGACGATCAAGGCAGAAGATGGATAACCATGGAGGAAGACCACCACTGGTGCCAGTGTACACAATTCATAAATAACCTTTAAAAAGCTGCAGCCGATGAGGGACTACAGCGCTCGCATTCATGATTACAACAAAGTAAGACAAACAGCGTTCCGCTTTGAACACAGGCAGGGTGTCTATTATTGTGTAAGTATCACAAGAGAAAGACGTCAACAAACAAATGTGACAGGCATTGTGGCCTTGATGTTGCTCACTGTACGGCACACAAGCACAGTCAAGTTCAGGCCGACGGGAGCACCGTGGCGCTGAATGGGACCATCCCGTCTCCCCTCGATGGGAACGCTCAGCCGGGACAAAAGGGCGCAGCTCGGAGAGACCGGCAGCGGTCCCCATGGCGATGGAAGGCATGTCAGCTCCCAGAAGGCCTGGAGTGGAGCTGCCGTTGCTGAGAAAGTTTCCTTGGAAAGGGAGTGGAGATTCCTTTCTGACCAGAGAGAATAGGAGGCTGACAGCATGCACGGAGTCATGGCACGGAGCTGCAGGGAGGAGCCCTTTCTGGCCAGGGAGAACGGCTAACGGTGCTGACTGAGTCAGGGGATGCTGGCAGAGCTGGGCTGTTCCCATGTCCTTACCGCCACTGGCTGTTCAAGCTTCCTAATATCCTCCCAGGCTTATCGTAGCGGAGTCGCCGGGTTTCACTCAGGCACGACAACAGCCACAACTTCCCTCTTGTGTCACGGTCCTGCCGTGAATGTGACACTAGTGTGAAATCGTGACGTAGTGGTAAGGAACAGGGCTTGTAACCCGAGAGGCTGCTGCTTTTATTCCCCGCTGGGGCACTGCCGTTGTACCCTTGGGCAAGGTAATCAACCCACTGTTGCTTCAGTAATAATCCAGCTACATAAAAGGATACAAGTGTAACCAGTGTAAGTCACTCTGGATAAGAGTGTCTGCTAAATGGCAACAATGTAATGTAATGCAATGCTGTAGGTTCTATCGCTGTTGCCAGTTAGCTCAGTGTCTGTCTGCGGTCTGTCCACCTCACATACAGAACACCCGCATTCTCACTGGGGTGTCTGGCTGCTCCTGCCTCCCTCCTTCCCCCTCCCCTCTTCCCTCTTCCCTGCTCCGCTCACCCAGAGTGCTGCCTGACTGCTTGCGTTTTGGGGTGCTGAAAAGAAAAAAAAAACATCACCGAAAACCTGACAGATGTTAATGTGAAGGTCAACGCTGTTATTTAAGCACGGCCCAGATTCCTTGCCACCCACCCTCTTAAACCTGTCTTCTCTTAACCACAGCGAGCCCCAAGACAGACGACGGCCTTTAACATACCACAGATCAGGCCTGCTTCTTTACACATCCCCTGCTATGCAGGCATAAACACAGATATCACAGCCCCCAAGCTGAACTAAATGTCAATATTCATAGGATGCTGCCAGAGTAATGTGTCATCCGCTCTGGACGGGCTCCATGCATCAGTCCAAGCTGCAGAGCTGCGCCCCCCCGGGGTCCTATTAACATCCCTTTTCCCTGTGAAACAACGTGTCTGGTCACCTCTGCTACTTTCCCCCCGGTTACCAGGAGCCTGCCAAGGATGGCCCTCAGGAAAGCCCTGAGAGAACAGCACTTTAGCACAGCGACGTGCTAAAAATTCAAACTCACTGTGAGAATCCAGCCACTTCACACTTAACTATGCGGCTCTCTTCTCGTTAGCCTTGCCCGGAGGCAGCGCCTTTGGATGGATTCACAGCAACATATAACGGTTTATCCCCGTTAAAGAGCATGCTGTTTGCTTCTGGATATTAGAGGCATCCAGAATTACAAATAGATAATTTCCCCTTGTAATATAGAAGCACAATATACGGTGAGCTTTCTTCATAAATTAAAGTGGTCATAATCTGACAAAATTACTATCTACATTTACATGTTTGGAATGTCTGTATCAAGACGTTTATGTGTCTTTATGCCACATTATGACTCACATACAATGCTATATTTCTTTTCAGGTGTCGTCAGTATTTGAAGTCACATAAACAGAGTGCACAGGAGTGGTCGACCGGTTAGATTCTGATGTAATCAGATTCTCCATCAAGTCAGAGAGTGGCTGGCTCCTACGAGCACACAAAAGGCACACTTGACCCAAAGCTCTGATATACTAATGTCAGGCATCAAGAACAAGAGCTGGAAGAGAGTGCCTAACAGGAAATGGACAAAGAATGCAACAGGTCGCAGAACAGTAAAGTGCATCACTTTCACTTTAGCTGTTTTGACAGTTTCAAAAGAGAAACACACCTGCAGTATGTCTTATGAATGTTTTAATGGCAAGTACCCTGACAGCGCATGGGAGCTCTCTCCAGAGTAAAGGCATCCAGCACCATTTGTGGAAACGGTTCTGGGACTGTGGTGACGTTGTGTTAAAACACCCCATCCGGATGCCCTGAAGCCAAGTCCACTGTAGAAAGGGGCTGCACCCAATCTTCATGCCAAGAGTGGTGCTCTCAGATCTCACTCGGATCACAGACTCTATTTAACATTATTTGACATTTATAAGAGCTCTGTGAGGGGAATTCATTCTGCTGAGAGCAATATAATCTACAGAGCAGATCCCCAGGGAGAGCACATGGACCAAGACCAAACTCAGACTGCCTTCAAGGGAAGTTCCAGGCATATTTATACAGGACGCCTCCATGAAACTACACTAACCCAATTACTTTAAGAAATAAAAATATAACAGACTCAGCCTGTGTGGGGGTGCTACAACTTTAATTGTTTTATTACATCTGTACATCCCATCAGTGTCTAAAGGGTATAATATTTATGGCATTTTTTTTAACTGGGCAACACATGTTTTTTAATGTTAAGGGATAACAAAGACTCAAATGAATTCATAAAAAGATACAGCCCTGTACCGCCCCAAAAAAAATAGCGGTTGGGTGACATCTTCTGGCCATGACACGCATGTGCATCTGTCACACTGTTAATTACCTTACCTACCTCTGACATATCACCCCTTTGTACTTATTTACATCTGTCCTTCAACAAGAGCTAAAAAAAAAAAAAGGACTAAGGACAGATTTGGAGAAAACTGAAAAAACACAAATCAAAACACAACTCTGTCGAGAAAACAGACTGCATTCAATAAATCTGTCTAAAACTCTAAATCCCACACAACCCAAGCAGACTGGCTGAACACCAAAGAGCAGTGCAGGTGTGAGCTCTTACCAGTGGGGGGCGCTGGCTGGATGGTCACAGGTGGTGGCTTAGCAACAGGAAGCACAGTCTGGAGAGGCTGAATGATGATGGTTTTGGCCTGGAGAGGGGCAGTGGGGATGGGAACAGCAGTGATGACCGGCTTGGGCTGGATGGACACTTTCGGGGTCAGTGGAATCGGGCGCTTCAGAGGTTGGGAGGCTGTAGACGCAAAACATTTTGAAAATAACTGTATGAATCCTGTCTGTGCCTGTGGAAAATCAAAGCATGCATCCATGCAATCTACCATGGGAAAACTGAAACACCTGCCTGGAGATGAAAGGCATGCATTCATACACTATGGCATACTTCTTTCATGGAAACAAAACTATCTGCATCAACATTCAACTACCAATCTGCGTACTGCCTTCATATTTTATGAGAATGTGTAATAATATTACTGAGATGATCATGGTTCAGGAATAACGAGCCAGTGTAAAATCATGGTGACCATGTAGCGTGCGGCTGTAACGGTCAGCCTTTTATTTTTCCCTGCCTCTTTAAGAGTTCTTATAACCTTTGCTGTACATTTGGTCAGAGAGTGACGCAAAACTTTCTGGGAAACTGTACTGCTTTTCCTTTGAGATGTTGCCTGATGATTTATCCCTGCACGTACAAAAGAACCATGACAGAACAACAAAGCAGGCTGTTCTTTGTAAGTCCAACAATTTATTTACTAAACACTGAGATGCACCACTGTTTTACAGAGGTCTCATCATTTTTTTATTGTCTTAATGCCCACTTACAAGCTAGTGGAGTCACGTTTTCCCAATCTACTATTACTGTGGAGGTAGCGAGGGCTCTCTAGCTAACAAAGACTGTCACACAGTCAAACTAGGCTTCAGAAGTGAACCGAGGAACGTCATGTCCCTCACCTCTGGTGGCCTGGGGGGTTTTTCTCGGAGGCTTCATCTCCAAGGTGACATCCAAGGAGCCACTGGACTCGGAGCAGAGAGACGCAGGGGACGGCTGGGACAGAGGAGACAGGGCATCATCCTGCAGGAGGTCAGGATGAAAAAGAGGCCACAGAGCGTGAGGAGAGGTCACCACCTCCACAGCACTGTTCAAATGGTTTGACTAATGGATTAATGCAATCAGAACACATAAACTAGACAGCAATATGCTCCAAACCTAAGACCCATTCAGAGACTACTGAAGGCCGCTGATACTGTTTAATATTGTGTGTCCATCATCTCCATTTCCACTGTGTGTGTGTGTGTGTGTGTGTGTGTGTGTGTGTGTGTGTATGTGATACACTGGCTTGGGACATCAGGAAGATTGCAAGTCTATCCTTTTTTTGACAGGCTGTGAATGCAGCTGATTGCCAAATTATGCTAATATTGGCCGAGTTGTCCGCGGCCCTTTAATAATGAGGAGGCACATCTCAAATGGCTTGTGGTTAATTAGTTTGATGATATGTTCAGGAGATATTAAGACGTTAATCAACACGCAAGGCTTTTAATTACCCACCCCGGCCAAGTGGGTACTGTAACAGATTCTGCCGGCGTTCAAAGCGGAGGAACAGCTGGCAGCGGCCTGCAAAGCCTGGGCAGACTCCATCTGGGAGTGCTGCTGATGGATGCCATCCTCCTGAATGTGCACTAACACACACACACGGCGGGCTCCACTTACTGACAGGCTGCAGGGGGACAGGGCTTCCACGGAGCCGGGAGAAGAGGCCGAGCTTATGGTGGGGTTCGGGGAGGGAGAGTCCAGACTCATGTCCGCATCTGCCATGACAAGACCAGGAAAAAATCCCTGGGATGAACCACTTTATCTGGGATTGACACATTTTTGATTCATTCTTCAAAATAAGGGTGATTCGTGTTGCTTGCAATGCATTGTGTACATTCGGCATGTAGTCACGCTTTCTTTAGTGCAAAAAAAGATGCTATCCTTAAAGACATATTTGCAAACTACATGTACCTAAAACAAAATAATTCTCATTATGTTCAGCACACTGAGTCTCCATGGGTTCAGTCAAATAATATTTCCCATGTTCCAAATACCGATGTCGACATTAAACTACAAAGTAAAGCTTTATATCAAACAACTAATCTAGAAATCTGAGAACAGACAGACTATACACAATACAGTTATTATGCTATAGAATAATCAAACGATAACACAAAGACTGAAAGTGCACAGCACAGAGCTGCCTCTTTGAAGAAATCCAACAACCGCACCATCTGTGAACAAGTGCAACGGCGGTATTACATTACGGATCGCCTTTCCGTGCCTTCCTCCTGGGTCACACTAACAGGTTGCTTATAAAAAACTGGACAATAGACTACATGTCTCCTCACACAGGTGCAGCTCTGTGTGTCTGAGACAGCTGCATGGAGTCAGGTGGAGCAGGCACGTCTAGGCTGCTCAGATTCCACACAGGCGGGGTTGGGTTACCTGTGCAGCTGCTGCTGGTGTCTCCACAACTGTCCGAGCTCCAGGGAGGCAAGCTGATGTCGAAGTCCAGATCGGGGACCCCTCCAACCTGAGGGGAGCAAGCAGATCGCCTTCCTAAATACCTCCCCAACACGAGACGCGGTCACACGAAAAGGAAGTGTTGCCAGCTCATCCCGAACGGATATCACAAGACATCTGTTTATTCAACTGTCTCCTCCGCAGAGGGTGAAAGTGAAAACTTAGTGTAATGGGCAATAAACCAAAACAAACTCAGAGCCATTTTAATTTAGCAGGCCATCTTTATGGAGGGTTTACTCATTATTAAATGGTAAAATGACATGAAAACAATTATCCCTGAACCAAATATGACATGTTCTCAAACACATTTCATAATCAAGGGATTGTAGAGGGAAACTCACCAATCTGATACACACTGTAACTTCTAACACTGCTAGTAGTTTTCCCTCTGGACTTAAAGTCATTGTAGTATTACGATGCAGCTTCAATAACAGGACGATTGATATAACTCATTCTCTTTATCAGTCTGTCTAATAAACCCCAATTCCATACAGCAAGGCAATACTTCAAAAATAGACTAAAAAGCAACTTAAAGGGGAATATGTTATTCCTCACCTTCACTACATTAGGTATAGACATGGTAAATGTTTTCAGAAGTAAGGCCAAAAGTCACACTGACATCTGTTTGTGGTTTCTTAACCTACTTCAAGCCTACAAAAGCCCCTTCATACAAAGCCCACAATGCACTGCACGGCATCATTCTCTCTGTAGATGTAGCAAATACATTTGAGTGAAATGAGTAAATATAAAGTATGTATCTCCATTCATGTCATCTTCAGCACTACATCAAACTGAACCATAGTTTGCTTGTAGGCAGGCAGCCTCCATTTCATTATGATGCACTTTATTTTGATCCCATTTATGAAATTTAAAAAAGGTTCACGAATCTTGATTAATGAATAAAAAGAAGAAAAGTAGGTAAAGCAGTGACAAAGATTCAATCCATTTTGAGGTCTTTGTTCAGTTTGTTGTGTTGAATTTCTTATTTTAATTTGTTATTTTCATCCAGTAAACCTCTGACGGGGAACATGAAGAGGTTCTTTTTCCCTTGGATGTGTGCCCTGGTTTTCCAGTGCTTTGAATAAACACCTGTCTGAAGGCCATGCTTTGCACCGTGCTATGCTCCACATCATATTTTTCAAGCTATCACACAAGGCATGTCAAAATATGGAATATTAATGCAGTACTTCATGTGTCAGTGTATTTAAGTGTTAAAACATGTATACAGTATTAATATGTTATGAATATCTGATAAGACCTTTGATATTTATGTAGCATTTTGTGAAAAATTCAATTTCCACTCTGTTCAGAATCATAAACATTTATAATATTGCATCTACAGAAAAACAATTAAATTCCCAATGATGCTGTATGCAACAGCACTTCCAGGAACACACTGTGTCAGAGAAGCAGGGACTGCAGGTGTTATGTATCACTGATGATCGCAACCTCACAAGCAAGACTGTTTTGTTTGTCCCCTAGCTGGCTGACCTGCTGGCTGGCTTCCCCGGCAACCACATAAAACACACTCGAGTCTTATCTCTGAGAGAAGCTCGTACACCTTCTTTGAAAGATACTCTTATGGTCATTGTGTATAAACTCCTGTGGGAAATGTTTCAATAAGTATTCTTTCAGTAGGTTAAGTCTGGACTTAAGAAAGGTATTTAAGTATGAGTGTATAAGTATATGGTATAAGTGTCTTTAGTGAATGAAGGCCCATATTGTTTTCAGTGGCTGGGTAAACTCACATAGGTGACATCCTCCAAGGCCCTCAGCAGCTCGTCAGCATCCCCCATGTCCTCCAGCTCATCAAACAGGCTGATGTCTGCACCAGGGAAATACAGGCAGGAATCACACTTAGCGGTGCCTTAACACATTTCTAATGGCATTATACAGTACGCATCACAGTACAAGCGTCCTGTTTTTGACTCTACATTTTACCATGAATGTTCTTGATACAGAGGCCTCTCAAATCATTTTAGTGACACCCCCGTATCATTAATAATTAAATAAAATATAAAGTAAAACAAATACTGAAAAGGAGGAAAACAGAGGGAGGTATCACAACAAATTGACACAGCTGTAAATCACATTATAAACATTTTAACACTCTCCTTACATTTCTCCTGTGAACCTTGCCTCCCAACGGTCTGTGGCATATTTCCCATACATAATTTGGCCTATGTATTGAGACAGCCTCCTGCAGTGGACCCAACTCTCCTTTCATATACATATAAGTTTGATACCCACATGTTTATTCTGTGCCAGCTGATCTATGTCAATAAACTTGTTATAACAAGTAGAGATTACAAAAATGTTTTGATATGCAGCTTACTTACTTGCTAGATGCCATTTTCCCAGTACTTGCAAAAGAAATACGTTTCCCCAAATATTACCAGATTCAGCAAAAACCTGTTCGACAAATATCAATATTTTCCAGAAATATCTCCGAAAATCTGTAATGGTGCAACCCTAATAGTACCCAAGTCTATTTGCCTCGTGGCTTGCCTGGCTCATTGTACTTTAATGGTACGAGCACAGGCACCGTCACCATGACAGCAACATATACAGAAAATACATATAACAGTATTCCTTCTGTACTAGATTTTAATCTTGTGTGCATTAATTATGTCACTACAGGAGCAGTTGGTTTTTTGTCTAATCTAACTGGGACCATATTTCTAGTAGATTTGGATATTGATTCTAAACACAGAAAACTATTTTCAATGCGTTAAAAACTTCTAGATAAATAACATACAGTGCCATGCAAAAGTTTGGGCACCCCTTGTCAAAATTTCTGTTACTGTGAATAGTTAAGTGAGTAGAAGATGAACTGATCTCCAAAAGGTATAAAGTTAAAGATGAAACATTCTTTTCAACATTTTAAGCAAGATTAGTGTATTATTTTTGTTTTGTACAATTTTAGAGTGAAAAAAGGGAAAGGAGCACCATGCAAAAGTTTGGGCACCCCAAGAGATTTGAGCTCTCAGATAACTTTTACCAAGGTCTCAGACCTTAATTAGCTGGTTAGGGCTATGGCTTGTTCAAAATTATCATTAGGAAAGGCCAGGTGATGCAAATTTCAAAGCTTTATAAATACTCTGACTCCTCAAACCTTCCCAACAATCAGCAGCCATGGGCTCCTCTAAGCAGCTGTATAGCCCTCTGAAAATTAAAATAATTGATGCCCACAAAGCAGGAGAAGGATATAAGAAGATAGCAAAGCGTTTTCAGGTAGTAAGGTAATTAAGAAATGGCAGTTAACAGGAATGGTGGAGGTCAAGTTGAGGTCTGGAAGACCAAGAAAACTTTCTGAGAGAACTGCTAGTAGGATTGCTAGAAAGGCAAATCAAAACCCCTGTTTGACTGCAAAAGACCTTCAGGAAGATTTAGCAGACTCTGGAGTGGTGGTGCACTGTTCTACTATGCAGTGACACTTGCATAAATATGACCTTCATGGAAGAGTCATCAGAAGAAAACCTTTCCTGCATCCTCACCACAAAATTCAGTGTCAGAAGTTTGCAAAGGAACATCTAAACAAGCCTGATGAATTTTGGAAACAAGTACTGTGGACTGATGAAGTTAAAATAGACCTTTTTGGCCACAATGAGCAAAGGTATGTCTGGAGAAAAAAAGGGTGCAAAATTTCATGAAAAGAACACCTCTCCAACTGTTAAGCACGGGGGTGGATCGATCATGCTTTGGGCTTCTGTTGCAGCCAGTGGCACAGGGAACATTTCACTGGTAGAGGAAAGAATGGATTCAATTAAATACCAGAAAATTCTGGAAGCAAACACCACACTGTCTGTAAAAAATCTGAAGATGAAAAGAGGATGGCTTCTACAACAGGATAATGATCCTAAACACACCTCAAAATCCACAATGGACTACCTCAAGAGGTGCAAGCTGAAGGTTTTGCCATGGCCCTCACAGTCCCCTGACCTAAACATCATCGAAAATCTGGATAGACCTCAAAAGAGCAGTGCATGTAAGACAGCCCAAGAATCTCACAGAACTAGAAGCCTTTTGCAAGGAAAAATGGGTGAAAATCCCCCAAACAAGAACTGAAAGACTCTTAGCTGGCGACTAAAAGCATTTACAAGCTGTGATACTTGCCAAAAGGGGTGTTACTAAGTACTGACCATGCAGGGTGCCCAAACTTTTGCTTCAGGCCCTTTTCCTTTTTTGTTATTTTGAAACTGTAAAAGATGGAAATAAAAAAGTAATCTTGCCTAACATGTTGAAAAGAATGTTTCATCTTTAACTTTATGCCTTTTGGAGATCAGTTCATCTTCTACTCACTTAACTATTCACAGTAACAGAAATTTTGACAAGGGTTGCCCAAACTTTTGCATGACTCTGTAAATGTGGACAGCGAACGGTACCAGCTAACAACAATTAACTCTGGGGCGTTTTCAATAAGGGAGTTAGTCCACCTAGCTGGCTAGCTACAGTCTCACACCCATTTAATCACGGGAATCAATTCAAGGCAGCCATCAAATCTGCTCATAGTTTACACGGAACTAGTGCCGTACCGTTAGAAATTAAACATTAGCGTATCTGCAAACTGACGCTCTTAATAAAGAGAAATTCACACGACTGAATTTTCTAACAATTCACAGGGTTGTTCGCTGGACGTTAGACCGCAAGTTACCGATCTAGCTAGCTCGATTACTTGGGGATTCCGTTAGTGTTCGCAATATTAGGTCGTGGACAGTAAGTACGGGCTATCTACAGGACAGGCTAGCTAGCAACATGATTACGTACGATTTCATCATGCTGCCAAAACATCCCACCTCATCACGGACGGCCCACAAGACAGTCATGCCGCTTGCTGTTTGCTACCAGGGAAGCTAGCTGACAAGCAAGGGTAATTTTGATATTTAGAGATTCGGCTATGCGACATTTTTTTTTAGCAAAAGTAGGTATGATTAAGCAGCTAGTTCACACTAATTAGGGTGGTAGTTACCCAGGTCTTTTATGGTTGGCTAACCAGCTATGACATCTTAAAAGCAACAACTAGCTAGCTAGCAACATAGCTAGCCAAGTGACTGTGCACTGAGTTTATTCTTGAAGCCTACAAGAACCTGACTTGGTAGTTATGGAGGCAGATATCTAGCTAACGCTGGTTATCCAACAGTCTAGATGGCTGGCTGGCTGCCTATTATGTGACCAGAACAGAGGCATCGACTTACCCCATTCGCCACCCTGGTCGATACAAATGTCTCCAGTATCGCTATTCATCCCGGTATTCCGTTCGTTAAAGTGGTGTTCGAAGTCTAACATTAAATCTGATGCCATTCTCTCTTGAATACATTAGTTACAAAGAAAAGCGGCAAGTCTTTCTGACTTATTCAGTTAAATTTCATCTGATCTACACCATCTGTCACACTGGCCTTCCTGTTTCTGATGAAAATATCAACACGTCATGAATTACTGTAAAACTACGGAGCCCGCACGTGGACAAATAGTGAGCATTTTTATCGACGCTAAACAGTCGAAACGCTGACGAATCCGCAAAGATATCCTAATTAACGGCTGTAAACAGCTCCCTGCTGGTTGTGCTATGAGGAGAAAACTGGTTTGCTATTGTTATTACCATTGAAGTTGCCTTAAGATAACTTGCGCGTTTTTTCGCCTGAACAATTTTCTGCCAAGTATTAACGATATTAACACAGACAGAACACTAGAGAATTTGGGGACATTGTGGACCAATCAAGCAGCAGCATTCTCTTCGCACATGCAAGGAGGGCAGCAAGGATGTCCACATGTGATCTGTCAAGTTTTGTATGTACCAATGTTCTTAACTCCATGCGCTTTTGTACCATTGCTCTGTAAGTTGCTTTGTAAGTTGCTCTGGATAAGAACCATATGATGACATCACTTACTGTTAACTTTGGTTTGACCAAACTCTGATCTCTCCGCTCAGGTAGGCCATGTATCAGTCTGGGCTGAATACCTAAAGACTATGCGAAATGTTCCTCAACAGGAGGCGATGTAGAAGTTCCCATAACCACAAAATGGATGTTGTACAATAATTTAGCAATCACAATATCAGTGGGATCTTCATTTTATTTTGATCAATTTTTTTTTCATATTATTCCTGTTGTTGGTGCTAGTAACACCTTTCTGCTTCTTAATAGTGTGATTTCTGTGTGATTTACAGTACCAGTCAATTTGCACACACTTGATTAAGACAATGAGAAATATACATTCAAAGACATTTCGATCTAAAGACTCCAGTTTAAAGGCTTGAAATTTGTGTCTTAGACAAACATTAATAGAGAAGTTGATACCTATCTATGAATTTCTTTCCCAAAAAATTTATTTTCAAAAAAATATTTTTTGGCTACTTTGAAGAATCTAAAATATAAGATAGCTTTGATGTGTTTAACACTTTTTTGGTCACTGCACAATTCCATTTGTGTTATTTCACAGCTTTGATGTCTTTACTATTATTCTAAAATGTGGAATATGGTAAAAATAAAGAATGAAAGTTGTGTCCAAACTTTTGACTGGTACTGCATGCACCCAGCCACAGGCACACCATTGATCAGTTGGCTTGAAAGTGGCCTTACTTCATTTGACCTCTACTTTCCTGTCCTCATGAGTTTGGGCAACTTGAGTTTGAGAATGACGCCGGACAACTGCAGCACAGATGCTGCGCACCTTCGAAGCCCTTGAATGTAACTGGCCTCTCTGTTAAAAAGGGTCGCCGAAAGAGACTTAGTTAACAGAGTTGACGTAAGGGTAGGTGCACCCTGCCACGGCAGCTGGCGTGTCGATGCCGATAAGCGGACAAGCTGTGAAGATACAGAACTGCTAATTAAGTCTGGAGAGCAAACGCCTATCGGTTGCGAACATGCAGAGTCCCTGGGATGCGCTCCGGACAGATGGCAAGAACGTGGCTCCCAGCTGAACCCCTGCTGTGCTCAGATTGGGCAGGTACTGAGCTGTGTGATGTTACCAGCTCAATTTAAGCAGTGTGGTTTAGCTGGAGGTAAAGTATGGGCTGATATGATTCCAGATGGCTCTGGAGAGAAATGTTTCAATCACAGTGACAATTTGACAGGGTGGTATTATTTGCAAACTACCTCTGTCCAAAGTATGAGCTAAGTGTCATTTTTGTCCCCAGATGGAACCAAAGACCAAAAGTCATACTCAAACTTATTGTAGTGGATATTACATTTGCAGAGATTTTGATTTTAGTTGCATTATTATGCTTGCACAGATGTAAGAATTATTGGTAACTACATGTCATTGCACGGTTGTGATGACAATTGCAAAGGTTTGTTTCAAAAACTGATACACGCTTTGTATTGACAATTAGAAATGATAGTTATGACATGGCCCACAGTGGAATGTTTCCCCTCTGTAGCTTAAGGTATGTCAGGTGCTGTGAATGCTTATTTGGCCCTGATCAAAAATATTGGCATACTGTATAACATGTATAACATGTCCTCAGTAATTCCAAAAGGTTAACAGTAATGTAGCTAGCTTGCTCAGTAAATAATTGTGTCTCCTAATTGGAAAAAGGATTACAGAGATCCTGGCAGTTACTCTGGTTGCTCAGAAGCAGACATGATGCTCATTAGTCACATGAAGGCCATTAACCAATTAAGTCCATTTTCAACTACCACATTCATGAAAGCAGGGATTATCTTCTTCTTCTACAGCAAATTCACATTCAAAGCCTAAAGTTATCTCAGGTCTAATTCTGTATTGACTGTCCTTACTTGTGTGATTTTAAAATTGATTTGGGAATTTGGCCAAAATGCCAGCTGAGTATTAGCTAAATTTGCAATTCAGCACTCCACCCATCACAGACAATAGTATTAACAGGACACATGACTCTGGCTCTGTTTGACCAAGTTTTGACATTAAATGTTTCCATTTTAAAATAATTGAGATGAATACGCCAAGAAAAAAAAAAACAGTCACACAAATAGAACAATGCGAGTACTGCAGATTAATTTGTCAGTTCACTCCTAGTGCCCACTAGGTGGCAGCAAACTGTCTACCATCTCCCTGAGGCTGCCCGGGAAAGCTGGTTTGCTGGGAAGAGAACTACAAATCTTTCTTCTCTTGCTTTGAGTAGTTAACTTGGCTTAAAACAGATAAAAGCCACAATAATACACGCATGATAATGTAAAGTTAGAAATTAAGAAGTGCTTTTACAATGAATAAAGATCAGAAATAAATGCAGTGCAATGTATATTTTTATCAGCTGACCTCTGCCTGTACTGAACACCTTAAACAGTTCAGGTTATGATTTCTTTCCATTTGCTGGCTTTAAAATGATCAACATTTTTTGGAATGGTGTTTTAAAGTAGACAAAATGAATTTGGAACTTGAATAATGCAGAACATTACTTGGTCCCTGAAGGGTCATGGATTTAAAATTGACAGAACTGCAGCTAATTGTGACAACAATTTGTATGTGATGCACGATATCTAACCAGGATTGTACAAAGGAGCCATGATTATAAGTCATAATTACGGTCACCTTTTATTCTATGGACTATAGGAAAAATACCTATAATACAAATAGTCACATTACCAACAGAAAGTTTCTCAATTTTTATTTGAGAAATTATCTAATATATATGATTGTAACAAGGCTTATTAACATGGCTCATGAACTCTAAGTAGAGGTTCATGGTTTTCTTGGTGTCGGTCCTGCTTTTCTGTTCCGTTTCTGTTCTCCCACGCAGCAATGATTTTGCAGTTTTGGATTGTTTTTTTCCAGTGTAATGTGAAAGCTGACACTGTGACATTTTAATAAGTGTGAGTCACTCATTCTGGAGTGAAGCAGTCTTGGCCGTTATTTAAAGCAACTGCACCTCTCAAGCATGGCTAAATTCAGATTAATCTCATTTGTGAAATAGGTACACCAAGAGCATAAAAATAACCAAACTACATAAACCTAAACTCTGACTTATAGAAAGTTCCCATGTCACCTTAAGGTTGCATTCAAATACTGAGATGAGAGTGCACTGATATAATGTAATCACAAAAGATGTTACACAAGGTGCTTTCACACATGCTGTAGCTCTGCTTCTAGTACTGTCCACACCACAACTGCAAAATGGCCTATAGATGTGTGGGTCCACAACACCCGCTCTCAGCTGTGCACTAGACTTTGTGCATTCCAAGAACTGACGCCTTTTAAGAAAGCTGATTTCCTTCCATCTTCTACATTGCATCCAGCCATTCTGGGTGGAAGTCTGCTGGTTCAAATTAGCTTTTCAGGCTGAACACCTGCTCATCCCCCACTCTGAATTTCACGTGGCTGGTTGCCTATGTTCTTATGACCTCTTCTATTTCTTAGGCCTCCAATGTCACTACCATGTCTGGGCCATGTCTTTTTAAACATTTTACAACACTGTGGTACACAGACAATGCAGAATGCATGCGAGTCATCAAAACATACATCCTGTTCTTGTTGTCATTGCAGTAACAATAGACATTACAAAATACACCCCACGGTGAATACGTCACAGTCTTGTCAAGGCGTGTCCCCATTTTGTGCATCCCAGTGCTACCTTTGGAATTATGCCAGGCTGGTGTGATCCACTGCATGGACTGTGCTCATGTATGAGCAGCTGCACAGAGCTCTGAAGCACTCTAATAGGGTGTATGTGAAAGCATCCATAACAAGCAGATCACAGACTAAAATCTCTGCATGCAATGCATGCAGTCATTAATATTTACGCCAGCACTACTTGCAATTAACAGCACAGCTATTTATTATGTTAGCAGAATAAACCTCTACTTATGAGTCATTTTTTCAGATACGTTACTGCATGTTGCAGCTGTGATATACCACAGTAAAAAAGGCCAGCATTTACATTCTTACCACAGACTTGGTTATGATTCTTAAGTGGCAATTAGACATGTCACATTGGAGCCTGAAGATCAAGAGCAGGTGATTAAAATGTAATCTGCGTTCGGTTTCCTCAGGACAGGTTCAGATTAACCTCAGGTGGTCTCTCAGAATCCCTTACAGACCTGATCCACTAAATTATTCTGCGAATGTTTCTTCAAGTCAGTCCTTGGAATTGGAAATCAGAAGGCATTTGGAATTTAGAAGGTACGAGTGCAATATTGTCACATGTCTGTATTTTCCATTGACGTATTCACCAAACATATGAACCAGTTCCACTGGTTTTATGCTTCTGGCAAAGTGACATGAATAACCTGAAAGCACCTTGCAAGACCGCCCTCTTTTCTGTCTACACCGTCATAGCGTTTTACGTATTCCGCATGGCACAGCAATGACATTTTTAATCATAGCATAAATCCAGTTAATAATGAATGTATCATTGTTTTGTCCCTCACACTCATTTCAGGGGCCACAAATGGACCTAATCGCAATCACATGAGGCCCTAGGGCTGAGTGTGACCAACCCCTGATATTCATGAATAGTGAACATTCTATTTTCTTACAGTTCTACATTGTCTACCAGGGTTGGAAACATCAATTCCAAACCACTTGGTATATTCAAATTAAAACAGCCCATTTGGAACAAAAATTGACAGTGATGTCATACAGTATGATTCAATAATTAAGCAACTCCTGATTATCTGTTGGGAGCTACAAAAATAAATCCTCCCTAGAGAATTAAAGGAAGCCCAGAATAAATCTGATTGAAGGACATATGGATTATAATTTGTAGTTTATTTCCAATATGTTGAATGTGTCTAAACCTGCCAGACACAAACAAGAGATTAACACAATGTTTTTGTAAAAGCTAACATCTGTGCAAAATGGATTAAGGCTCAGCAAAGTCAAATATTGCCAAAGGAACTGCCGTGTCTAAATAGCTTTGAGTTTTTGACTTGTAGATCTTTATCTTTAAAAAACTATTGTATTAAATGTGACATGCTGTAGTGGCATCATCTTTGTTTTATTTGTTTTCAATACAAAAGGACTGGGCTCTACTCAATAATTTCAGTGGTACAAGGATAAAACACACTCAAACAATCAAAACTCAATTCTGCAATTTCATGAAATAAAATGCTGTTAGTACAAAACATGTCCATTTGAGTGTGTATAAATAAGATGTAGCAGTAAGATTTATGCAGAATTAATCCTACATATCCAGGTACACTCTTCACTAGCTATGTCTGAGGGGATTTTTGCAACATGGCAACGGTTGATCAGAGAACCTATTGAACTTCTTATGGAATTATACACAAAATAACTAGTATCAACCAATAACCAGCCATAACCACTCAAACCTTTGTAAACAGTATCTATTTTTAAACTCAATGTTAGTGGTTTAATGCTGTAATGGGATCTTCTCACTGATTGTATCTGAAGAAGTGATTTTTTTGAGGAAAATATGAGTATGAGTCCATGTAAATGTGTTTGGCAAACTAACATAATTCAAAACCTGAAGCTGGGCACATATAATGTTTAAAAAATATTTTTTTGAACATGAGGCTCTTCTTATGACCCAGCTGTTTCAGTTATGAAGGTGATGGCACTTTTGTTCACAATTCCTTCTTTGTTGGGGTTGGCCATTGGGCTCCTATGGATTGCTGACAATCTGATCAGAATGTAGGAGGTCAAGTCCCAAGAGCTTGACTGTCAGTTCTGTGGAGTATGATTTACGATTCACTTCCTGTGCCAATAAACCAATAAGATACGAGTGAGGTACTGCTGCAGTTCTTCTTGTTGAGTCACTTTTTGTTCCCCAGCTTTTTAAAGTATTTCATGAGAAAAGCAAACCACTTGTCCTTAGATAACAGGAGCATCCAATACATGTTTATTTTCTTTTCCAATTGAATTAATTTCAACAGCATATGAACATATGAAATATACTGATCCTTTTTCCATAAAAAAGACATAATTTTCTTAATGGTGTTCTGTGTATTTTCCATCCTGATTGAAAACAATCTGCCTTATTAATTTGATTCTACAAGTTTGATGGAATTAGAAAATTAATTCTACAAATTAATGAAGAGGCCCAGAATCAATAACATTAAATCATAGACAAAAAACGAGGAGTACGATTGCTAATGTACATACACTGAAAGGTTTAAAATTGGTCAGCACCAACACTGAATAGAAATAATCCAAAATCTTTAAAAATTCTCAGAGGAGGGCTCTTACCAATACGTTGTATTGGGTATAATTCCAATCTTACAACCCTGTTCTGTTTGAGATCAGTCAATGTTTAACTACGGTCTGTTCTTTTGGGGATAATCCCCTAATTGTTCTGTGTTCCACTGAAAAGAGAATCCTGCTCAGCCAACCCAGGCAACAAGGCCGTGCTGGTGAATGACACCTCAAGAGGAATGCTGTCAAGTCTCAAATGAAGGATATGTTCTCTTCACAGGAGAAGAAGAAAAACAGAATGGCACTGGAGTCTGAAACCGCCTGTCAACATAATTCCATGAGAACACTCTACACTGTAAAATGCTCTCATTTCCACAGAGGGTCCAGAGGGCTCTTTTGTCCTCTTTGACCATCCATGAGAAAAAAAAATCAGAAAGAAAAAAAAAATGTATATGAGCAAACAAAGATCCCTTAGCATGTTTCATCTTTTGTGCTCAAGACTGATGACTTGTGAGATTGATGATTCACAACATCGTTGTGCCGTGTGTCTCATCCCAGCGACTAGAAAGCGGAGATTCACTTATCATCTTGGCTTTTGCAGGGGCTTGGTAATGCATGACGAGCCTAAATAATGAGCGGATGGCAGATGGAGAAAATGGTTTCTGTTCAGGGCCAACCTCACCCTCATCTACATGAGAGAGAGAGAGCTAAGTCGAGTATCAGGCCTTCACGTACCGTGAACTCTGTGCATTTATACATTGGTTCAATAAATTACAAACTGCCAACAGACAGTTATTTCATAATGAGAAAAGAATGAAATGGGAACTAGAATCAGCAGTGAAAATATGTATATATAGTGCTATAAGATCATACTGGGGAACAAGTATAATCCTCTGTGCATTTTAAAAAGCAGGTTATACACATAATAGCACTTCATAGCATTATTGTGTCTGAGTTTGTGAAAACAGACCATTCTCCTGAATCTCCAAAGTGCTCATCATAATCCCCTATTAGTGGCCAAATATCCGTGCACTTGCCTTCCCTGGCTATTATTTTAAGTAATAAAGAGGTCATGACAGAACAAAATATGAGAAAGGACCTCCACCTCAAAGAGTAGGTTAACAATAAAACACAGCAGAAAATGTATGGAAAAAAAACGATCCTGTATAATAAAGGAGGAAATACATCAAAGAAACATACAGAGCAGATATTACTTTTATCATTTTTCTCCTCTTTTATAAGATGCACGCAGATGAGATCCAGGCAGGGTGGGGGTATTTAGTGAGAGACAGTCCCAGGCAGCCCTGAGATTGCGCATGCATGAGTGGGGAGTGCAGTGCCACACAGGCTGCTTCAGGCAGGTGGTTCAGGTTTGTTGTGCCGGATGAGGGATTAGGGTTGCGGTCATTGTTTGTCGGGGATGGTGTTGTGAATACAAAGGGATTACTGCAGGAGGTTCGCCTCATTGACTGCGGTGTGGGGGAGGGTCTTTGGGATTTTAGGTGATGATGGATGCTGTGAGGGAGTGGTTAAAATAAACACTATATTGAATGATTCGTCAGCTATTGTTGTAGTCAAATGGTAAAGTTATTTTCCATTTTTATCAACCATTTTTGTTTTTAACACTTTTTTAAATGTTGTAGCTACTGGCTAATGGTATTCATCTTTCTATATGTAGATGTATATTTTATCTTGTATTTATATAGTTGCATACTTTCAAAGACGATTTTATTTTATTTTTTCAATGTGGCACACATACATCATCAATAAAAAGTATATAAAATGACTTTGTCATTGTGGTTTGTGTATCTTGTGTACTTTCTCAGCACTCTGTTTCTTCACTTTGGCAAAGGAATGACTGTGTCATACGTATATTTAAAAAAAACTTTTTCATTCAAAAGTTTCTTGACATTCACTCAGCTTCTAAAAAGATTTAAAGATTTTTTAAAATATACATATATTGTGAGAAAATTAAAACAATGCTAATGCCCTAAACCATGTGTCTCCATTAAGGAGATACAAAGAAGAGGTTGATAAATTGCCATTTTAGTCCTTTTCTTTGACTTTAATGAATTTACATTATCTAATGGGGAGGGCAAATGAAAAGCTCTTATTAGTGTGGAATGAGTTGGAAAAAAAACTATTCATCTTTGTTAGCATCCTCCTGTGTTCTTTTATGGGCCGTTTTTACAAGGAGGGGAGTAGGGGGAAGCCATTCCCATTAGATTGGATGGCGGGGAGACTCGCTGAGTGGTCATCCCCTGCGCTAACTGAGTGTCTGCCGCAACAGAGTTCAAGACTGTGAATGCCGGTGACTCCTGCGTAACCTCCCGAGGTACTGAGAGCTCACCCTTAAATGACCCCTTACTCTGAAGAAAGATTTGGGGTGCTTCCAGGGGGTCTTCAGACCTACAAGCAGAAATTAACTAGGTAAATTCCAGGAATGGCAAAAGCCGTTTTATTCCTTGAAGAAAACTTAAAATAGCATTTTTAAAAATATTCCGTTCAATATTTTGGTGTTAACACCAAAATGCTTTGTTGTTAATTGTTTTGTGCAAATGTGAAAATTAGAGGCGCTTGTAAAAAGACCCTTTCCCAACTCAATTGCAGTACGTGTTTATGTTGCAGATGATAGCCGTCAACAAAGAAACCTACGATAACAATCTTTATCTGCTGGTTATATGTTTAAACTACAGCTAGTCTAGCGGTTTGGTAATAAGGAATCGTTATATACACAATAACCAGAAAAAAACTTTGTGTAAGAATAACCAACATTCTAAGTTGCAAGGCATCGGATGCAAAATGCAATTTACTTGTATTTACTTAATTTCTTTGTAGTAGGCGGTTAATTAATTATGGAGTTATCAAGAACTTTTAATTTAATTTTTGATTTTTTTCTCTGAACAACGACAAAAAAGAAAATCAGTAACAGTTATTTTTTTAAAGTTATTTTATCCTAAGTAATTACACTTTTAAACACACCTTTTTCTCAAAATAAATGTTTTCCTCGACAACTCCAGCAGTATTTAACGTTTACTTGAGAAAAAAGAGGTTGGGGCATATCTACGTCATTTTACAGGGATAGGCTAAAAAGTGCATTTGTGAGACATTTGGATTTACGAACGCCATTTTGAATTTTCTTTTTTCTTCGCAAAAATTGTTTATTTTCTGTTTTGTTTGTCGGCAACAGTATGCAGTGACCGCTCCGTCTGCTCACGTATGCTCTCTGATACTGAATAATGTTGTCATTGGGAGAATCTCCGCTATCGCCACCCCCTTAGCAGGGCCCCCAGCGTATGCGAGCGTTGTTGTAGCAGTGAGAGTTCAGTCGGGCCGGGGAGAGGAATTCGGAGAGATGCTGCTGTCTGTGACGGCGCGGCTACAGCAACCGTAGGAAAACGACACGGCAATAACTCATAAGCTATGGATAATAATGACCATTATCTGCACCTCAGTAAGTCTTTTCTCTTTTTAGGCAATGTTTTATCTTACGTGCAACTGTTTTATTCGAGCTATTTGTATGTTGATTTTTTTTACTCGCATGTGTTTGCATACATGGCGTATTTTTCTCAGTTCCACAGTTTAGCGAACTGTATGCCACCAGCGAACTTTAGACGGCATGTAAATCCAGCGGGCATGTTATCTGTTTAGTTAGCACTTGTCTCGCGGTAATGTTTATTGACAGGAAGGCTGTGCCAATGCAAAAAGTCAGGTGATCATGATTCTCCCTCTCAGACAGGGTCAGGGGTTGGCACTTTAATTGCGGTTATGTAATTTATGGCCCTTTCTAGCCCGTCTCTTGCTCAACTGTTTGTATCCGAACCGCTATTTATGAGTCTGGAATGGTAGTCCACAGGGGACAACATATACTTGTTGAAGGAAGTGAAATTTCTGGTCGAGTCCCCGAGGGACTTTAACATATAGGCAACTGACCACCGCGAGTGGGACCGAAGAGGTCGAAGCCGATGTGTAGCGAACTAATTACTGATTTTGATTCGAGGTTCCGTGTAATTCCTGCTGTAGCTACATAGCTAAACCATTCTCGATAAGCAAAGTCTGAGTGCAATTAGATCTTACACGCAAACAATTACGCACTCAATTCCGTCGGGATTAAAGAGGCTTTTTTGTTTTGGCGCAAGTCTAAGAAGGGGACTTTTTAATGGGAAAAACGGGATTCTCATATTACTATAATAATAAGTGTCATCCTGGATCTTTGTTTATGTTATAAGTGTGCGACTCATTGTTTTATCTCAGAAGCGTCTGCAAGAATTTTCTTTGCTCATATACGCAGAAATGTAAAAATAAATAAATAAATAAATAAAATGTATCTCTAGGTAGAATATATTCCGGCCGAACCTTAAATAAAACTGCTTACAGGAGTAATGAGGTTTCTGTATCTATAAGTACTTGTATTAATTTGCTGTTGTTTCCATTATTGAATTATATAATTCCCCGTATTTCAGCACCTTTTTACAGCGTTGCATGCAGTAACTATATGCGATCAAATGTGTTAAGAGGAACAACTGAAACTCAGATCTTCTGTGCACCCAATGCAACAACTCACTTCAGGAAGACATAAAAAAGGGTTTATGTTGCCAAGGACATATTTAAGTATGGTAATTTGATTCACAGACCTCTGTTGTGATTGATAGCTTTTAAATTTCAAAGCCTGTAAATAATTATAGATTAAGTGCATTTTTAAAGGCTTCTGTTTGTTAAATTGTTGATCATTTCACCCAGTTTCAAGATTCTGTGACTGGCATCTTTATTTTGTCAAACTTTAATCTTAAAATTCCCAACCAACATCCAGTGAAAATAAGATAAAGCTTGTGTATATGCCATATCTTTAAATGTGATTAAGGATTGCTGTGGATATCTCTCGGCCCTCTTTGTGTTAAGTGTGCTGTTGTGTTGCTGCAGTATTTCAGTGACACACATCTTTCTGAGTAAGTCATTTTATTTTCCAGTTTTTGTCTTTCCAGAGTGGAAACTGAAATATGGTGTTTGTGCACAGAGCTGTTTAGATGACAGACGAGACCGGTGGCATTCATCTGATTGGTTCATCTCAGTGGTGTCTGACAGTGATACTCTGGACTTTGGCCTCTTATTGTCAATAATTTTCCTGCTTTTGTTTGAAGACCCGAAGGCCTGTGCAGCCCTGTCTCATTTTCTGAGGATTGTTGTTTTAAACCTTGCTCCCTGATGATTATAGGAAGGATATAATACAAAACATATTAGGCCTGTTAGCAAGGGACTATACTGCTGTGAGTTGCAGCAATGTTAGTGTTTGTGTCCGACAGTAATTAAACTGTAAATTACAACCAGATCGTGTGAATTGTCAGAAAACAGTCTGAAATTTGTGTGAAATGTGGGAACTGTGGTTGTGATGTTCTTTCAGCGTACAGGCCTGAAGTCTTAACTACTTGATCGAAAGAGAAAACGGATGATCACAACAAATCTGCTTGTGGCCATTATTGATATTTTTTTCATTCTCTTTTGATTATACATTAGAATGTACAATCACTAAATGATGTCCTGAAAGCATCTGGCGATATCGTTTATTTTTGCAAGAGTAATGTATGTGTGGACGCACTGGGAATATTTGTTGTTTGTAAAAGAAGAAAAACACTAACATTCACTCTTGCTGCATAGTAAATGGTGGTAGTCCCTGGTGGTTACTTTGTCAAATGAGCCCATTTATTATGTAGGTAAAATAAGATGGGTCCTCTGAATATATCTGGAGGGGGAGTGGCACTGTAGCCTACATATTGGAAAAGGCGGGTGTTCTTTATTTGGTTAGAAAATATATAGGCTAGCTCCATTCTTAACAATATCTATCTATCTATCTATCTATCTATCTATCTATCTATCTATCTATTTATCTATCTATCTATCTATCTATCTGTATTTATTCATTTATATAATTTGAGACCACACTTCTTCATTTATGAGTGGTTTCTAACAAATGTCTACTCCAATTATTTTGAATGTTTTCCTTTGAAATGTTACTAAATGTTTTTGTTATTGCTGTTGGGGGTGGGGGGGCAGCTCAGCTAATGTTCTGTAATCAGTAATTAGTGAGTGGGTGAACTCCTTGATGTAATTCCAGCTTTGCTCTTGTAAATGGCTTGCGTCTTGGCTCCTGCTGCATCTGATCGATCCAGAGTAGAATACTCCATTAGGTGGGTCGCTGCCAACCCCAGTTTTGACCCAGTTAGCCAATACGTCACAAAGAAAGTAGAAGACAATAATTGTTAAATTCCAGGATTTACATATTTTTCTAAGTATGATGAAGTCTTTTCATTTTACATAGCTGCCATATAAATATTGCTAATAGCATTTGGGGTAGGTCACAGTGGTGTCAATAGCATAACAAGGGCAGGTCTTATTTAGGCACTTATTTTAAAAAAATTATGTGTATTTCAAATCAAGAGTTTCCTGTGTACTTCTAACCACAAAATTTGTGATGATGGCTAATTAGTAATAAAAAGAGCAGTAGGTCATTTTGGGGAAAATCACCTTGACCTTGGTATGACCTTAATATATTCATGAAAGTGTAAACATATTTTCCTGTTGATTTTAACTATTTAAGTACGTTTTTTTCAGTCACATCTTAAGATGTGTTTAGGATATGACCTAAATCAAGTGTGCCAAATTTGAGTTTCAGAGTTCTGAAAATTGAAGAATTACATTCACTTAAATCCTCAACATTTTTTTTTTACAAACATAGATGCATGTGAAAAGCCTTGATTTGATTTTTATATTTTGCCTGCATTATGTTTGGATTATAAATCACAATATCTTAAAGTCTGGGTAGGTACAAAATGAAAAAAAATACTTGTCCCATTTTTCAAAAATGATTCCATGTACAACTCAATGACCATTAATGCATTTATGATTTTTGAAAATGTGAGTGGGCCTTGACCTATCCCAATTGATTTTAAATAGATTGACCCTAGTTGGGTTGATAAGGGTGCAGTGTAATTCAAACCTGTTTATTTTGGTGACAATCACCTCTTGAAAACCATGCAGCATCAATATTTAATTAACAATGAATATTATCAAAGTGTATTTAAGTCAGTTCATTAACACCACCAATATTTGTCAAATCAAGCACATAAAACAAAGTGTCTATTTTAAGCATTCAGAACACTGTTTCATTGTACTTTCTTGATCATGCAGTCTGCATTGCTCTTTAATGTCACAGCTAGCCTTCAGGCTTAGGAAGTCCACCAAATTAATTGTGTTCCATTAGTTTCATCATGGACAGTACAGTCATGCTCTCTGTCACATTGTATGGCGTGGTCACTCTATAAGGCTGGGTTTAGTCTTACTGTAAGGATGTGTTTAGTCTTGCTGTAAGACAGGGTTTAACCTCACTGTAAGGCTTTGTATAGTGTCTTTGTAGGGTCTTCTCACTGTAAGGCTGAGTTTTGTCTCAGTGTAAAACTGGGTTTGGCCTCTTCCTGGTATTTCCCTAGTGTTTTCATTTATTTCTCTTTGGCGTGTTAGCTACATGCTTTTCACTCTTTTGGAGAATGCAAAATGCAATGGAAATTATGAGTGCCATGTATTTAAAGAAATAAGATATTTTGATAACCCTGCTGTAACTTATAGTGTCACTTGTTGCCAATTGCAATGCTATTCTTTCCTTTTGACTGAAAGAAAAGAAAGAACTGTTGGTGAAATTAAACAGGGCTATGCTGAAGTATTCTTACACAAAGGCTATTACGGTATATATTTGTACACCCTGATAACTAATTCTATGCATTTTTATATGAGCCATTATAGCCTATTATGGGCACTATTATAGTCTGGCATGTTAGAGCTGGCATTATTTTAAGTGTTATTGGTATTATTTCAAGACAGCCAGTAATATTTTACTGCTGGGATGTTAGGAAGGATTTGAGTCTGAAATGAGTATGTCTGTGATGCCCCAGTGCTTTTTATGCTTTCTCTTGAGACCTAATCATCAAGTGCTCAGATAATGCTGGTGTCTTTGAAATGGTGGCTCATCTTTCATTAAGTGTTGTTTAATGATGTTCTTTAATACAAAGCCTGTGTTTGTCCTCTTGCTGTTGAAAGTGCCTTTTTATCCATGGTTAATGAAGGGATTCACCAGGGAGATTGTGTTACACCTTGAACAGCCATACAATATTTGTCTGTTCCTGGCCAGCATCCACATGACACCTTGCTGGTTATCTGTCTGTGCACCTTGTGTATGTACATCCTGATTTTTAAGGTCTTCATTTTTTGTGATCTAGACAGATAACATCCATTGCAAACAGCCTCAGGTCGTTTGCCTATTTTAACCCCAGAGTGAAGTGAAAACGATATGTATTGACAATGGTAATATTATGACTATTGTGTTGCTTATTTAACTAATGTATGATCCTACAGTATCTAGAATTATAACATGCTTACCAGGTTTTTTTTTGTTTTAATTTTAGAGAATTTGTTATTATTCTGAGAGTCCATTTAATAGACCTAGTGATTTTGAATGTGTGCACCATTAGATAATTTGCAGCACATAATGTGCACTGAGATTTAGAGCTACACTCCTCTGCATGAATGTACTGCAGTTTGTCTGGTCCAGTTATAGCCAGCCAGCTCAGGGTTATCAGAAACAAGAAAAACCATTCATGTCTACAAAAGAGGGCCTGGATTCAGTTATTGCTTGTCTAATCCTATCTCCAAATAGCAGTTTACATTTCAGCACCCAGTTCACTGTGAGACAAAAGCCAAAGCTTTACTCAGTGTATATTGTGGCTGTTGGTAGTGTATAGATACGGGTAATAATCGGTCGGTTTTGAAGCTGCAAATCATGGAAGGGGTAACAGACTTGTTTAGCCTCTTAAAAAAAACACATGCCCCTGACATGACAGGTGTTCCTGACCAGATAGTTTTACTGACACCCCTTAGCCTGCTGAAAAATAAGCTGATCTGTGGCAATGCACTGTTCCTCCTGGACTGATCTGAAGATAATCTCCATAATCCAGTAAAGGGCGCGGTCTCCACCCCCCCACCCCCCCAAGTCCTCCCCACCCCGCCCCTCCCCACTGCTTCTCTCGCCTGTGTCCGCTGATGGGTGTCACAGGGTCGGTCTGCAGGAGGTGCGGGGTGTTTTGAGGGGCCTCTCTTGCCATGTGGCACCCTGGTGACGCCCCCAGCGGCAGCAGCCCCGATGCCAGCGGCTGCAGGCACTGTGAGTAGAACCCCGCCTTCGCCCACGGCGCAGGTTTGTGTCACTTTCACATGCGGTATGTTGGTTTTGAGGGCTACAAATTGAATGCCTTTTTGTTTTGGAATTTTGGTTTTCAGCTTTTTCTGTCTGTAAAGGCATATTAGTTCTATCTCGATAGTGTAGTTATTTTTTCTACCATTACTCCTCTTACTTACTTAAAAGTTACATTTTGTACTGTGAGAGAGACATGGCATTACCAGTATGAAAATGGGAATGATGAACTATTGAAACTGGTATTTTTTTGTTGATCGAAACATTGTAATATACAATTTCACTGTTTTCCAGATAAAATACATCCGCTTTGTAATATGTGAACTGTAATTTCAGCACTGTCTGTTTCAGCCCTCACAACAGTTATAAGATACAGCTGATCACGAGTTTGTGAATGTTTTTTTTTCCTCAAAGTTCTCTTTTTTTGCATATGAAACACTGTTGTCCTTGTGTGGTGTTGTTTTACTCCATGTAGCAAGATTCTTTGTGTCATGTCATAGGTGAACAGAGCAAAGGCAAGTTTGTCACAGAAAGATACCTGCTCTCCCTAGAAAGCCATTTGACATGTTTTCGGTGTGTCTAGCCGCTTAATTTGTATCGTTTCTCTCTGCCGGTAATTAATAAAGGAGTGGTTTCCCATTATGTTGATGTAGTGTAGTGTTTGGAGTGAGTATGCTCTGTACTGGCTGTGTTCCCAACTCCCTCCAAGGGACTGGTTCTGATGAATGGTGGAAGTCCACAGCTCTGAATGTAATTATAGATACAAATGACAGAGGGACCCAGGTGAAGCTTAATCGTTGGGTTTGTCTTCCTTTCTCAACCCATCTTGCCTTTGCATTAAATGGAATTATTGAACCAGGAAACCGTAGTCTGTTGCCCCACATTTAGACTGTGCAGGTGCTCTATCAGTTGTGAAAGGCTTTTTCTTTTAAAAATCCTCCTTCCACTGGAGTTCATATGTTGTAAAATACAGCTGTTGAAGGATGCACCTGTGTTTTAACACTGCGTACATGGTGAATATGTCCTTTCACAAACAAAGGCAGGGGTCTGTGTGAATTTGAAGCAGAGCGCATGTCTGGCCCTGGTGCATTTTGGTCCTGTTAGTCTGTATCTCTGCATCACTCCACTCTTAAGCCTAAAGTAACACTTGGAGTCTGTTGTCACTGACAGATTACTCTCACTTTACAAAAGCGCTGAGTCCCTCTCTGTGTTCATCTGAAGACACAGCTTTTCCGCTCTCACCTGAGCACCTGAAACACTACCACCTAAAGGAATTCCTCACGCCTCAAAACTGTTTCCTACTAAACTATAAAAAAAATGTAATCTAATGGTTTAGTGCACTCGTTATCTCCACCAGTTAGCTTGTACCTTGTCTGGCCAACCATGGAAACCTGGTCATGCAGCGCTTCTAATACTGCTGACGCCTTATGGTTTTTTGCTTGTGTTGTACTCCACCTCACTTGTAAGTGGTCTGTCATATGAATAAATGTAAATGTAAAAGGAATACCTTAGCGGAGTGGAAAACTGACATTCGAGAGAAAGGCTGACCAGTAGTAGTAGCAGTTACGCTGAACGCCAACACTGTCACAGGTAATCACGTGACCTGGTCAGGGAAGGAGGAGAGTCACCGTGCTCAGCGTGTGCTTTCGAAAGCCTCGGGTGGTGAAGCCGCGGTAGGTGAGCGCGACACAGCGCAAACCCCTCAGCGCACTGTGGGATCTACACTCTGCCTCAAGGCGGAGCTTTTCCGGGGAAATTCTTGCTTCCTGGTTGGTGATAGACGCTGTCAGCTTGATCCCGTGCTCCTCCTCTGCTTCCTCAGTGCAGGTTTACCTCCACATTGCCAGTTGTGGTGTGAAGAGCTAATGGAGGCTTTGCAGCACTCTGACTCATGACCTGCTTAATCTGTGGGCCTAATTAGCAGGAATCTGCCTGCCCATCTTTGTTTAATGTCGTGTGCTCATGTTGCCCCTCGTTTCACTGACTAGCTTATAAAAGACAGCACGCCTGCTCTTAAAATAAAGTATTGACAGGCACTGCCCTCATAACTTTTGAAGGTAATGATATTTGTCAAGGATTTCAAAGCCGAATTCACAAGCCTGCAGTTCACCCCCGTTATGCCACTTCCTATGTGGTTTAATTTCAGCTGCTTGTATTGAAGTTTAAAAATTTCTCCTGACGTTACTAACCTTTAGTTTTTAAATACACTGCTGTCAGAATTCTGAGCAGAGAAGAACAGAGAGTGAAGGAGCTCTCTGGGAAGGGAGCGCTCTGTGACTCCCCCAGCAGCAAGGAGGATCGTGGGCTTTCGTTACCAATTAGCGCTGGCATCCTCTGCGGTTGGAGCACAGCTGCCCGTGCCTGTGCTCTTGTGTTATTCCCTGCGGGTAGCGTTGTGGGCGCACCGCGGAGACGGCAGCACGAGGCCAGGTCACTGCGGGGCAGGGGAGCGGGGCCGCCGTTCTGATGTCACAGATGTGGGTGCGTGTGCCAGTAGCGTGACCGGGAATGGGGGCAGGGGTGGGAATGGGGGGATGGAGGTTTGTTTCCTACGCATTTGCGCTGGTGCGTTATGTGGTTTTACCTGCACATCAATGAGCCTCCTCCCCCCGCAACATGAGCCTCCAGGCTTTCTGAGAACTGGAAGAGGAGGCTCCCACAGCCACCAGTTCAGAACGTTTGGATTGTCCTGTGTTTGCTTTTGCCATTATTTGCAGTGAGCCTTATCTTTGGACTGAAATGTTTGTTGCCTCTCAGATATATCAGGATTAGCTCACCTCTCTTCTGAAGCAGCCTAATGATCAGTTCGATTTTTGTTTTATTTGGGAACCCAGGTCATGTGCCAATAAAACAATCCTGTAATTATTTGAACATTTTAGCCACATTTCTTTCTGTAGAATGACACAAACCTCCCTTGTCCCCACCTGTAACAGAGAATCAGTCTTTCATTTTGATTTATGTTATAATGATCGTAGTGTATGTATATAAAATCCAGGAGTTTCCTCACTTTCAGTTTACACCTACAGTTTAAAGTGGGAGTCGTGCTTTAATCTGAGCTGTTTCGGGGCCAGTTCGTCATGCATGAGTGTGTGATTAAATAAGAACAATGGTTAGGCTAAGATGGCAAAATCCTCTTTAAACACAAATGTTCCAACCTGAGGCTCAGTCCAGTCTTTCATTGAGTGGCATACTGTACAAATTAAGGACAGTTCAACAGACTTAGCCACGGAAAACAATTGTTTAGAATTGCATCATGTGTGACCGAGTATTTTTTAGGTGGTGCTCAGAGAGGACAGCAGCATTACAGTGCTGTGTCTACTGCTTACAGGGTTTACAACTTCATGCAACTTAGAATTAAGAGCTGTAGATACTAACAATAATAACAATAGTAATAATAACAATAATAATGCTAGTAAAGAAGAAAAAGAAGAAAAATGTTAATTGGATCATCAGGTCTCCAGATGGTCTGGCTTAGATGCCTGATGATAATAATAATCCTTAGAAGAACAGTAGGCTTCCAGCCACCCTGCCTTGGAAACGTTAAAAAATAACAATAATACCCAGTAATAATAAAACAAGGAAGATAGGCTGCTGTTGGTAATAATACAACAAAGATAATTGTGAGAACAACTATAATTTTGCACATTGATTTAATTTATCAGTAAATGTATGATTTCTTAGTGGTACCTATTTTTTGTGCACTAGATCCTTGTTTTGTGTTTCATCTTTTAGTTTAGTTTTCTTATTATGGGTGAATTATGTAGGTTATGTTGTATACTCAACCATTCATTCGTTTACTTAGACAGCTTTGGATAACTGCGCTTGCTTAAGGATTCAACAACAGTGTTCCATGTGGGATTTTAACTAACTGGTCCAAGGTCCATTTCCTTAAATATATATAATTAGGCCCAGTTTTACCACAGAGATCTTTGGTGCAACCAGACCAGACAGACTAACCATGACCTTACAGCACCTGGGGAGATAAACACCAAGCAGAGCAGTCCCTCAGTTCTGAACATTAACTACATTCCTAGAGTTGCAGTGCTACCTTGTAAAACCCAAGACCGTTCTCATGAATCTCATGTTTTTGACGTTGCTTGCATGATACTCATGCTGCTTTTGGCCTTTTCAATGCATAGCACTTGAGGAGCAACATGAAGATGCAGGAGTTGCAGTTATGTTTTATGATATAACGTTACCAGCTTGTCGGGAGGGGAGGATTAGAGGGGCATGTGTAATCAGGTCTGGTTTAATGTCCTCAGTCCTGGGACTTAGGGAGGAGGCTGTCTTCCACTGGAACAATGCTTCCCCCCACTTGAGACAGCTGGCCTGCCGGTAGATAAACTCGTTGGAGATACTTACCAGGGATAAGAAGATTTACTGCCACGATTGATCAGACATCAACCTCATTTCGGGTAGAAATTAATGCATTTGGAGGGGGTGGGGGGTGCTGGGATGGGGGGCTACATGGGGGAAGGGGCTGCCAGGAGCAGTAGTTGTATTAACGTGTGGGGATAAATTAAACAACAGAGTCCAAAGTGGAAATCCATCTAATCGGTCCTGTCTTCATTCCCCTAATTGCTTTAAAGTGCACTTGTTTTAACGTAACGGTGGCGTTATGGCTGTGTATTTGTGAGAATCTGCAGCTCTCTAACCGAGGGTAAGCGGGGTAAGTACGAGGGAGCGTGTCCTACTGCCACTGTTCTCTCTCCTCCAGGGCTGAAGACATTAGATATTATTAGTTTCTGGGGCACAGGCTTATTGAATTACAGCAGCATGGGTGAGCTCCAAGTGTTCAATGATAGCATTTGTTTTCATCAAAGAACAGTAAGCAGTTGAACTTTTTAAATGTACTTAATTTTGCTTATTGCAGCAGAGCTGTTGCTGTTGAAGGTGAACACTTTGACATGCAGACTCTCTGAATGCATGTGTTAATGACCTAGTGCAATGTGTTAATATTTATATGAAGTTATTGCTGGCTCTGCCATGCATGCTGTTCTGTCCTTTTGTAGTAGTTCCAAATGTTCCAAAAAACAGCTATCCTACCTTATTTTTTCCTGTATATAAATATTCATTACTTAATATCTTTTATTTTTTTTGTCATCCTAGTATGTTTAAGTTGTGCTTAGAAAATGATGGAAACGTATTAGTTTAGGTGTACTTAGAATTCATTGAAGAGCCTTTTATGGGTCATCTAATTACTTTGTTCTCAGACAATCAGGCGTGTTTAGTGAGCTAAATTTCAAAAACTTAGTTTTTGTTCCCTTAAATCTTATTCCTTACAAGCAATGATGGTGCAATATGTATTTAAGTGATAAAAAGGGAAAGTATTGATAATGTTTCAGGTAGCAGATCTTGGTTTCCATGAATACTGATATGATTTCTTTTGAACTGGAGAGGAACATGGTGTTTTTGACCTTTGAGTTAGGACTGCAATGGTCAAAGGTCACCAGTGAGTTTCTAGTGTTAGAAAATCAAGGTCAGACATAACTAATAGTTTAATATAGATCGTCTCCCCGAACATGAGCCAGTATCTTAGCCATTGGGTTAATAATAACTCAAGTGTCGGTACCACCATGCCAGCTGGTGAAATGGGATCTCACTCACTCTGTTCCCTAACACAGCTCGAAGACAAGTAACACAGTTTGCCAAGAAGGGGCCTCAATCAAAAGAATCTGCAATCGCTGTGTTTCCACACAGCATGAAAGTCTGGATGTATTCTGGAAATTACTTGTGAAAAAAAAAAAAAAGACATATCTTGTCAATGCAAAACTCAGGATGGAGGCAGCTCGTTTTAGAACGGTGTGCTGCTGGTGGTGATTTATGTGTCTGCTTGTGACTGGCATGGACCCTTGCCATGGAAATTCCCTCTCCATTGAGCCCATGCGCCATCTATTCTGTAACATCGGTTACTGCGACAAGAATTTAGCCCCGCTGAATTTTTGTCCACACAGCTTTGGGTTCTGCGCTGGCCCAGTTCCCTAACAGATAGCTGTCCGCGTCAGTTGTCCTTTCAGCCGAGGCTCCCTTTGAGCTCGGCTACAGTGACTGTGAAATCCAGACATAGCTCCCGCTCACATGCACACCGAGGCCTGGCTGGAAAAGTTCAGTGCGTGCGCTTCTGCCGATGTAAACTCACAGGGGGTTGGGGGGCAAAGTGTTTGCAACCTTCAGATGTGTTTTTGGGCAGTGCGTTTTCTCACACAACGGAGCATTGCTCAAAATCCTTGCAGTCTTAAATCAAATGCCAAACAGCTGTTAATGTTCAAGTCATCCATTTCGGTCCCAGTGAAATGTTAGAAATGTTTGATTGGCACGGGAGTCAAAGCGCATGTTTAAAATGTAGCCCCAAATAGCATAGTGTTATACTTAGAAATGTAATTAGCAAAGTAAATAAGTCTCACCTGCCAGTAGTGTTCTGATTTTACCATGGTAGAATTGGTGTTTTATTTAACACAATTGCTGCAGTTGCTGTGTGACATCTAAAAACAGGAACAGTCAAAGAAAAAGAAAGTCTGCAAGATTAATTCTCCTGGCCAAATATGGAACACTGAAACACATTAAGGTCGTTGCATGACAAACTTGCACGTTCTAAGGCTCGAAGTTCTCTGAAGGGATGGTGGACCTGCTCGGTTCAAATGGTCATTTGTTTTAAGTAAAAATACCCCTTTGGGCTGTCCACTATAGGGAACATCCAGGTCCAGTGCTTGTGTATACGCTGTGGACTGCACGCTGTCAGGAGCACTCAGGATGCAGCAGCTCATGTTGTGCTGGAAAGCAGACCGATCACTTCATTTAAGAGCAGACGGAACTCACAGAGAGTCCCTGCGTGGCTGCATCACTCCTGCTAATCTCATGCAGGTGTTTCTCCCCACTGGAATGTTGGAATGTGACATTTAGAGGAGGGCAGTGGCAGAGAACGGCTGTGTCCCCTCCAGTGTGTGTGCGTGTGTGTGTGTGTGTGTGTATGTGTGTGTGTGTGTGTGTGTGTGTGTATGTGTGTGTGTGTATGTGTGTGTGTATGTGTGCGCGCGCGCATGCATGTGTGTGTGTGCACATGTATATGTGTGTGAATTGTACCAAGTGCGCCTCATTTCCTTTGTTTATGTACTGTGCCATGCTTACCATATGACTTATGTTACGAATTAGAGCTCCATGAAATGTGATTTGCTTTGTTTTTGTGAAGACTGTATTTGGGTGTAAAAGTGAATGTGTTTTGGAGCAATGTACAAGGAATTATTATTTTTCCAGTACTTTAATATGCATTTCCATACATGCATCTAGTAGTCGTGTTGAAGCAGGGAAATAGTGTGATTCATTCTGTGATGCCTGTTCCTAGGTCGTGTTGTAGATTTTATGAACAGAAATAAATCACAGTGAACTGTGACTATCCTCCGTGGCCAGCCCAACTGTAATTAGTTTTTTTTACCATTAAAACATTTATATTTCATTGTCATTGCAAACCGTCAGTAAACACCATGTTGATACAGAGCCATAGCAAAGAGAAGATGTTGTCAATTCTGATGATCCATAATTATGTGGTAGGAAATGAGTCATGGATAGAGAAATCCGTTGTTTCGGAAAAGGGCTTCAGTAGAATTAGCCTCCTGACGTGCTTGGCTGCGTTTATGACAGCAGGTTCCTCCTGATGCCACTGGTCAGTGGAGCTGTTAATGTCCGGGCCGAGCCACTCTGCCACACACACTAACGGAAAGCGAGAGAAAGCGCTGTGTGTTTGTGCGAGCTGCTCTGAGGAGCTAGCCCTGCAACATGCAAAGGTCCCATTGCCCTGCTGACTGACAGGTCCCTTAAGCGTGTTTGCCCATGTAAATGTCAGGCTGTCGTTTTGCATTTGTACACAAACTTATAAACATTCCAAATTAGAAGGCTATCATTTATATAATAACAAGAAAGGTTTTAACTGAATATAGAAGTTTAAATATATGGATACGTACATCTGCATAGCTGGGGCTCTTATCCAGAGGTTACATAGACTTAACTTAATTTGTTGTTGTCCATTTATACTTACCATATTTATATTTATGTTTGCTGTGGCAGTTCGGGATAAGTCACCCAAGGGTATCACAGCAGTGGCCCAAGTGGGAATTGACCCAGCAACCTTTGGGTTACAAGCCCTGCTCCTGACCAGTTTATAATGCTAAGTTAAGTTTTACAGTCACACGCATTAAGCTGTCTCTGTAGAATCTGAGGTATGCAAGCTTATGTCCTTTCTCAGTAGTGAAGCTCTGACCGATGTGACCCCGACCTGTGTTGTTTTAATTTTTCACTGGTGATGGGGAGTTTTATGGATAATTTACTTTAGGGATGTCTAAACAGAAGCCACATTTTACCTATGTTTTTTATGAGAAAAAAAAATTAGAAATCATTTTGTCTAATGATGAGTTTGCATTAAAAACATCCTGCTTGTAGATCCAGTGTGAATGGTTGATGTTTCCAGTGTAGTGATGTTCCAGTGATGTAGTGTAGTGGAGGATTGTGTTATTGTTCAATTGCTATGTAACAGAGTGTGCAATGTTTCTTCTCATCCTCTGATTTATATCATTTCTGATTCTGCAAGTATAGGGTTGTGCAGCTCCCAAAGTTCATTAAACAATTAATTTCCGATAGCCACGGCAGCGTGGGTCTGTACCCGGACTGTGTAGGTTAAGCAGGCATGTGGGTTGGCCCATGATCACTGAATTCACTGTTGCATCAAGAGAAGCAACAGAATTCAAACCAAGTTGGGTGACCACATGAAGAAAGTGAGGTGGTAACAGTGGGGATGGTATGGAAACCACTATTGATCATAATAGGATGCGATTTCATTGATGTATCTTTTAAAGCCAGTGAAACATTTCCTGTTGGTGCGGAGGGCGCGTCACCGCTGGTTCCTGTCTGTCAACCTGCCTCGCTGTGTTTGTGTTTACAGATTCCTCCGTTCCCATGAGCTCGCCCCCCTCCCAGCCTCAGATGAACTCCATGGTGGGACACCCCTCCGTCATCAGCACTTCAATCAACCCCTCACGCCCCCTCCCCTCCCCCATGAGCACAATGGGCTCCCCCATGAACGGGCTGGCGTCGCCCTACTCCGTCATCACGTCCTCGCTGGGGTCTCCCTCCGTGTCCCTGCCCTCCACGCCAGGGATCAACTTCGGAGCGTTGAACAGTCCACAGGTAGGAGCTTGTGCTGTGAGTGAAGGCTTCCCCTTCGATTCCTGTTTTTAAGCTGCAGATTCCCACACGGCCCAGGCACCCCCTCCAGTTCCCATAAGATTGATGTGTGATATCAAACCCAACCGACGACTGCGGTATCGAACCTGCGGTCACCCGCGGCAAGATAAATAAATAAACGAGATAAGGAAATGAGGCGCAGATGTGGAATGTGGAACCTTGTTTACATCCATGCAGCTGGAATTCTGCTGGTTTGCCCCGCTTTGCCTTCACTTTGAAATTAGGCTTTTACCTCTCTGTACTTACCCACAGAGGATCTGAGCTGTCTTTGTCGCGCACACAGTCCACTCAAAGTAGAAGGTGCATTTAATTAATTCTAGACAGTAGACATGACTCCTCTTTGGTGTGATTCAAAAGCCCAGGCTTTGAAGACTTCCGCGGTGTACTCTTAGTACAGAGAAAAGCGTGTCAGTGGGTTCCCGCTAATGAGCAGTGACAGGGAGCACCTATGGGACAAAGCAGCCCGCCAACTAATGGAACCGCAGCATGGTGGTCCCTCTACAATACCTTGCAGCACTACTTTTAACATGAATTATCTCCTTCTAAATAGAGCTTCGTGTTTTGCAGATGTCTTCTTTCTAATGGGCTGTTTCAGTAAATAATAAAATGGGCTATGCTTTTTTTCCTTTTTTTTTTCCTTGTCCTTGATTGCAGGGCCGGTCATGTACGCAACATTGACTCACAGTAGCCAAACCGAGCAATGGAATGCTCACTTAATTGTGATGGCATCTCTCCCCTGGTCTTTACCCAGAGGGCTTTGGGTGCTTGAATACAGTCCTGCCGAAAGGAGGGAGACTTGATCGGGCATGACTCTCCATTCCAGAGAACCTCTGCTGAAATGATGAGAAATATTACTGTACTGTTTGGAAAAACCGATGACATCAGATCACATTTCTAAAATTCACAGACACTGAGAGCCCTTCCACAGCACATTCTTTAGGTTACAGCTGAAACCTTCTCATATGGTGTTAGTTGCCATAGCAGGAGTCTAACCATAAGAACCACAGGGAATGCTGTAAATAAACTATATGAAGTATTCAGCAGAGCATCCATAATGTCCTTTTGATGTGCTTAGTACGAAGCACGTGGACTTCAGCTGCAGTATGTAGGTCAGCCGTGCTCATCCACACAGCCCCCCCCCCTATTTTTCCCTGGTATTCCTTGTGCTGTAAGGTGTACCTTTTCCAATAGATGCTGGCAAGCATGGAAAAACAAGAGGAGGTTTCAGCACTTTCGACACTGTGTGTCAGCTGTCAACAGTAAGATCGAAATGTGGGAATACAATGCACGGAGATTGTGTTTGGCATGATGTGAGAGCTCGGCTTTCACTTTCCTCCTCCGCAGGATGCTGGTGTTTTCCTGCTTTCGTAAATACGCAGTTTCTGTCTGGTGTGGTTTACTGAAATGGATGGTCTCAGGTCTGCTGTGCTGGCCAAGGTCCACATCAGTGCTTTGCGACAGAAACCAGCATGAGAAGGACTCTCAGCAGAACTGCTTTGCAGTCGACCCCTTCAACCCTGTGCTCTTATTCTGTTGTACAGCAGGCGTTCCGTTTTCTACATATGTACTTCATTCTATGTCTTATCTGCTTTTACGTTACTAAGGGCTGCTACCCCTGTATTTTTTGACATGAGAAAAAAACATTTGATCTGCATTTTTGATCTGACCTTGAGGATTTAACTGTGACATTTTTGGAATGCAGATTTAGCCTGGAAAGAATGATGTCTATCAGGTAGAGCTGATCATGGATGCTAAAGATAGTAAGCTGCGTTTAAACTGCATTTGACAGAGCAAGGGTACTTCCCATGTTCGTTGGGAATTTATGTAGAGGCTGGTTTATCCTCAATGAAGCTGCTTCCCCCTACTGGCAGAGAGTAGAACTTCAGCTTGTCACATGGTGAACCTATTGTTTTCCACACACCCATTGCTGCAAACACACTACATGTGGTGGTGGTGGTTGGGGGGGGGCATGACATACAAAGTAAACAGTCACTCCCTTTCCAGTTGAATAGGTGGTCATATGATCTGTAGAAGCACTGCTTGTGTAACTGTGGACTGGCGGAACAACAGCAGCTTGTGTAAGAGAGTGGAGAGCCATGGCCGGGGGATACACTATGCTCTGCTCCTCTCTCCTTCCTCAGATGAATTCTCTGAACAGCGTAAGCAGCACAGAGGACATCAAACCTCCGCCTGGACTCACAGGCCTGGGAAACATGAGCAACTACCAGTGCACCAGCCCAGGGTCCCTGTCCAAACACATCTGCGCCATCTGTGGGGATCGCTCTTCAGGTAACAGGCTGCTTCTCCTCTCCCAAACAACCCCTCCACCCTCTATAAGAAGTTAAGTGATGCACACCACATGTATATCCTACCACATAAAGTCACCATATATCGCCATATATTTTTAAGTACTTGTCACTTTGACAGTATTGGTTGTTGAAATGGAGGTGTTTGTTGTGTTGGCACACAGGGAAGCACTACGGCGTGTACAGCTGTGAGGGCTGCAAAGGGTTCTTCAAGAGGACCATCAGAAAAGACCTCACCTACACGTGTCGGGACAGCAAGGAATGCCTCATCGACAAGCGGCAGCGCAACCGGTGCCAGTACTGCCGATACCAGAAGTGTCTGGCCATGGGGATGAAGAGAGAAGGTGCGCCAGCTGGGGTGTTTGAGGGGTCCTAATCAACACCAGGCCTGGGCTGCTTTTAGTAGCAGGATGATAAATACAAATCCAAGCAAGATAGTCAGCATTTGCAGTGAAATAATTCTCTTGCTTTTACAGACGCTTGATAGAAAATTGCCTTCATACGATTTCCTGTGTTCCTGTACATATACAGACAGTACAGTATGGACTGTACTGGTTTGAATACAAAAAGGAGTGAAGGTGGAGGGTGCTTGCATGTTTTTTATACACAGGTTTAGGCAGTCGTACCAGTCACAGAACACGCTTTGTCTTTCAAGGAAACTACCATTAATATGCTGTATATGTGTCATACAGTACACACTTGTTTTGTGATTAATTGAAGTTAAATATTGATAGCTGAACTGTGCTATTATTGTCCCTTAGATTTCTCCCCCTCCTGTTTGAGTGTATATTTACCTTTGAATTGTTTGAATGTGTTCGGCCTCAAAAGCCAGTTCCCTGTCTTTGTGGCACATACAATTGTCAAACCCATTTAAATTAGTCCTGAAAGGTTTTATTTATCATGGACTGTGTTCCATTCTTTGCATTAAGCTGGCCCCTGTTTTTTTTATGGCCGTAATCTCACATAATAGCTTTGATTTTAGATGTTTTCTGGTTTCAGCTATTCAGGTGAAAAAGGCTTAAAAGCCTTTTCTGTATACTATATACCCACAGATAACTCTGGTTCATTCTTACTTGAATCTGCTGTTGAGTTGGTGTTGAGAGCTGCGAGATCAGGTGTATGGACTTGGGGAGGAACCCGTGAGATGAAGCGTTGGTATGGCGTCTGTGTGTGCAGCGGTGCAGGAGGAGAGACAGCGAGGGAAGGAGAGGAGCGAAAACGAGGTGGAGTCCACCAGCAGCTTTAACGAGGACATGCCGGTGGACAAGATCCTGGACGCAGAGCTGGCCGTCGAGCCCAAGACAGAGACGTACGCGGACGGCAGTCCTGGCAACTCGGTGAGCGCCTCACTGATAACCCTGCTGTCCTCATGACCTAGATTTCAAACCATACTGAAAGCCTAGACGCTGATAGAACACTTGAAACTGTAACAATGTAATATCTACGGAGTTAATGTGGTGACATATCCTTGCTGCAGGTTTTGAATTGTTATTTTGTTTTGCCCCACACTGATATTCTATATTGTATACTGATGTTGCAGATCATATATAATATCACATTATTATTATTATTATCATTAGTAGTAGTATTAGTATTAGTATTATTGCTGCTGCTGCTGTTGTTGGTATTATTACTAACATTGTTTGTGCCTGGGTTTTAAGCTGCATTGTACTGTACTGTATGTCATTGCTCATTTCAGACCCATTTGGTCTCCTGTCCAGATGTGTCCCTGTAATATCTCTTTCCTTTTTGCCCAGTCCAATGACCCCGTCACCAACATTTGCCAAGCAGCAGACAAGCAGCTCTTCACCCTGGTGGAGTGGGCAAAGAGGATCCCGCATTTCTCTGAGCTGCCGCTGGACGATCAGGTCATACTTCTACGGGCAGGTACGCAAATCCACTGAGATCCCAGCCAATGAGTCCTTTCTTTCTGTTTCATAAATCCACTGACAGCTGACATTATGAGAATCACAGTTATTATGAAGTCATTTATTGCTATTTACTGCTATTGCTATTTACGGCTTTAGAGCACAAATTGTGGTTTTTACTGTGTGCTTCACAAGTGGACAGGATTAGGCTTTTGAACACAAAGTAGGGCTTTCTGCTTGTGTGAAGTTCATACGGGGATACAAATGAGGTTGTGAAAATGTATCACAGGCCCTTAATGAGATGTTAAGGTTGAAAGGATCCAACACGGGTGAGAGTGTGTTCTGAGTATGTTATGGATTAACCTACTCAGCAGTGGGTGTAGTGGTAAGGAGCAGGGCTCATAACTGAAAGGTTGCTGGTTCGATTCCCCACTGGGGCACTGCTGTTGTACCACTAGGCGAGGTACTTCACCTCAAGTCGTCTCAATAAATATCCAGCTGTGTAAGTGGATAAAATTGTAACCTATATAAGTCACTCTGGACAGGAGCGTCTGCAAATGACAATAATGTAATGCAAGCAATGTTGTACACCTCGAGAGTGTGTGTGCTTGGTCTAACCACAGTACACCTGTGTGTGTGTGTGTTTAAGGCTGGAACGAGTTGCTCATCGCCTCGTTCTCGCACCGCTCGGTCACTGTGAAAGACGGGATCCTCCTGGCCACCGGGCTGCACGTCCACCGCAGCAGCGCACACAGTGCGGGGGTGGGCTCCATCTTCGACAGGTCAGCCCCGCCCCTCCCCCTGCCTCTTCCCCAGGTCACATGGCTTTCCAGGCTTACCAGCTCTGGTAGCAGTCAGTATGGAGAGTGATGTAATATGTATGCTTAGATAAGTATACGTAAATGTATTCATATTGAAGTATATTTTATCATATGAAAATCTTTTCAGAAGGGAATCGGCATTTTTCAAATGCAGGAACATGGAACTGCTGTGAAATTTGACAAATTGAAATTTCGGGAAATGGTAAAAGCTGCCACGTTTAAAAGCACTGTAATAGAGAAAGTATTTAACTATGACAGTTGTGTTGCTTTGTCTTGCTACAAGTAGTATAAGTAAATATAAATAGCTGCTAGTTCAGTGCTTTGTTTTAAGGGTTTACAATAATCAAGTGCAGAATTTCGGTTAAAATTTTCTTAGGTTTTATGGTGTGCTGTGTCACCATTTGTGATGCTGTGTTGTGCAAAAGTCCTGGGCACATCAGAAAGAAATGTAAATTACTAGTTCATGTATCACCATTACTCTTATCAATGAACTGAAAAGGGTTTTTTCATCCTTGTTTTCTGTACAGAGTCCTAACAGAACTGGTGTCGAAGATGAAAGACATGCAGATGGATAAGACAGAGCTGGGCTGTCTCCGGGCTATCGTCCTCTTCAACCCAGGTCAGTGTGCTTACACCACCATCGTATCAGATTTACAGTAAAGAACACAAGTGACTAAATACATAACATTGGTGCCAATCATGGTAGTAACGAAGTAGTGTATTACAGTTTTGAGAGAGGGTACTTGAATGAGCTTTCGGACATTAGTTGAGGGTGCAAAATAAAATGTTTTCTTTGCATTTTGTTGGTGTCCAGTGTGCAATATGATGTTATTTCTGTCAAGGCTCAGGTAAGGACTCCAACGTGGACCACGTGAGCTTCAGGTTCCGGGCGGCTTTATTTATATCGTATGACAGAATCGCGAATCAAGAGCAGGCAGGCAATCAGGCAATCGGGTCAAGGCAGCAGGCAGAAACCAGGTCTGGGCAACAGGCAGGGTCAGGAACAGGCGATCTCACAGACAAGAAATGGCAGGGACGAAACAGGCACGAAAACACTGCAACGAACTAGCAACGAGACAGGGACAAGCAGGGTGTTATATACGGCAGAGCTAACGAGATAATGGGAAGCAGGTGAGCAGGCTGGCAGGTGGAGGTGATCAGGCAATCAGGCAGGGGGGGACCAGGCGGAGATCGGGGCAGGGCTGGAACGTAAGGAAAACAAAAGCACATGACCAACAATGACGGACGGGAAAAACACAAAAAACAACAGCTAGGGGGCTGGAGTACTGACAATTTCCCCATCCCTCTCTGACATAATGACGATGTAAATGTAGCTGATTCAGTCATCAGCACTATTGTTTTACTTGCACTGGGCCACTGTTAAATGAATAAACAGTGTGACTTGTGATTTCTCACTCTAATGTCTCCATGGGGAACGTGACTGAATTTAAACAGTGAAAATGCCCTCTGTTTTGCAGATGCAAAGGGATTGTCGAATCCAGCCGAGGTGGAGGGCCTAAGGGAGAAAGTGTATGCGTCCCTGGAGTCCTACACCAAACAGAAATACCCAGAACAACCTGGCAGGTGGGGATCAGAAACCTGAATTAAATCATTAAATCTGCTCACAGAGCAACCGGCTCTGATCATTGTAGTGCATACAACACGTGCAATATCTGAAGTTGCTGCAAAGGGGAAACACAACATAAAGACTCGACCGAAGGGTCAATCACTCGCGCATTGACATGGCGAGGGATCTTATTATGTTAATGGAAGTTTAAATAAAGAAAGGGAGATGTCCCTGTGAGACTAATATAATTGTTAATCATTTCATGTATGAATGTGTGGTAAAAAGCTGATGTTTTCACATGTCAATTTACCATCATTATATTAAAAAGATTCAGGAAATTGCAGGATTTATTTGTTGTGATAACTAGTAGCCTTAGTTTACTGTCCAAGCAAGAAATGAGTGAAAACAGCAGAAAATATGGAAGGGATTACTGAAGTATCATTTGAAATATAAACAAATATTACAAATAGAAAATATATGCTGAGGACAAACAGAAGGCAAAAAATGGCAGAAGTACCCATTATGTGGGTTGTGAAAATATTCATTACATTACCTTCCAAAACAATGTAAAATTGTATGTGGAATGTAAAAAGTGTGCACTCTCTGTGCTTATTGCCTGATGTCACTAAACACCCCCGCCCAGTCCGTCAATAGATGTTGTGGACTTTTTTTTCCTTTTATCTGACTTTCATCTCTGCAGGTCTTTCCAAAGTTTAAAAGAGAGGAAATAAAAGCTTGTCTTTTCATTTCCTCACAGTTGCAGCCCAGTATGTTCCGCTGTCTTTGAACTGGCACCGTGCCTGATGTCACCTCTATGTTGCCTGCCTTGAAAACAGTAGGAAACAGAGCCACTGAGTGTTCTTTTCCCTTTTTTCAGATTTGCCAAACTATTGCTCCGCCTTCCAGCCCTCCGCTCCATTGGGTTGAAGTGTCTAGAGCACCTCTTCTTCTTCAAGTTGATCGGAGACACGCCCATCGACACCTTCCTCATGGAAATGCTGGAGGCTCCACACCAGATCACATGACACAAACTGGCTTTCTTTGTAAATAATCCCAGACCCATGTAATTGATATGAAGATAAACACGGTTAAGTTGTAAACTAAATATTTTGTACCAAGCACAATTATTAATGTGAAAATTTGTATGGGGGAGGGTTTAAAAGTACACTGTCAAAATGAATTTAATAGAAATGTAAAAGAATTTTTTTCTCTTTTTTCTGTAAATAGATCATTCCAGATATTCAATTTAACAGCTACCTAATGCAAGATAAAACTCTAATTTTATTAAATGGTAAAAACATAAACTGTCACCATCTTTGGAAATATACAATAGAATTCTGTAAAAAATAAAAAGAATTTTAAAAAGGAAGTGTTTTTTGGCATGTTTTCTTTTCTTTTTTCAACTCAAGTTATAAGAAAAGATAAACCGCTTCAATGCCCACCATTTCATAGAAAAGCCGCTAGATGGCGTAGTTTGAAAAGCAATGCAAAGCATGTTCCGTTTGCCTGGGTGAAATGCGGTGACCCACTGTCCTTGCAGGAATTACGAGAACTTAACCCTCGGAGAGCTTCTCTCCCAGGATCTTCCAGTCCAGTGATCTTGTCTGTGTAAAGAATAATAATGACGACACTGTGCGGCCTCCTGTTGGTATTGATACTGAGATAAAGAACGGATTAAAAGACGTTTCACACCAGTACGTTATTACAAGTAAACAAAGAAAATCTTACAATATCAAAACTTAACACTTTGTAGCGTAAACTCTGTTACACCATCTGTTTGCAGACGTATGTGTTTTAAGTAATTCAGGAGGACTTGATTTTGGCAGTAAATCGGGAGCCCGTCCAGAAAAGTATCCAGTGAAGCTGCTTTAAGCACAACAAAGCTTTTTTAAAAAAAGAAAGTGCACGATCCGGTTTTCACCATGACAACTGGAATAGTACCAGTGACACCAGCTTGGTGGTGTAACAATGGGAAAACTGGTCCCATCAGCGAGGATGGCATCTGTCAATGAGGCTGTCCTCAGCCTCCCATGGTGAGTCTGCTCCCAGCTCACACTCTCACACACTCAGTGTCACGCACTCTCACAAGCATCCACACACTGTCTCACAAACACTCCTGAGTCTAATACATTAGCCTACGCCATCATTCCTTTTTGTTTATTAGTCTCTTCCATCCTATCATTACGATTATTTATGTTATTTAGGTTTCACTTGTAGAGGAGGGTAGATTCACCAGTATGTCTCTGGGACCATGCCACTGTCAGAACTGGTCTTATTCTCTAAATCTCCACCCAGTGGGAAGCGAAGACTAGTCATTTTAAAAATGGTCAACTATCTAAACGAATGCGTTTATGTGCGACCAGTCTGAGGTGAATTTGTTTTTGAGGTTCAAACTGACAGTAGGCCTACGTTTTACTTGGCTGACAACGTATATTTATTGTGAAATCATCGGACGATATCGCACAGTTGTCAGTTGGAAAATTTGTAACCTGATTTACAAATTTACAATCACGGCTTTAGTGACCTTGTAACCTACCTAAACTTCGGAAACTGAAATCTTGTGAGGAACGAAAATAAACTGTTTAAACATTGTTTAACATTAAGCGTCTTTAAGGAGTTTCATGTTTTCATGATTTTTGGAATTAAACAGGATTTTTGGAATAAAACATTTAATATAACTACTGTAGATAATTATTTTTATTCTTTACCCAAGTAAAGTCTGTATTTTTTGGGTAAGAAATATAGTCCCAAATTAAGGCTCTCTGTAACTGCAGCCTGCCTCGATGTTTGTTGAATTGGCTTTTTAAATGCACTTTTCGATGTGCGTTACTCAATTTTTCTTGTTACTGTGCAGCTAGCCGGAAAACAAAACATTGGTCTTATCCGTACACAGTTGAATATTGAGTTAAGATGGCCTAAACGTTTGTTAACTACAGCTGTCGCTTATTAGTTACCATTTATTATATTATAAATTGGAATTTAGGTTCTAAAGAATATACTGATTAAAATACATACTGTAAAGAGTACGTAAACTGCAGTCCACGATTTAGACCCTGACAACCAGTTGTTATTTATTTGACTGCTTGTCGTGCTTTTAATGTATTATTATTATTATTATTATTATTATTTACACGTTTACACGCCCGAGAAATCTTCCGCATGAATAATTATGAGATAATTTTTGGTTTGACAAAAACTGTGAGGGTAGAGAATATTGATGAACTTTTTTCGTTTGACGCCTTGAATTCTTGGACTCTCAGTTCGTCATCACCAGTGAGATAATTGTAGTAATAAAGAACAATAACGTTATAACAATAAAAATAATTAACCTTTTATTTAATTTTATTCACGTGTAGGTGAACGGTATCATACGCCCATCTATCTTCACGGGCTTCTAAAAAATGAAACACACCGTTTCAACCAATCACTACATCTATTGATACATAACTTACCTTTATATTAAGTGGTGATAGACAGACTGTCTTCATTTAGGGGATTAAATCTCAGAAAACCATTTTAACTCTTCGCACAATACTCCCCTTACCTTTTTTTTGTTCAAGATTAGCATTATAGCGATTTACTGACTTAATGTCTAGGTCGAGCAGCGCGGTATCATTTTGAAGTTTCAGCTTGAACTGGCAGAGCGCACGGCGGCTGTGGCGGAGACGGGAGATGGGAGGAGAATGGTGAGGCTGAGAGGTAGTGGCGTTGCGAAGACGCCCTCAAACTACTTCAAGGTGGGGAGACGCGCAGTCACCGCTCTGCCGGACTAATGGGTTAATTGATAGATGGTCAATAACTAGGAGTGCGAGGAGGGGAACGAGGAACCCTCGCGTCGGTCGGAGAGAAAACTTTTTTTGTCTTCAGTTCTTCCTCTTTGTCAAACGGCATTCCTCTACACTGCATTTCCATTATTCCGGCACTTAAATGAGGAAATGTTTACAGAAACTAATTAGTGGATATCGGATCATTCGCAGGTAATGTATCAAATCTTTGTCTCTGCAGAATTTTTGATTTCTTATGTAAACTCAGTAAGTATATAGGTATAAGTATGCAGCAAAATACTCAAGACAAATATAGTGCTCATAGTTGCGCCTTTTACATTTAGTGTTTCTAAGTCGAATTATTTTTAGTGTTTCATAGCACGTGATATAGAGTAACCTATAACGTTAGTGAGCTGTATTTTATTGACATCATGGTTAGTCATAATTTATTGTGTTATTTTACAGGAGATGTTGTTGAGTAGTAAAATGGATGAGACCATGCCCGCAGCTATTGTCGGTGAGTACAAATATTAAAAGATATAACTGATTGCAATTGATCAATGTGCTCAAATAGTAGCGAGTATTCGAACTTCACCTGCTTGCGCAATGGAATAGGGATGGGGCAGATCATTTCATACAATGCCAGTGTCACGATAAAACGTGTTTAACTTTGAGGTTGATACGTTTTGTGTAATACAACTCGTGAATTCTTGGTAACACTTAAAGAAATAAGTAAAGCAAACAGATAAAATCTGAAATGTACCAGCGACTAACTAAATACAATTTCCTGATGTTACAGCAACTTTTTCAAATGTTTGTATGGTGTATGTTGTTATATATATAACTGTGTGTGTGTGTGTGCGTGTGTATGTGTGTTTGTGACTGTGCGTTGTTATATATACTCATTTTCTGTTTATTTATAATTTTTGTTGTCTACAGCCTGCTTAATGTTGCTGTCAGAGTGGTAAATAGTAACACCTCAACTTATATGTACGTAACAGTGATGTTTATGGTTAAATGCATTAAGGTATTCTATAAAAGGTTCATTATATTATATAGCCTATATAAAGCGAAATATAGCAAGCTCATGAACATAACGACACGACTCCCCAATGTTCTCCATATTTTTCCTCACACAGATTTGACTCAGAGAGTTGTGTGCGAGGGATGTCACCGGCTCATCCGCGATAAGTACATGCTTCGCGTCAGTGACGGCTTCTGGCACGAGCAATGCGTGCATTGTGCGGCTTGCAGAGAACCCCTCAAAAACACTTGCTTTCTCAGAGAAAAGAAACTTTACTGCAGGCGGGACTATGCAAAGTAAGTGCTAACTGAATTTCTTGATTTTGAGTTAATTTCATATTTGGAGGATGTTTGATCATATCATATCATGGTTAACCAGGATTAAAAAAAAAAAAAACATTTGTAGTCCCTTGTGGAAATCCGTGATGGCAAGGGGCTTCTTTGCCATTCGTTATTAGGCCTACGCATACACAGTATGTGCTCATTCTAAAATAAGTATTTGTAAAGTGTTCTCAAGTAAAACGGAGAACCGGTATCGAAAAACGCAAACTAAAATGTGCATTACAGAATTTGTGGGTATTCAGCGGGCAGCAGTTCGTTCTATAACGCAAATTGAACTGTGAGACAAGAAATAGTTATGGAATAAATTAGGTATATTAGCAACATCCTACAATACAACTCTTATATATTCCAGAATTGAAACATATGCTTAAACGTGTTTAAATGGAGGAGCAAAAGCTATAATTAATACATAATTAATTTAATCTTCAGCCCAAGTACTTGTGGAGCTTTAATATTGTCCTAATTCAGTGCTTAATTTTGGTTGTATTCGTAAGAATGCAAGGGGCAAAGCAAAGGGTTATAACGGGATGACAGGCCCCTAAAACTGACATTGTCACTAATCCCTATTGTTCTCTGAAGGAGTCTGCTCCACATGAACACTTCTGGGAAGTGGCAAAAGATCACTTTCTCTAAATGCCTTTATATTTGCATTTTCAGTGTTCAATCCATAACTCGCTCACCAGGATTAAAAGCATTACTTAGTTCATTATCATCTCTTGGGGGAACTACAGATTGTATTTATTAAGTGATGCTTGTGTTCTGATTTGTGGAAATGTCTTAACAAACAATAAACACAACAAAAACAACAACACAAATATGCTTTAAATGCGTTAAATGTTTTCCTAAACATGAATTTTAAATTTTGTGCAATATATTATAGATTCAATACATTAAAACCAATGCTATGTAGTAAACATTTTCATTTTAATGAATTTGATCTGAGTACACTTGTAGACTTACTCAGTTTATTAGCTCCATTACACTATGACTGAGACACCACACATGAAAAACAAAATTTCTGGTGCTTTCCCTTAGTATGGTGCATATGGATCTCTGAAGGTTTTCTTTAGGAAGTATATCTTAGTTTCCGAAGGAATATGATTGCATGCTTGAAATAATGGCTTTGTGCTGTGCATAATCTTAAATGTTTTTGGCTAGGTCTCTGCATTCAGTTATAGTCACACGTTATTTGCATATAATCTTCTCTACGACGAAATGTGTGGTCATGACGATAATGGTTGTTGTCATTATACATTTACACTTTAACTTTGTATTATTCTTAAACCCGAAGCGTGTAACTTTCGTTTTCTACGGCAAGGAAAACTTTTCAGTGTGGCTTTGCCAGTGGCACATGTGGGCGCTGGTGTGGCACCTGTCAGGGCTGTGCGGCACCTTCGTTCGTCTTCTTGTCAAAAGCAGCATCTCGGCTTTGTCCTTGACAAGTTCAAGGCGTGTGTGTGTGTGTGTGTGTGTGTGTGTAGAGATGTTAGGAGGAAGTGGGTATCCGTAGCGTAGTCCGGGGGACTTGGCAGAGTTGCCGCAGTCAGAGCGCGGGGAAGACAAGGTGACTATGGAGGGAAGGGGTGCACTGGGCCCAGGAATGTGAGAATGCTACCACAGACAGAGAGAGATCTGGGGGAGAGCTCAACTGACACGTTGTCAAGATGTGTTAAATTAGTGAAATCCACCGGCGTGGCAACGGCAAGCTGGGGACAGCATATGGCCGTGTCAGCATGGGTCCTTTTTCCCTCACACCGAAAATACAGCGCCGAGTGGAAACAAAACAACTGAAAGATGCGGCTCCCATTATTTCTGAACAATTTAGTGACCGCCTCTGCCAAGCCTCGCGCCTAGGCCTGTCTCGCCTATCCGCCGTTTCAGGTGTGCTCTTCCACCCAGAAAGGTTTCGCCGTGCCTTGTTGTTGTGGGGAGGCTCGTCTATGCAGCGTTTCGGAGCAAAAACGTGCCAGGAAGAAAAAAAAAACCTGCACGATGACCAAGCTGTTTTACCTCCAGGCCACAGTGGCTCTGTTGGCTGGAACAATAGTAATCTAAAATGACCACTGAGTTGGTAATAAGTGCAGAGAGACGGCCCCACATGGCGGGTGGAGAGAGTGTGGAATGGCGGGGCTCCCAGAGGCCCCCGGTGCATGGCGGTGACCGGCGAGGAAAGGAGAGAGGGCCATATGTTCCGGGCGCCGCCGAACCCTGCAGAAGGGGACGGCTTGCATGAGGCGGCGGTGAGCGGGGCATGCTGTGGCATCTGGATGGCCCTGTACCCAGGGGCCCCTTGTACTGCGGTGGGACGCTGCTCACCCGACCATGAGTTATCTGACCTGACCAATTAGGCACGTGCCCGGTGCCAAACCCTCCTGCCCGGTGCCCGCCGCTGCCCTCCTTCAGGGCCCTAACTGTGCCTCCAGCACTCCGCCACTGGCTCTGGGCTCCTTAGCGGGGTCAGCGGCTACGCTCTCCGCAAACCCGTGCCCGCCCTCCCCTGTCTGAGAGGGGTGAGTAATGACCGGGCCTCATCACCGCTCTGCCCCTGCAGTGATTACAGCATGTTTACAGCGGCCATCGCACCCTGCCCATCGTTGCCCCACTAAAGCCGTGTCAATCACAAACTGGGCCTGCTAAACTGGGCAGTTACGTTCCACCCTGCAAATTTAGCCATCTACAAAAAAAATCTTCTCCAAAGCAAAAATTATGATGACACAGAACACTGGCGTATCAGCTGCCTCTGATTCCCAGCCATGAATGAAAAAAAAGCAGTTGCCAAGTGGTTTCAGCACTGGGCCTTTTAATACACGTATTGCTGCTGATGGTCTGATAAAATATGATATGGAAACAGGATCTGCAGTTGGTTACTGGACTCCCTCCCTACGCAGGTAAAAATGCAGTGAGGAACAATGGAAGCAGCACTCATTCTGCTGTGCAGCGTACTGTATGTATCAGCCTTGAAATCAGATTGACCTTGCTTAAGCGTTTAAAATGATAAAGTCCTGGTCTCATTAAAATTTAAACTGCGTGCAGTGCCATTGTTTGAAAGCCTGCCGTAAGTGCTCGGCAGAGTAGTGAGAAATGAATTCTCACAGATTTTCTTGTTAATACTCGGCCGCTAATGGCTCTTATTTAAATTCACCGTGTCCGTTTTTCTCCATTTGAGTGTTTGTAGCCCAGCTCCAACTTCCTACATGTCAATAAGGTTACTGAAATATTTGAATTATTAAACAGCTGGCTTCATTCCGCCAGTGGAATACCTTTTGTGCAGATACACTTCAGATCGGGTCCTGACAGCAAAGATATGGGTTTCGCTATGAAATTGCTAAGTCACTGTGATGCAGAAAATACTTATTTCCCGTTATGAAAATGCTCTTTAACCAACTATTTGCAGTGTGATTAATTAATCATATCTGACCGTTAACGAAATGGCACCTTCAAGGTCATGAATGTAGCTGCAAAGTTTTTACCCAAAAGTCATGGTGCATTTTACACATATCCCGGTCCACTGGTCAAACAAACCATTGCTCAAAATGCACATACCATTGAAGCTCTCAAGCAGACAACTCTAGTCAGTCAGTCTGTCTGCCTCATAGGAGCTCTCCTGGATGTTCTAACCCGTTTCCTTGGTGTCTCTACAGCAACACTAATAAGTCAGAACAATGTTGATCTTTGAGATGTAGCACTTAACAATCATAGTCATCGGCAATTTCTTTTCAGCTTTATGTGTAATAAGTAATTATTGTACTATCATTGTTATGCCATTATTTGGTAGACTGAAACTTATTTATTATTGAAGACAGGCTATATTTGAATTGTTTAAATGTTCACAAATGTGATGACCTGTGACCTTTTTTCATCATATTCAAAAAAGAATGATAAATATGATTCTCAGTTAAGAGTGAAATCACAACCAAACAGAAGTCCAATCACGCATTTACACAAAACTTTATAGAGCTCTGTGACGCGATAAAACAAACTCAATTCCGAAGCGTGAAGCGGCGGTGGCGAACAAGCAGGACACAAACAAATCTGAAGCCATTGAGGAGAGGACAATGAACATGAGGCAGTGTTGGCTCCTTTTGTTTTTGTTTAGTTAAGTAGAGTTAAGATAATACCGTGGATCAGCCGGCCCCACGGGACGCCTAATTCTTCCCCTGACTGGAGCCATGACATGCAGAGTTTCATTCTCCCGGCGCCCTGGGACTGCAGCCTCGGACACAGCAGCCAGAAATCACTCATAGTTTTGGGGGCTTAGTCCAACTTTGGTTGCCAGGTGCTAAAACGTCCACTTTCCTCTCAGGGGCATGGGGTGGGGGGTGGGGGGGATAGGCGGGTGGTGGGGGCAGGGGGAAGACGGAGGCAGAGGGCCTTGTCAGAAACTCCAATGAAAGGCACAACTCAGCAACATTCCAAACGCCACCATACCGCCACGACCACTGTAGTCGGGAGTCAGAGGAAATGTGAACTTCTTTAATACTGACAGAACATTCTTTGTTTTTGAAGGAATAAGCAAAACAACACAGTCAACGTTTAAAGACTCGTCTGTGTTAGTGCAACATCAAACCTTGCGTTTCAAATTGTAGACATTGTTTGACTTAAATAGAACTATTTCTTTGTTTTATTATGTAAAAATTTAATCAGATGAATGAACTGATAACATAGATAGGAAATATGAATGATACCATGTTCTACAGAACTGCAAAGTGCTATTTAGTTTAATTAATTTTAATTGAACTTATTACCCAATCGTTGAGACATGGTGAGTCAGTTGATTTTGTTAGTTTTATAAGGGAAAAACTGTTTAATGGCCTGAACAGCTGTCTTTGTATTTTAATTCTAGCTGAGAAATAGAAAGTTTTCATGCAAGATTCAAGGAACAAACTGCAAAATGGAAGCAAAATACTTTGATGAAGCAGCTGAGTGTGTTTGTTTATGATCATTTCCATAACCCTCAAATGGTAGTTATAAACTCACACTCGGATCTCTCACACAATGTTGGTTGCTTCAGTAGTTACCTCATGTGATTTAATTCTTCACACATCAGCTGTAGCTCCTATGGTATCAGCATTATACCCTTCACACAGTGTCTATTGTTCCTACAGTAACAGCACGGTAAGACCCGTCACACAGTAGCTGTAGCTTGTACAGTAACAGCTTGTTTAGACCTTTCACACAGTGAATCTTGCTGATATGGTATCACAGGTGGATTAGTCCCTTCACACAGTAACTATAGCTGTGGCAGTATAGCATAGTGGTAAAAAGCAAGGCTCGTAACTGAAAGGTTGCTGGTTCAATTCCCTGCAGGGGTGTTGTTGCTGTACCCTTGGGCAAGGTACTTAACTCAGAATTGCCTCAGTAAATATCCAGCTGTATGAATGGATAACGTAAAAATTGTAACCTTACATGGGCTAACATTACACATCATGTTACACAGGTAACATAAAAACTGTAACCTATATAAGTCACTCTGGATAAGAGTGTCTGCTAAATGACAATGTAATGTAATGCAAACGTGTAGTTCCTATAGTAGCTCATCATGTTAATGGCTCCGGACCCTGTGATAAGCCAACACATTCAGCCTGGTCACACGGTAGCCCGGTCACAGGGTAGCCCTGACCGCTCCCGTCCTCTCGCGTCCAGCCTGATCGCGGCGCGGTGCAGTGGCTGCTCGGAGGTCATCTCGCCGGCGGAGCTGGTGATGCGTGCCCGTGAGGCGGTGTACCACCTGCGCTGCTTCTGCTGCTGCGTCTGCGCCCGCCGGCTGCAGAAGGGGGACCGCTGCATCCTGCGGGGGGGGCAGCTGCTCTGCGCCAGGGACTGCGAGGGACCGGCCAGCCCCGCCACCTCCGACTCAGGTGCACCGTCCTCAGCTGCCCTGACACCTCACTCGCACCGTCACCGTCGCCATCACCGTCAGCGCTGACACCCCAGGCAGCACGCATGCCTGGCCGGCAGCAGCATGCAATGGTCAGCGCCTACAGGACCAGTCAAATGTTTGGACACACCTGATTACCATAATGGGAAACATGCATTGAAAGAGATTTTGATCTAAAGACTTATGCTTAAATGCTTGAAATTTGTTTCTTAGACAAAAATAAATAGTGAAGTTGATGCCTATGCATGAAGTTCTTTCTAAAAATATCTTTCATTTTAAAAAATATTTTTTTGCTATTTTGAATTTATATTATTATTATATTATATATTTTGTTTATAACACTTTTTGGTCATTGTATAATTCCATTTGTGTTATTTCATAGTTTTATTGGCTTTACTATTATTCTAAAATGTAGAAAATAGTAAAAATAGAAAATGAAACCTGTCATTCAGGGCTGGTACTGTACATACTGGGCAGGACCAATCTCCTCAACAGCTGGTGTATGCAATCATCAATAGCAGCTAAGCAATCTACACAACCTTGCCAACGCACTTTCCTAAATCTGAGGTAAATCAGCATTAGTATAAGCACCCTGTTACAGTCACAACCTGCCTAATGAACACCCATTGTTAAGGCCTCTTTAGCTGTGGCCTTAAGTAAATATAAATAACTAAATATATAATCTGAAACAAGAATCCATTTTTTCCTCAGTGTTTCCCACTTATATACTTGGAGATGGATGTGGTTCACAAAGCCTTGACCAGATTCTTATTACTCCCTGAATCTATCCCGTTTATGAGAATAGCAATTGTGCCATTGTGGATATCCGTGGTTTCAAAACATTGGCCTACCAATATGTACCACAATTTCTTTATAAACGAGTATCATGAGCTTCAAAGACGCTAATGTGTTAGTACCCCTGGCACGTAGCCAGCTTGCTCAGTCCTGTCCTAATCTCACAGGTAAAAGTGACGATGAAGAAGATGGGCCTGAGAAGACAGCCAGTGGGGGCAATGGGATGGAGGACGCGGACCACAAGCGCCCCAAACGCCCCCGAACTATCCTGACCACCCAGCAGAGACGCGCCTTCAAAGCCTCCTTCGAGGTGTCTTCCAAACCCTGTCGAAAGGTAAGACGGGAGGGAGTGTTGATGGGGCGACAAAATAGGGCAGGTACAACATCCGTACAATATTGCACTGAATATTTTCCATACAGTAAATATAGTAAAGTTTTAATGTCATTGGCAGAGGATGTTGTGCTTTTCTTCTATGGGCTCTACAAGAAGCATGAAAAGGTAAAGGCCGTTGTTGTGCAGACTTGCAAGGTCAAACCAGAAGGTCATAGTTCTTCTCTGGCTTGCAGGTACGGGAGACTTTGGCAGCAGAGACTGGGCTAAGCGTACGAGTGGTGCAGGTTTGGTTCCAGAATCAAAGAGCTAAGGTAAGTAATGCCCTATCATGTTACTTCCATTTATGCAATATCAGACAGAACAAAAGCAGAGTTTACAGCATGAGATACAGATAATGTACCAAGCATGCAATGCCATTTTTTTCTTTTTCGTGACATCTTTGCTGTTGATTTCAAATATGTGAAGAGCAGACCATGTGATTTGTGTGTCACCATATTTGACATTTGAGTGATTTTGTTTCTGATTTCTGATTTTTTAAAAATATTGTTTGGAAATAGTGATGTATTTTTCAAATGAGTGAGCATTCTTATAAACGCTGGAACAGTTGAAGGAATTTACTGTATTCGCAGAAGGGATGCAGTTATATGAAACTTCCTGTTTAGTTTCCATCTGTGCTACTTTTCAAAAAAGATATTTCTGAGGTAGATATTTTCTTTACATTGTATTTGTGCAGATGAAAAAACTTGCCAGGCGACAGCAGCAGCAGCAGCAACAACAGCAACAACAACCGCAAGATCAACACAATCCCCAAAATCTTCATTCAGGTACCATCTTTAGTGTAATTCTGCCATAGGCAGCTCTGAACCTTGAATTCCAAGAGGGTTTTTCATGAAAATCAATGAAGTAATTACTTACATTATTAGGGAAAAGAATAGAAATGTCACTAAAATGTGTGCAACGTACCCTGTTATTGTATGGCTTAGAGAGAAATCGGCAAGACTGTGGCACTGCAGAACTCCCCAAAATCCTGTAAAATCATGTAATGAAGTATCCCATTTCATGGGCGACTGAAGAATGATTTTTCGAAGTACTAGCCCCCTTCAAGAATAAAACAAAAAAACAAAACTAGGTTAGCACCCAGTGCGCGCATGTTCTGGATTGTACTGTAAATGCTCCTTTGTCCCCCTGCCAGTGCCCTCGTGTGCAGGCCTGAGCGCTGACATGGATGCTCTGAGCTCGTACCCAGGCCTGCAGCAGCCACAGCAGCAGATCATTGCCTTAGAGCAGCAAGTCTACAAGATGGATCCCTTCCGGCAGGGCCTGACCCCGCCTCAGATGCCGGGGGACCACATGCACCCATACGGTAAAAGTCCTTGACCAGTCCTCACTCCTTGCCCTCAAGTATTATTTTTTGTCACTTACTAGATCAATAGACTTACAGGGTTTACATCTGACACATTGTCCTTTTCTATAGCTGAATATTCACCCAAAGCAATTCAGGTTCCGCACTGTTCTGAAGAGTAAAACAGTGCCCACACGGGGATTGAGTTTGTAGTCTGATTATTTCATCACGCTACTGCTCTCTGATTTGTGTATACAGAGGTGCTATGGTCATTCAGGTGGAGAAACCCCTGATTTTGTCCCACTTCTCAGGACTATAGTCATCACCTGGTGTTTCCTATTTATCTACTTTGCTACCACTTTTTCACATTTAAATTAGTTTTTTGAAGGTTTCATCTCCTCATTAAATTGTATACCTTCTGCTTCATTCAACAATTGTAACAATGGATTTCATCTTTTATTTACACAGCTGGGATGACTACAGCTTTAATGTACATACTTTGCAGTTAGTAATATTTCATAATTACAATTTAATGCAGTGCCAGAGAGCATTACAGTATGACTTAATAGGAGAGAGCCTGATTAAATGCAAATCAATTGGTGGGCATTGTCCAGAGAAGGGTGGCTTGATCTCAGCTTTAAATTCTTGTGGTGTAATTTTTGGCACAGATCTTATTCTTACATCGCTATTGGACAGTTGGAGTAATGTGCATGTCACACACAGAAGAGAGACTGAGAGCTCCGTGATCTGCGTTTTCACAGGCAGTGAAGCCCTGTACAGCGAGATGGATGGAGACTCTCTCTGCCATCTCGGGGACTGCCTACCCTCCACAGACGCCTCGCTCCTCAACCCCATCGACCGTCTCTACTCCATGCAAGACTCCTACTTCACCTCCTGAGCCCCAGAGCAAGTACAGCGCCTGACGCTGCATCCGAGATCACAGAGCGCTAAAGAGGAGGCAGCCATGCTGCCTTTGACCTGCGCGCCACCCCTAATCTATCACACACACAATTGTCTCCACGGATGTACGTAATCTGAAATGAGGGATAAGCCACTGTGCTGACAGGAGTCGGCTGTACTAAGGGTGCATGAAACCAATGAAATACTGAGTCTGAATAAAGAGTGGGTTTGTACTCATTTTAGTGAGGACAGGTGCAAAATTTTCCCCCTTTTTGGCTGATTTTTGGCTGTCATTGTTTGTCTTAAACACAACCACTGATGAAGGTTTGGGACAAAATGTTTTTTTTTTGTCCTCTTCTCCTTTTCTTTTTTCATAACAATGAAGGGAATAGAAAAAAGAAAACTTTGTATTTGTCCTCATTAAATGAAGCAAGAATGTTGTATTTGACAGCTGGTTTAAGTAATTACACAAGCTATGGATTGGAGAGGCGAGACGTACCTCAGCCCAGAATGCAGAGTAAAAAAAAAACAGGGTGAAGCTGATTTTCCACTTAGTCTCCCCTCAGCCTTTGCGCAGCAAGCACTGCATGTCCAGAATACAAAATTTAATGTAACATGTGTTGTACATAAGTTCTCAGTGTATTTATTAACTTTGTTGTGAGATGTAGGCGAACTGCATTGAATCATAAATAAATAAAAAGTAAAGGAAAATGCCTGACGTGAATGAAATGTTAATGAAAGTGTGCTTCGGAAACCTGGGGACGGCTTTTCGTTCATCCCGGTTCGCTGGTTTTCCTGTGCTTTCGGACAGGGGGCCGGGGCACTCTGAGGCAAGTGACCTGTTACGGACAGTCGGGCATTCTATCCGGCAGGAGCACCTGAGTCAGGTGGCGTCCCGCGCTGTCACCTGAGAGCAGGGCGGAACGCAAGGTCGGTCACAGTCGGAGGGGCAGCCGCGGGCCCGGGCCCTGTCACGGTGGGTAACCCGACGCCGGCCCCAGTAATGCGCAGGGCAGCCGCGTGTGACTGAAAAGGGGGACAGAGGAGACGCTGGCCAGATACCAGGCCAAGGTCAGGTCAGAACACAGACGTCTTGCTCCCTGGAGTTTTTCCTTGCTTCGTGCCAGAGAGGTCAGTGGACGCTAACATGCACAGCACCGTGTAACGATTTTCTCAGTTTGCTCGAAGACCACACTTTTTAGGAAAGATAAACCGTGGATGCTCAAGCAAAATCTAAAAGGGTGCCTGTATTTCAGCGTAGCTATTTAGGTGTCCTGTATGTGTTGCCCCACACCTGAATGAAACAAAAATACCTGTAAAGCTGAACTACGCAGTACATGGAGGATTGAGCAGTGTGTGGTACACTTTCTGGCTCCTTATTCCTTTAGAGGAGCAGCGCTAATGCTAATAACTCTCCGAGCTGTAATCGCAGCAGTTTCCGCAGTCTAATGCCTTTGAAAGATGGGTGCGTCCCTGCAGACAAAGGTTCAAAGGGTCTGGATGGAATATTACCGCCATGTAGGAAACAATCACATCCGGCTTGTGATCATGAAGGCTAACATTGTACTTCTGCCGGTCAAAGGGCATACCTGCATTTTTCAGCTCTCCCGCGGCAGGGACCACCCAGGCATATAGGGCTGGATCGCACTGCTGGAATGCTGCGCTGATACCAGGCTTCAGAGACAGAGACTGAAAGCTATGGCAGAATAAATGCCTGGTATGACACACAAATATGAAGCTGGTAATAAGTCTTACCTCTTTGCCCTGGCTGTGAACCTTTCGTTTCATCTCACATTTCTTACCGTGAAATCAGACCTTAGAGGTAAGACTGCAATTCATTGGTCAGGAACAATCTGACTGTCTGTCACTGCGGTATGCCACTGCCAGCCAGGGTCACAGTACAGCAGTCTGGTGGAGCTGCACCACTTGTGCACAATGGGCTCTCATATTAGCACAAGAGGTATGTTTTTATCAATGGAAAGGCTGAACGCAGTGTGTGTGTAAGTGCACAGCATCAACAGTCACAAAATGTACTCATCCTCCAATACACCATCAAATGAACTTATTAAAAATCCTACCAAACAATGCATTTTCATCCTCAGACAAACCTTTTGTTGTGAATATTTTGAGAACTGTAGCATCATGCCTAGTATGGAATGTAGCGTGGTGAAAGATAGGATTCTAATAAATCAGCAGCACCCTGACACAGCAGGCACCAATAACCTCATTATTATTCTGAAAATAACCAAACAGCCTCCCGTCTGTTGATCGGTTATTTATTGCACTTCCTGTGCCAGCCGTTGGGCCACAAACCCTCTGTCTTTTAACCGGTGTAATTGGCATCACGCTGCTTCAGAGCAGAGACAGATGAGCCCATTTTGTAAAAGCATCCCAACAGGATATTTTCATAATTATACATTAGTAGCCAGCTACTTATGAATATCACAGCCCTCCAACAGCATGTATTGAACAGGTCATTTTAAAGCGGAGTAATACTGGCTGTCTGTTGCATATGTTATGCTTAACGAAAAATAATTCTTTCATGAATGTGTTGGTCATTTCTTTTGATAACATCAATTTTTTTTTTTTTTTTTGAAGGATCCAGTGAAAAGACCAGGCGTCTCTATCTCTCTCATTCACAAATCACTTCACATACAAGGCACAGACCTGGAACACACCAAGGTTATAATAGTTTTACATTTTCAAAATTCATTTTTATTTTGATAATATGTTTGTATTCAGTCTGAATTTCCGTTTTAGTTAGTTTCACCATTGGTTTCATTAGTTTCAGTTTAGTTTTTATTTCATGGACTCATTTCTATTTCGTTTTAGTTTATTATAGTTTCAGTTTTAGTAATTTTAGTTAAGGACAAAAAAATGTCTAGGATTATTGCAGCGTGAAAAATAATCTGCTTATCATTGAAATTGTTGCAACGATGGCTAAGGTGACCTGTTCAATTGGCAAATTAACAGCTAGCTAACTCGACATCGCTCTGAGTTGAGGTAACATTAGCCATGTTGACCTTGAATGTGACAAGATCGCTGGCTGCCCCGGCGATCCCTACACTAGGTTACGTATGACGAAAGCACGTTAGTGCAAGCCCACCCGGAACCCATACAGATTGCATCGCAGCGCCTGCAGTTCGAAAAAAATTCCTTAACATGAGAGTCTATCAAAGCGATCTGGGCGATTTTCAACCAGACTGAAATCGCCCGAAAGGGGCGATACTACACGGAACACGACTATGATATTCAGAGGCAGGACAAACTGTCTAGAGCAGTCACAGTTAGCGTAGCGCTGTGGTAGACTGTGATAGAAAAATTCCCTCCCTTTCTCCCTTTGGTGGTGCGTCGCCCGAAGGAACAAACCGCTGCGGAGTGTGGCACCCGCCGCCTTGAATAGATACGACGTCCGCCGTCTTGAAACGATAACGACAATTATTTTTGTCTTTTCTCATTTTTATTAGTTTTTTTTTTAGCAATCATTATTAGTTTCGTTTAGTTTTAGTTTTACATTTTCTTCGGGTATTTTATTTCATTTTACGAAAATTTCTCAAAACCATTAGTCTTCCCCTTAGTTTTAGTATACGATAATAACCCTGGAACACACACTATCAAAATTTTAAAAAATGATACTGATTAAATGATAACAAGTCATGAATATATATTACATTATAAAACAGCTGTAAGTCAATCTTCTCTTTAGTTTTGATGCATTTCTGTCAATCAGAGATTCCTGTGACGTAACAGGATAGCATGCCTTGATTCCCAACTGTCCCCACCATTAGTCCATGAGCTATATATATGCTAAGATGACTGTAAGCTCACAAATCACTACAATGTTGCAGGCAAAGAGATAGTCATGGGCAGATGTCACAGCTGATGCGGTGAGAAGGTCTGCAATGGCCATTCTTATCTATGTCGCAGTGAAGAGAGTTGGCTGCATAGGAGGAGGGCAGATCCCTCAGAGTCACTCAAGTCCAGACTGTGACTTTTCTGGAAGAGAAATACAGAATTACAATATGAGGCTCAGAATAAGTATTCCTTTAGATGAGTATGTTTGTAGATGCGTTATGTACATACCATAAGGATACACCATGTAACTCTAATTTTCCTCAAATGCGGGATTTTCTTGTTGCTCCCAGACGGAATTAACCCTGAAAAGGTAAAAGGAAAATAAGCCTTTGAACTGAAGCACTCACAGGGGTATTCGCCGAAAACAATTACGCACAGGAGGAGCCAAATATGTATCATGTGTCAGTCCTGTGAAGGCCATCTATTTTGAGAATGCAAAGTATGTTTGGTTAAATGTGTCTCCTGAGTTTAATTTTTAAATGTCAATTGGATGCACTCTGGCCAGATATGCATCCACAAATGACAATAAAGTAAATAATATTTTTTTTTTTCTGAGAGAAGTATACAGGCACCTCAGTCTATCTCAATCACTCAGTCACTCATCCAGTGTGTGTTCTGCTAACATAAAGTCTTCAAAGTCATTTTATTACTCAAATAGTGCGACTTACAACTTTTGCAGAGGATCTTTGCGGGCTGCAACAGAAAAGGTAAATATAAAGTAAGCAATTCAACTCAAAGTAATAATTCAAAATAATAAATACAAGCACATTTACCCTATCTGGCAATACATTTACCTTTTCTTTGCAGGTAAGTTGCAATGAGAAACCCCAGTCCAGCCAGGCAAAGCACGGAGGCAGCTGTGGCAGACCCAACTCCTGCATAGATCAGCATGCCCATCCCAACTGTCCTCTCCACCACTGAAACACACCAGTCATCAAATCAATCAGTGCGTGTGAATGAGCCATTCAAATACCTTGAAAACACAAGAGTAGGAAACCGATGCAAGACGGGGGTCGTACATCACATGAGTGCGTTAGCTTTTCTGTCGAAAGATCTCAGATTGCGGATACCTGCACACGAGGGCAAAGCTCCGCTCCAGATCCCGTGGGATGTGCAGGAGAGTCTCCCTGTCCCGTTGAGATAGAATCCATCCTCGCAGCGGAATTGACACTTAGACTCGAAGCTGAAATTCCCTAGCGGGTGTGAGCAGTTCATGGAGAGCTGGGGGGGAAGAGAAGCTTCCAGTGGCTCACACTCCACAACTGTAAAGGAGAAAAAAAGCAACACCAGACTGCATGGTGCTTTTCCAGAACATTCTTAAATGCTGTCCCCCCCAGCTCCCACATTATATTGTGTTTGTCTGTTGTAATATATCTTAAAAATATCATTATAAATAATTTTTAGGAAGAGATATTCTTGGTTTGTGACAGTGCACAGTGAAAGAGCTCAGTCTGGTGTCTCAGTTCCTCAATGTGCAGTGAGACAGGTCAGGTCTTTACCTTGACAGTAGGGGGCAGTGTTGCTCCAGAGCCCAGACTCAGTGCACTGCAGAGTGGGAGCTCCTTTAAGAACAAAGCCCTCCTCACAGCCCAGCTCACACCTGGAGCCAAAGCTGAAGTGGGAGTGAGGGTGGGAGCAGTTGATCTGGCCTCTGTCTGGAGCCACCAGGGGGCGACACTGTCGAGCTTAGAGGAGAGGACAGCTCTAGTACGCTGCAGTGTAGCAGCTCATTCTCGTATCAGTGAAGGTCTATAATAGATAGCACAGTTCTAGTGCAGTATGGCATTTTAGTGCAGCATAGTGCCTCTCATTACTTTGTTTTGGAACATTTTGCTCATTTGAGGGGGTGATAATTTCCAATCATTTAGGGCCACCATATTTACCAACTAAAATTCCCTTTTAAGATTCAATTGTGTAATTGACGTCACTGTCTATATAGGAGAAGGAATCTCTCTTTATTTCTTGTCTACAGCACTTTCTAAATGGAAGGTACTAATAAGAATGACATGTGACAAAGTTCACAAGGACAAGAACATCGCACCCCTAATTGGAGCCATAGTGTTTTTTGTATTGTATGATGCAGTTTTCCTGTCCTGAAGCTGATAAAAATGTTTCATTTTATGCCCAGCAGGGGGAAATGTTTCCTCACAGATATTTCCCACATCCCCTGAATGTGTGCAGAGGTATTGACGGGACATTTACCCTGACAGAGTGGAGGAGTGTCAGTCCACACCCCTGAGGAGGTGCACTGGATGGAGGCTGTCCCGCTGAGCAGGAACCCCTCCTCACAGCTCATGTTACAGCTGGAGGTGAAGCTGAACTCCTCATGTGGGTGGGAGCAGGTCATGGAGCCGTGGAGGGGAGCAGATAGTGCTTTGCACCTTTGAACTGGAACACCAGGAAACAGGCCTTCATCTTCACTCATGGAAGCGTATTAGCAGACTATACCAATGAGAGACATCTTTCTGGAGGCCCTTCTCACTCCCCAAATGAGATTGTGTTTAACTACTTTGCAGAGGAGCTAGTAGTTCATTCCACTTTTGAAGTGTAACCACATCATTAGAGGATGCAGACAAAAAGCTTAAAAACATTTCAGCATTTGAATTATTTCCTGTGACAGCCTTCCTGCATCTAAATGTGTGCAGAGGTATTGACGGGACATTTACCCTGACAGAGTGGAGGAGTGTCGGTCCAAACCCCTGAGGAGGTGCACTGGATGGAGGCTGTCCCACTGAGCAGGAACCCCTCCTCACAGCTCATGTCACAGCTGGAGGTGAAGCTGAACTCCTCATGTGGGTGGGAGCAGGTCATGGAGCCATGGAGGGGAGCGGACAGTACATCACAAGGGCGAGCTGGAACACCAGGAAACAGGCCTTCATCTTCACTCATGGAAGCGTATTAGCAGACTATGCCATTGAGAGACATCTTTCTGGAGGCCCTTTTCACTCCCCAAATGAGATTGTGTTTAACTACTTTGCAGAGGAGCTAGTAGTTCATTCCGCTTTTGAAGTGTAGCCTCATCATTAGAGGATGCAGATGAAAAGCTTAAAACATTTCAGCGTTTGAATTATTTCCTGTCACAGCCTTCCTGCATCTAAATGAGTGCAGAGGTATTGACGGGACATTTACCCTGACAGAGTGGAGGAGTGTCGGTCCAAACCCCTGAGGAGGTGCACTGGATGGAGGCTGTCCCACTGAGCAGGAACCCCTCCTCACAGCTCATGTTACAGCTGGAGGTGAAGCTGAACTCCTCATGTGGGTGGGAGCAGGTCATGGAGCCGTGGAGGGGAGCGGACAGTACATCACAAGGGCGAGCTGGAACACCAGGAAACAGGACATTTTTACTAATTAAGCCACTATGGAAACATGTTCCATAGTGTCAGATAGACAGCCAATCAAATGTGGGTGCCCGGCCCTCTAGGAGCAAGGAAGTAATGAGGATAACTCATGTGCTTTCACCCTGATACAGATGATGACATCACACACTAGAAACAGTAAAGGTACTCTGACAGCAAATAATAACAGTGAGTAATGACAATGAGTGGCATTACCTGTCAGAGTAGGTTTGAGTGTATAACTTCTCCCCTTACAGTAACTGTATTTTCCGTTATGTATTACAGAAACCTGGGCCTGAGTAGAATGAACTAAATGCTCTTAATAGTCTGATGCTGATAAATGCCAGTTTGTGTCCATCTCAATTTTTGACTACAGGAGCTTCAAAAAATCAATAAATCACACATACAATAACACTAAATGTAAGATCAGATGCTTTCTGTTTCTCAGCTTTGTCTGGTGTTTCAATTCTGCCATGTGTGATGAGAGAGATGAGGTCTTCACCTTCACTTTCATACCAGCAATGCTTTTTAATAAATAATACAGGTGATAATACAGGTGAAGCGCACCTGGCATTTCGGTCCATTATACTCAAATAGAGAATGAAATACTCTAAATATTTCTTTCATTAAGACCACAATAACTATCAACAAACAATACACTTCAATGCCTTCCTATTCCGGTTTTGAAGTGTAGCCACATCATTAGAGGATGCAGATGAAAAGCTTAAAACATTTCAGCGTTTGAATTATTTCCTGTCACAGCCTTCCTGCATCTAAATGTGTGCAGAGGTATTGACGGCACATTTACCCTGACAGAGTGGAGGAGTGTCGGTCCACACCCCTGAGGAGGTGCACTGGATGGAGGCTGTCCCGCTGAGCAGGAACCCCTCCTCACAGCTCATGTTACAGCTGGAGGTGAAGCTGAACTCCTCATGTGGGTGGGAGCAGGTCATGGAGCCGTGGAGGGGAGCAGATAGTGCTTTGCACCTTTGAACTGGAACACCAGGAAACAGGCCTTAATCTTTACTCATGGAAGCGTATTAGCAGACTATGCCAACGAGAGACATCTTTCTGGAGGCCCTTTTCACTCCCCAAATGAGATTGTGTTTAACTACTTTGCAGAGGAGCTAGTAGTTCATTCCGCTTTTGAAGTGTAGCCACATCATTAGAGGATGCAGACAAAAAGCTTAAAAACATTTCAGTGTTTGAATTATTTCCTGTCACAGCCTTCCTGCATCTAAATGTGTGCAGAGGTATTGACGGGACATTTACCCTGACAGAGTGGAGGAGTGTCGGTCCACACCCCTGAGGAGGTGCACTGGATGGAGGCTGTCCCACTGAGCAGGAACCCCTCCTCACAGCTCATGTTACAGCTGGAGGTGAAGCTGAACTCCTCATGTGGGTGGGAGCAGGTCATGGAGCCATGGAGGGGAGCGGACAGTACATCACAAGGGCGAGCTGGAACACCAGGAAACAGGCCTTCATCTTCACTCATGGAAGCGTATTAGCAGACTATGCCATTGAGAGACATCTTTCTGGAGGCCCTTTTCACTCCCCAAATGAGATTGTGTTTAACTACTTTGCAGAGGAGCTAGTAGTTCATTCCACTTTTGAAGTGTAGCCTCATCATTAGAGGATGCAGATGAAAAGCTTAAAACATTTCAGCGTTTGAATTATTTCCTGTCACAGCCTTCCTGCATCTAAATGAGTGCAGAGGTATTGACGGGACATTTACCCTGACAGACTGGAGGAGTGTCGGTCCACACCCCTGAGGAGGTGCACTGGATGGAGGCTGTCCCACTGAGCAGGAACCCCTCCTCACAGCTCATGTCACAGCTGGAGGTGAAGCTGAACTCCTCATGTGGGTGGGAGCAGGTCATGGAGCCATGGAGGGGAGCGGACAGTACATCACAAGGGCGAGCTGGAACACCAGGAAACAGGCCTTCATCTTCACTCATGGAAGCGTATTAGCAGACTATGCCATTGAGAGACATCTTTCTGGAGGCCCTTTTCACTCCCCAAATGAGATTGTGTTTAACTACTTTGCAGAGGAGCTAGTAGTTCATTCCGCTTTTGAAGTGTAGCCTCATCATTAGAGGATGCAGATGAAAAGCTTAAAACATTTCAGCGTTTGAATTATTTCCTGTCACAGCCTTCCTGCATCTAAATGAGTGCAGAGGTATTGACGGGACATTTACCCTGACAGACTGGAGGAGTGTCGGTCCACACCCCTGAGGAGGTGCACTGGATGGAGGCTGTCCCGCTGAGCAGGAACCCCTCCTCACAGCTCATGTTACAGCTGGAGGTGAAGCTGAACTCCTCATGTGGGTGGGAGCAGGTCATGGAGCCGTGGAGGGGAGCAGATAGTGCTTTGCACCTTTGAACTGGAACACCAGGAAACAGGCCTTCATCTTCACTCATGGAAGCGTATTAGCAGACTATGCCAATGAGAGACATCTTTCTGGAGGCCCTTTTCAATCCCCAAATGAGATTGTGTTTAACTACTTTGCAGAGGAGCTAGTAGTTCATTCCGCTTTTGAAGTGTAACCACATCATTAGAGGATGCAGACAAAAAGCTTATAAACATTTCAGCTTTTGAATTATTTCCTGTCACAGCCTTCCTGCATCTAAATGTGTGCAGAGGTATTGACGGGACATTTACCCTGACAGAGTGGAGGAGTGTCGGTCCACACCCCTGAGGAGGTGCACTGGATGGAGGCTGTCCCACTGAGCAGGAACCCCTCCTCACAGCTCATGTTACAGCTGGAGGTGAAGCTGAACTCCTCATGTGGGTGGGAGCAGGTCATGGAGCCGTGGAGGGGAGCGGACAGTACATCACAAGGGCGAGCTGGAACACCAGGAAACAGGACATTTTTACTAATTAAGCCACTATGGAAACATGTTCCATAGTGTCAGATAGACAGCCAATCAAATGTGGGTGCCCGGCCCTCTAGGAGCAAGGAAGTAATGAGGATAACTCATGTGCTTTCACCCTGATACAGATGATGACATCACACACTAGAAACAGTAAAGGTACTCTGACAGCAAATAATAACAGTGAGTAATGACAATGAGTGGCATTACCTGTCAGAGTAGGTTTGAGTGTATAACTTCTCCCCTTACAGTAACTGTATTTTCCGTTATGTATTACAGAAACCTGGGCCTGAGTAGAATGAACTAAATGCTCTCAATAGTCTGATGCTGATAAATGCCAGTTTGTGTCCATCTCAATTTTTGACTACAGGAGCTTCAAAAAATCAATAAATCACACATACAATGACACTAAATGTAAGATCAGATGCTTTCTGTTTCTCAGCTTTGTCTGGTGTTTCAATTCCGCCATGTGCGATGAGAGAGATGAGGTCTTCACCTTCACTTTCATACCAGCAATGCTTTTTAATAAATAATACAGGTGATAATACAGGTGAAGCGCACCTGGCATTTCAGTCCATTATACTCAAATAGAGAATGAAATACTCTAAATATTTCTTTCATTAAGACCACAATAACTATCAACAAACAATACACTTCAATGCCTTCCTATTCCAGTTTTGAAGTGTAGCCACATCATTAGAGGATGCAGATGAAAAGCTTAAAACATTTCAGCATTTGAATTATTTCCTGTCACAGCCTTCCTGCATCTAAATGTGTGCAGAGGTACTGACGGCACATTTACCCTGACAGAGTGGAGGAGTGTCGGTCCACACCCCTGAGGAGGTGCACTGGATGGAGGCTGTCCCGCTGAGCAGGAACCCCTCCTCACAGCTCATGTTACAGCTGGAGGTGAAGCTGAACTCCTCATGTGGGTGGGAGCAGGTCATGGAGCCATGGAGGGGAGCAGATAGTGCTTTGCACCTTTGAACTGGAACACCAGGAAACAGGCCTTCATCTTCACTCATGGAAGCGTATTAGCAGACTATGCCAATGAGAGATATCTTTCTGGAGGCCCTTTTCACTCCCCAAATGAGATTGTGTTTAACTACTTTGCAGAGGAGCTAGTAGTTCATTTCGGTTTTGAAGTGTAGCCACATCATTAGAGCAGCGGTTCTTAAACTTTTTATCTGGCGACCCCCCAAAAAACATTGGTCAATTCTCGCGACCCCCTTCTTCCCCAACCCACTGATTTGACAGCATACTGTCATGGCTAATCTCTGGCTAATTTACGGAGACGGAAGGGCGGAAGGGCGGAACGGAGAGAAATGCGGATTACAATGAGGTGTGCTATTTCAGCACACCTCATTGCGTCAGACCATTTTTAAATACCGCGGCTCTGGCAGCATTGATGGCGATGTGAAATAAAACAAGACAGCCGGCGATCGCCTATTTCCTACTTTGGGACTCGAACGGAGGGCGTAGTTTTTCTGTTTGTACACTTACACAAGGATACCGGACACCAAATAAAATTTTCTGTAACTCTATTGTGTCTCTGCACATTCAAAATAGCTAAATATCGCGGCTCCGTCAGCAGTGACGGCGATGGGAAATAAGACAGCCGGCGATCGCCTAGTTCCTATACTTTGGGACTCGAACAGACAGGGTAATTTTGTCTGTTTGTACACTTACACAAGGATACCCGACAGCGAATAAAATTTTCTGTAACTCTATTGTGTCTCTGCTCATTCAAAAGAAATATCGTGGCGAGAAACTTAGCTAAGGGTTGGTCGAAACCATTACGCCCTCAGTCTGACTTTTTCCGCAATCAAGACAACCGTGGGCCCGGGGCAGCCGTACCCCCATGACCCCCCGGCCCCCCCGGTCGCTCCGCTACAGAGCATAACGGTTTATTGTTCAGAAGAAGTGCAACGCAAAAAACATATATGCAGTAATTGTGTGTGTCACCCATCCAGATCTTAAATGGGCCACAGGAACGTCAGAGCAGCCAATCTCTCAAAATCTGTGTAGGGAAGGAAGGTAAAGCGGAGGAGAGGAAGAGAACACACACACACAGTAATAATAATAATAATAATAATAATAATAATAATAATAATAATAATAATAATAATAATAATAATACAGTAAAATTGGAAAACCAACCACACTTGTAAAAAAGATTCGCTTATTCACTGAAATAATTTTATTCTTTCAAACAAGCTAAACAGTGTAGGCACCTGTTCTCAATTTCTAAGCAAAAACAAAGTTGATTGAAATTCAGTACACTGAAATGGGTTTAAATAAATTGATATATATTCAGCTCCTATTGTCTCACAATAGTTGCTATTACTTTTATATGGTTTATTTTCTTTAAGCTACATATTTTAATGAGATGGGTGGGCCTGCTTATTCGAACATAACAGCTGAATTCTTGGCCTGATGCTGGACACAGCGACACGAAGATTTTCCTCCACTCTGCAGAGCCGACATCTGTATTTGTTTTGTACGTGTATATGTACGCCAGAGAAGAAAATGTCTTCTCGCATAGGTACGTCGACCCAAAAGGCGTAAGAATGTCCATGGCAGCCTTTGACAATCCGGGGTATTCTTGCGCAATTGATAGCCAGAACTCATCCAGCGTTCTTGCGGCGAAAGAAGTCTGCAGTGTCCGGTCACTAGAAAGCTCGAGTAGCGCATCTTCGAGCTCAGACGGTAGGTCATTGCTAGAGGAGCAGGTAAATGGTTGGCGTACCCAGTCGTATTTCTCCAGAATTTGCTCCTTGGGGAAATATTGATGGAAACTGTCAAGAAGACCTCGTAGACGAGCGGTAATCGTGGATTTCATGAAATTAACATTCATGGCATTCTCCTCCAAAAAATCATGTAGCTCTGAAAACATTTCAAAATCACCACTCTCCACACGGGTTGTCCAGCGCTGCAACTTTTTCGTGAAAGCATCCACTTTGTCTGAGAGGGTCAGGATATTGCTGTTGGGGCCTTGTAGTGACGAGTTCAGTGTGTTTAGCTTGTCAAATATGCCTGCCAGGTGCGCAAGACTTGCCATCCATTTCGGTCAGTGAGGTGGTGTGCGAGAGGGGAAAGCGCGTCTGAGAGGAAGATGCGCACCTCATCCCGCATCTCAAACAGGCGTGTAAGGACTTTGCCCCTTGAAAGCCACCTTACCTCGGAATGGAAAAAAACAGACTCGTGTTCAGACCCCATTTCTTGACAGAGAAGTGAGAAGAGTCTGGTATTTAGTGGGCGTGATTTAATATAATTCACTATTTTGGTTGCTGTTTGGAGAACATCGTTAAGCTCGGGCTCTAGTGTCTTGGTAGCAAGGGCCTCCCTGTGGATAATGCAGTGGGTAAATTTGACGTGTGGCGCGACAAGTAGAACTTTTGCTTTCAGTCCTTTGTTTTTTCCCTGCATAGCTCCAGCGCCGTCCGTGCATATGTCAATGCAATTTTCCCAACACAGCCCTTCCTCCTCCACCTTACTGTTAAGCTTGTTGAAAATGTCATCACCCGTACACCTTCCCTCCAGCACAGAGCAGAACAGCATATCCTCATGGAGTTTCCCTTCGTGACTGTACCGAATAAACACCATTAAACGTGCAATATTCGACACATCAGTAGACTCGTCTAGTTGTAAAGAAAACCTACTTCTTTTCGCTCGCTCTATGAGCTGACATTTGATGTCGCTAGCAATGTCATCAATGCGTTTGGAGATGGTATCATTCGAGAGGGGGATTTGCTTAAGTGCACTTGCTATCTTCTCACCGTACATTGCGCTTGTCATCGCAGTCGCTGCGGGAAGGTTGAGTTGTGTTGAATTGTGTGTGGCTTTTGTGCTTTTGCAATCAGGTGTGCCACTTCGTATGAAGCTGCTTGGGCTTTGGTGGGTAACGTAGCTTGCCCATGTGTTACGGTCTTTTGCGCAAGCAGTTCGGTTTCCTTTCGATGAAAGAACTGTACGGACTTATGAACTTGATCGGGATGTCTGGTTTCAAGATGCCTCTTCATTTTGACTGGTTTTAAACTCTCATTTGCCAGAACATCACTGCAAATCACACATTGTGGGTGGTCCATTTAATTTTTGACCTGGCAGGTGAAGCCGTATCTTATATATTCTTTCTGATAGTGCCGACGCTTAGTGGAAGGCTCTTTCTTATTCTCGCCGGTTTTATGTTTGCCTATCCCACCTGAGGATGCTCCTGCAGGAACAGTAGACCCACTTGTAGATGGCTCTTCTGAACTTTTCACTGGCTTTTTCTGGAGCCACCGGTCCATCTTTTTGTCTTAGCTGGCTAGCAACTGAAGCGTTCAGCTTGTTTATGTTTTCTTTAATAAAGCGGGAAAGATTTTCTGTTAATTCGCCTACATTCAGACAGAAAATCATCTCGCGACCCAGAAGCGGACTTTACCATTAGGCAATTCGGCAATTGCCTTAGGCCCCAAACTACCAAGGGCCCCATAAAACGCCTCATAAGCTTATGGTTAAGAAAGGTTTTTTTTAACCTTTCACTAATTAATTATGTCTTTCTAAAAATCATACGCTAAAACTGCATCAGAATGCCTAGTTCATGAGTGTCTTGGCACCCCCACCCCCTCAGTCCCCACTACATTGGACTATTCCATGATCTTACCGCATCTGCAGACATGATTCAGGAAGACAGTAGGCAACGAAGGTTTTCGCCAGGATTTTTTCTTGCCGGTGCGGTGTCTGAGATGAATTTATCTTACTAGACAAATCTGAAATGTACCGGTCACGTTTCAAAAACAGTCTATGTTACAAACGCAAATATAATGTACACCTAGGTTGTCGAAAGAATGACAGCGACCTCAAATCAGTTCGACTATTTAATGAACAGTAACGGTTAAGCAAAACGAACAGTATTTCGTTTGAGCAAAACCTCAACATTATCCGCCAAAATGTAGGCTATTACGAAATATCTGTAACCTGTAACATCTGTAGCCTGTTTAAAAAAAGGCTAGGCCTACATGGCATCTAATGTAGCCTACAGGCTACCAGGTTACTTTTTTCCCTCCTTTTTTCATTGTGCCAAAGTCCTCTGCTGCCACCTTGAAATCAAACGTGTCCAATGTGTCTTTGCAGCTTGCTTAACGCTTAAGCGCGTCACTTTCTCCAGACGACTTGGCAGCGCCGTCTTAATTCGATTCTGCAGAGAGAAGCCCCTCTCCGCTGGCAGGCTTGACACCGGCAGAACACAGGCAATTTTAGCCAGTGTAGTTCAGCTCAAGTTCAGCTCGCTGAACTTAAGGCGGGCATACACTGTGCGATTTTGGTCCGATTTTGACCCGATTTCTGAGTCGTACGACTTTTTTTGAGTCGGGCCGAATTTCAGCTTTGTCGTGCGTCTTTAATCGTGCAGTGTACAGGGGCTCACGAGAGGCGATTAACGTCTCACGACCGGCAATCGGATGATCGGATGAATTTCAGACATGTTTGAAATTTTAGTCGCCCCTCTGGCGGGTATCGCACAGTTTAAGCAGAGATACGACCAGATTCCCATACATTCAGTGTTTTTCCTCACTGCGCCTGCGCGAAATTGTTAAAGGTGATCGAAAACATGGCGGCGATACGCAAAGACTACATACGGCGTTGGACAGAGGCTATGGAGGCTAGGCTTGTTGAGCTCTGGCAGCAACATCCTAGCCTCTTCGATGTTTCCTCCTCAACTTACCATGACAGAAATGCCAGAGAAAAAGTTGGCACATAGGGCAAGGGCAGCGCGTTTCTCATTGGAGAGCATTTTGACAGCACAAACTGACTTTTTATTTGAAATAGCCACACAGTTCGGGGTTCGACGTGAGCACGTGAAGTCGTGTAGTGTGAGCAGTGAGTCGCAGCTCGACCATCACACCGTACAGTGTAAGCACATAAATCGTGAGCTTTGACTTGACATCGCATGCGATTTACTCGTACAGTGTGAGTTGGTGTTTAACAAAAACATTACCACAATCGCACAGTATATGCCCGCCTTTAAACACAAATGTCCTGTTTAGGGATAGGCTTTGTTATAGCTACGTTTTGTATGAAAATTATTACCGGATATTTTGACCATCAAGCTTTTAATTTATCGTTTTTATATACATAAATTTTACCAGGCAAAAACCGGTACCGGCTAACGGAAACCCTGTAGTGTAGCCAACTCGTGCAAACGACTCGGCGTGGTGTACAGACTTGAAAAATAGGGATGCACCAATTGTGAAATTCTGGGCCGATACCTATACCGATGTTTAAAATAACAGTCTGACCGACAGCCGATTTTTAGTTTGATAGCTAGCTAGCTCTTAGTAATATGACAGCTGAGCAGCTCTAGCTTTCTACTTTTTTATTGTAGCTAGCTAGCTATGTGTTTGTTTGCAAGATGATACTTGTATTTGTCAGTGGAATGTGATAGTAACTAGCTAGTTACGTTTATTGTTTTGTCCGTATTGTAGCTAGCTAGCTAACCAGATTTGTCTTTGTAGGGTGGTATTTGTACTTCTCAGCTGAATGTGCAAGTAGCTAGCTAGCTAGCTAATTTGGCTTCACGTACTTTGCTAGCTATCAAACCAATACAGCTTCATCATGTCTCTGTAATGAACAAATAGTTAATTTTAACATTTGTACTGCGAGCCAATGTATTGACTTCTGATCATAAGTACCGCTGAAGTTACAAGTAGGTCTTTCTTAGATAAATAAGGATTGAAAAAGGGGGAGAACAAGCCTGTGTTTGCCTTAGGCCCCAAAATGACTAAATCCGCCCCCATTGCGACCCCTCCTATTTTTTTGGCAACCCCCCGAGGGAGCGCCCCCCAGTTTAAGAACCACAGCATTAGAGGATGCAGACAAAAAGCTTAAAAACATTTCAGCGTTTGAATTATTTCCTGTCACAGCCTTCCTGCATCTAAATGTGTGCAGAGGTATTGACGGGACATTTACCCTGACAGAGTGGAGGAGTGTCGGTCCAAACCCCTGAGGAGGTGCACTGGATGGAGGCTGTCCCACTGAGCAGGAACCCCTCCTCACAGCTCATGTTACAGCTGGAGGTGAAGCTGAACTCCTCATGTGGGTGGGAGCAGGTCATGGAGCCGTGGAGGGGAGCGGACAGTACATCACAAGGGCGAGCTGGAACACCAGGAAACAGGACATTTTTACTAATTAAGCCACTATGGAAACATGTTCCATAGTGTCAGATAGACAGCCAATCAAATGTGGGTGCCCGGCCCTCTAGGAGCAAGGAAGTAATGAGGATAACTCATGTGCTTTCACCCTGATACAGATGATGACATCACACACTAGAAACAGTAAAGGTACTCTGACAGCAAATAATAACAGTGAGTAATGACAATGAGTGGCATTACCTGTCAGAGTAGGTTTGAGTGTATAACTTCTCCCCTTACAGTAACTGTATTTTCCGTTATGTATTACAGAAACCTGGGCCTGAGTAGAATGAACTAAATGCTCTTAATAGTCTGATGCTGATAAATGCCAGTTTGTGTCCATCTCAATTTTTGACTACAGGAGCTTCAAAAAATCAATAAATCACACATACAATAACACTAAATGTAAGATCAGATGCTTTCTGTTTCACAGCTTTGTCTGGTGTTTCAATTCCGCCATGTGCAATGAGAGAGATGAGGTCTTCACCTTCACTTTCATACCAGCAATGCTTTTTAATAAATAATACAAGTGATAATACAGGTGAAGCGCACCTGGCATTTCAGTCCATTATACTCAAATAGAGAATGAAATACTCCCCCAGACTCAAAGAGAGTCTGGGGGAGTATTTCTTTCATTAAGACCACAATATCTATCAACAAACAATACACCTCAATGCCTTCCTATTCCAGTTTTGAAGTGTAGCCACATCATTAGAGGATGCAGACAAAAAGCTTAAAACATTTCAGCATTTGAATTATTTCCTGTCACAGCCTTCCTGCATCTAAATGTGTGCAGAGGTATTGACGGGACATTTACCCTGACAGACTGGAGGAGTGTCAGTCCACACCCCTGAGGAGGTGCACTGGATGGAGGCTGTCCCGCTGAGCAGGAACCCCTCCTCACAGCTCATGTTACAGCTGGAGGTGAAGCTGAACTCCTCATGTGGGTGGGAGCAGGTCATGGAGCCGTGGAGGGGAGCAGATAGTGCTTTGCACCTTTGAACTGGAACACCAGGAAACAGGCCTTCATCTTCACTCATGGAAGCGTATTAGCAGACTATGCTAATGAGAGACATCTTTCTGGAGGCCCTTTTCACTCCCCAAATGAGATTGTGTTTAACTACTTTGCAGAGGAGCTAGTAGTTCACACAGCCAATTAGAGGTGAGGTCAGTGCCATACACCATACACATCGCTGTCACAGGCAAATGCATTTCTGTCAAAATATGTGTTTTTAAGCAGGGAAGAGAGCCATGAGTAACATTACCAAAAGCATTGTGCAATTGCCAAGGTTTTCCAGTGCCAAGTCTCCCAAATGAATGGAGTATCAGAGAGAACGTGTGAACTGTACATAGGCCAGAGCACTGCTGCATGTGGATGCCCCAGCTTTCTCTTTCTCTGAAGAAGTTAAAACAAGTCAAAGTGTCATCTGCTCTGAGCGAGTAGCTTCCTTCAATGAGATAAGGAGGGAGGATGTGAAACCGCTAGTTTTGAGATTTCTCTCATGTGCTATGCCACCCTTGGGTGGAGTTGTAAACACTCCATATCTCACCATGCCTGTTCAGTTCTCTGTGGTTAGGACAATCTAGCGTGCCCGAGAAAGGGTGTTGCAACAAGGGTGTCGGCTATTTCCGGTGGTGCATAAAATCACACACAAATTTCACAAGGGCAACTTCCCTAATGGGGGAATGGAATGGCAGATAAGCTTTTCAAACCCTGCTGGCGATTAAATTGAGTACTGCCCGTATATTGTACCTTCGCACGCTGGAACACTGTCAGTCCACACCCCACTGGAGCCACACTGGATCCTGCTGGACCCCATGAGCTGGAAGCCCTCCTCACAGCTGAATTCACAGGAGGAGTTGAAACTGTGTGGCTCTATGGGATGGACACAGCTCATGCTCCCTCTGGCAGGAGCTCTGGACAGCTCTGGACATTTCACAGCTGCAGTGCAATGGGGAAAGAGGAAGAAAAGGATCTCATTCGTGTCTCCGCACATGCCTCTGGGCTCTCTGGTTTACCCTTACAGTTTCCTGTGGCAGTATTGCCCCCGGGTGAACTGGTGAGGCTTCCACCACCAGTGTTGTGCATGAACGCGTTAAAAGAGCGCGTTCATTGAACATGCTCATTTTTTCGGTGAACGGTGAACTTGAATGTATCCGTTTGCAACCAAAGAACGTGAACTTGAGTCATTCAGGTTTGCACGAGATTCGGAATCCTTCGGTGTGTTAAAGTTACTGCTTGATGAATAAACACGGACGGCATTATCCCATACTTCAGACGTTTTTATTACTGCAACTCATCAGCTGGACAGGTGACAGCCCACAACCAGTGGCCATATCCCACGTAACAATCACTGCGCATGTAGACGTACACATAAAATAGTCCCTGGACAATACCCTTATATGACAGGGTACATGGTGCACTGTAAACACTGGCTGGCAGAAATATGCAATGGGTAGGAGGAGGTTCTACTGAAAAGGATAAGCTCAGAGCAGCTCATTTAAAAAAATGGAAGAAATGAACTGGGACTGTGAACTTGTTCAAAATTCAAAATTGTGAACTATGAACGTGAACCTGTTCATTTTCATCTGTGTGAACTGAACTTTGAGCTAGCTCTTGTGAAGTGTGAACTTGCACAACACTGTCCACCACAGTCCGAGCTAGATCATAGCATGTGCTGACTGTTTGTCCAGCCAGCTGTGATGGCCACATCAGGAAAGCACCGGTCTCTGTGGCAAGCGTGTAAAAAAAAAAAAAAACCCTTACCCTGGCATGATGGGGGGTCAGCCGACCAGTGGCCTGAGGCCTGGCACTGCAGGAGCAGCGTCCCCACGAATGAGAAGCCCTTTGCACAGCTGAATGTGCAGGATGACTTGAAGCGGAAGGAGCCGTATTCATGGGTACACTGCAGCAGGCCTTGCTCCGGAGCCTCCAGGGGTTCACACGTTACAGCTGGAGGAGAAGAGATTCCACCACACGTTCACATGGACTCAGATCCACTGTTTCCTAACCCTTGTCCTGGGAAAAAAACCCTGTGTGCTGGTGTCGTTTCATACTAGTTAATATACACTATATGGCCAACAGTATGTGGACACACTGTCATAGGATGTCATCTTTGCCACAAGTCAGTTCGCGATATTTCTGCCCTGCTAGATCTGCCCTGGTCAACTGTAAGTGCTATTATTGTCAAGTGGAAGCATCTAGGAGCAACAACAGCTCAGCCACGAAGCAGTAGACCACGCAAACTTACAGAGCAGGGCCGCCGAGTGCTGAAGCGCGTAGCATGTAAAAACCGCCTATCATCTGTTGAATCACTCAATACACAGTTCCAAACTGTCTCTGGCTGCAACATCAGCACAAGAACTGTGTGTCAGGAGCTTCATGAAATGGGTTTCCATGGCCGAGCAGCTGTACACAAGCCCAATATCACTATACGCAATGCCAAGCGACAGCTGGAGTGGTGCAAAGCACGCTGCCACTGGACTCTGGAGCAGTGGAAACGCGTTCTCTGGAGTGATGAATCACGCTTCACTATCTGGCAGTCTGATGGACGAATCTGGGTTTAGCGGATGGCAGGAGCCCACTACCTACCGGAATGCACAGTGACTACTGTGAAGTTTGGTGGAGGAGAGATAATGGTCTGGAGCTGTTTTTCAGGGTTTGAGCTAGGCCCCTTAGTTCCAGTGAAGGGTAACATTAATGCTACAGCATACCAAGACATTTTAGACAGTTGTATGCTTCCAACTTTGTGGCAACGGTTTGGGGAAGGCCCTTTCCTGTTCCAGCATGACTGTGCCCCTGTGCACAAAGCAACATCCATAAAGACATGGTTTGACGAGTTTGGTGTGGAGGAACTCCAGTGGCCTGCACAGAGCCCTGACCTCAACCCCATTGAACACCTTTGGGATGAATTAGAATGCCGATTGCGAGCCAGGCCTTCTTGTCCAACATCAGTGCCTGACCTCACAAATGCTCTTTTGGCTGAATGGGCACAAATTCCCACAGACACACTCCAAAATCTTGTGGAAAGCCCTCCCAGAAGAGTGGAGGCTGTTATAGCTGCAGTGGGGGGGGCAGCAATTCCATTAATGCCCATGGTTTTGGAATGGGATGTCCAATAAGCTCATATAGGTGTGATGGTCAGGTGTCCACATACTTTTGGCCATATAGTGTATTTATATATTAAAGTGAGTATTGAGCAGCATTACTATCTGTTTAAAGGGCAGTAATCATGAAAAAATAAAGTGGCATGCTTGCATATTCTTATTAGAAACAATACTGGTAATATATTTCATATTTCCACAAATGACGCACTGCACAATTATGAGACATCCGATCCAAAATTATCTTTTGGATAAGTGCTATTTCAACCCTAGTTAACTAATTAGCCTTTCTGAAAGAAAAAGCAGGACACTCAGTAGATCCCTGGGATGAGGAGTTGAGAAACTACTGCAATGTCCGGAGGGGAAGCTCCGATAGTAAGCACCCATAGCTAGAATGGACAGCATTCGGTGCTTTGGGTCTATGACTGGGATACACCTGGGTGTTATCGCTCTGTGAACTGACTGATGGGTTTGCTGGGAGAAACTCGTTGTGACTGACCTTCCTCGCAGCGTGGTCCCTGAAAGCCGGGATGACATCTGCAGCTGTAGTTACCGATGGTCTCCTCACATTCTGCATGGACACTGCAGCTCTGCTCTGTGCAGGAGGCTTTACGACACAGGAGAGGGTTACAAACCAATCACACTCTGCCTTGTTTCCAGTGCTTCTCATTCCGGTCCAATACAACATGGAGACATAGCCGTTCAGATCAATCAGCGAATTCAATTTGATTTAGCCTCATGGTGTTTGCACTAATTTATTGTGTGTTTAATAAGATACAGATACACAATCATATTGTAGGCTTGTACATATTGTATGTGGTCATGTAAAAAAATATAATTTCATCTGGACCAAAGAGTACCTTAGATCAAACGTAAAGTTACATAGAGCAAAAGCAGGTCAAATGGATTCCAATAGCTTAAAATAAGTCCAATTTGGTCCGATCTGAAGTGGTAATTTATATGATATGTGCCACATTGCAGGTTAAGCTTTTCTTAACTGAATGAAAAGCACTGGTGCAACAAGGCTTTACCTTGGTAACACAGGGTTCCTTTTTCGCTACTGCACCTTTGATCGTTCCACTTGGCAGTGTCCACGGCTCTCCCGATATATATCTCCACACAGTCCTCGTTCCTCCCTTGGTTGTTGGGCTCCCCCTCGGCCCAGTTCTCGGCTTCCTTAGCCAGAGCCTTCTTGGTTCCAACCCAGGTCCAGACGCCCTTCGTTTTCCTGATGCCAATCCAATAATATCTTTTGTTCTTGGGCAGTATCTCATTAAGGTGTGCGATTTCCCTCTGATTCTGTATGGCCACCATGTCGGTGTAATGCTCTTGGCAATAGCGCCTGGCAGATTGCCAGTTCCTATTGGGGGTTATGTTGTAATGGTATGTCCATGCATGCACCCCTGTCTCGCCAGTCAGATCTGCATATAGATGACAGGGTTGTTGAGGTCAAGAAATCATCTAGGCAATACACTTTATTAACAAAACACACGCATGAATACAATGTCACATACAATGTCAAATGTACGATAGCAATGGCAATAAGGACACACACACCAAAAAAATATTCTCAAGATAAAAGTGTTACAGTGAATGACATTATGGTCATTTAACAGACACTTTTATCCAGAGCAACATATATACAGTAAGATACACTATTATCCATTTATGTAGCTGGATATTTACTCAGGCACTTGTGGGTTAAGTACCTTGCCCAAGGGTACAACAGCAGTGCCCTAGCAGGGAATTGAACCAGCAATTGTTTGGCTAAGACCCCTGTTCCTTACCACAACATCACATTGCTGTCCAGTATATGGGCATCTTAAAACAAGAAAGTATAGTTTTCTTATCATAAAATCACTTTTGTGCCACTCCTGCTTTATGTTATGATTTTTTCCTTACTTCAGAGATTTGTTTTTCCAATTGTAACTGAAATTAAGTGAAATTGCACTCACGCAAAAAGGCTGTCTTACAATATAACACGCAATGGTTACTCATTACTTACAGAGCTAAGAAAAAGATTTCATGAGAAAGGAAAAGATTTTAACAAGATGAATCAAGACCTTACCATGGCTAAGGGCAAAGAACATTACAACAAGAATTCTAAGATGGAATTCTTGTCTAAGACAGTGTACCCAGAACAGCATCTGTAAAATAAAAGCATAAAATTTGCATTGCTATTGTAACTCAACTTCTACTTCTATAACAATGTACTAATACAGTTAAAGATACAATCCCAAACAACTTGTCCTTGACATTGATGAAATATATAAGTACATATCATATGAACACAATGTATACACAACTTCTGTTATAGCTCTGGAGGTTCAAAATATTGAAAGTTGAAAAGATTATGAGCAGCAAACAGTAATGTTTTCATTTTCACAGGATGGCTATCAATGTTCCAATAAACAAGTATCACCAATTGTTTACAGCATGACAGTTTCACTTATATTACACATTTTATGCTGAAAAAGGTGTGGCATATTGCAACGTAATTCATGATGATTCATGATGATATTGTTCTTTAACAGAAAAAAAGTCTTACCTTTTCATGAATTATTATGCACGCACAACTGTTTCGGATCAAGAGCAACACCCTTGCACATCGGTGGGTGAAACTTGCATGCACTTCCTTGTAGTGGTACATTTTGAGTAATATTTTTGCAGAGTCACTCTCATGCATAAAAAAGGCCAACAGTTTTTTTTTTTTTTTAACAGCAGTGGTGTTTCACATAAGTTTCATAGCCTGGAGTTGCGTTATGACTTTCCTTTTCACACATACACAGCCACTTTCACACATAATATCATTATGCAATTTTTTTCATGTGGATCTGCAACACTACTAGTGGAAAAAAGTAAAACGCTCATGTTTATCTTGAAAGAAACCAGACTGGCAGCCACTCGCACAATAAAAATGTGATTTATTTACATAAAGAATATAATGCACTTAATGATATTTGTAGTATTGACACAGTTAACACCCATGACTTCACCGCTTGCATGACAGGATGCATGTACATTACTGTAAATTAGTATTTCCATAACCACTTGACAAAAATAGAGTATATTAAGTCTTCTTACGATCAAGGGATTAATGGGAGCTTTATACTTTTTTGAGTTTCTTGACGAATGCAATGTTTCCATGGTCTGAAATGTCATTGTCAGTAATTGTTAGTGGCACTGTCATGGTCATGCAGTGCTTACCAACACTACTTAAAATAATTTCCTGTTAACTGTCTTTACCCAGCTTGTATGCCTATATGCCGTATGTGATGACAGCAATGAAAAAGTGAGATCCTATCATCATGTCATGGTGGAGGTGTGCAGCTTCTCGTGTGGTTTCGTAAGCTGTACACCCTTCCGCTTACATCACTTGGATCACAAAGTCATTGTCAGCTAACAGCTTAGCACAGAAACTCTTTAAAAACATACAGTTCACTTAAACCGTTGCTGATAAAAAAAAAAAAAAACATGAAGTCAAACTGATCCACAAACGGTGCATGCAACACTACAATCTTTTAATCAGCAAGAACTTTGTCATCAAATATAGAATGCCAACAAAAATAGCTTTTGCCACAATGTGCTAATCAAAAATATTGAAATCTGAATCTTAACAAGCAGGTTAAAAACCAGGGTAAAAGCACAGCTACAGTAGTCTCAGGTCTCTGTGGTCTCAAGTCTCACTGTGCTCTGTGCTTGAGGTCATCCTCTTCTCCCAACGGCACTTCACCTCGGGCATCCAGACTCCTGAAAACAAATTAATATGGATAAACACAGTAATATTAATGATTAAATGTGTTGTACACTACCCCTTTTAAATGTGTTGTACAGTCCTTTAAAATGTATTATTGTTATTATCGTAATCATCATCAGTGTTATCAAGTAGCAGAGTCAGGAGTAGATTAATACAATGGAGATTTAATTTAGCATTCAACACCAAATTTGAAGACCTGCAGTGGGAAAAAAAAGGATTCTAAAAGCACATTTGGAATTAATTACATCAGCTAAAAGGTAATTGTTTATTGTTTCATTACTAACTATTAATTTTTTAAATGTATTTGTGTGTAAGGATCCTTTCTCCAGTTTTCAGCTTCATCAATAAGTGATCTAATGGTGTCTAAACCAATGAATTGTTGAACTGTCTATTGTCTAATTGTAATAGTCACTGTCTATGAGCCAGGCATTGGTTAATGGGCCACACCTGCTTGGGGTCCTATTAATTAACAAAAAAATTAACACAAAGCGCTACACAGTACCACAAAGAACCACAAAGAACTACACACAAACACAAAGTACCACAAAGAACCATACACAACCATAAAGTGCCACAAAGAACCAAAAAGTACTACAAAGTATCAAAAACAGCTACCACAAACAACCACAAAGTACCACAAAGCACCCCATACAACCACACACAACCACAAGGGCTTTTTTTCAGGACTTATGAAGTCATATAATATGAAGTCCATATAATAATCATTAAGATAACATGTATCCAGTAGGGGGCACAATAGAAAGCAACTTCTGCCACTATCATTTTCAAATATGTCAAGAAAACTTTCAAACAATAGTTGTGGCAGATTATCCTCATCATTTCATTGTTACATGCATTCATCACTGATCTAGCTTCCTTGCATTCAGTGGAACTTGCTGTACCTAAATATATTAATTTTAGATTCTTTAAACTGAAAGACTTGGAACTGAATTGATACACTTGATAAGCTTGAATATTAATTGATAGGTTTTTTTCTGCACTCATGAATTCATTTGACAGTTGACCCAATCATTCCATTTATCAGATCTATTCAAGTACTAGCACACCTGATTCAGCCTGTCAGCTAATAAGCAAGACCTTTATTAGTTTAAAAATCTTCGCTGATGATGGCAGAATACATCAAATACACAGTGAGAAGTCCCTGACCTTTAGATAGAATACATACATTAGTAATGTCAGCTTTCTATTTTAGTGCATCTGTGTGCTCAGTGAGAGGTTAAGGTTTATAATGATGTAATGAAAAGAATAAAATTGACTAAAATGTGACTTAAAATATGTGACTTAAAACTACACTAAACTCTCCTGTGTTTTTGTCGACTAATACTAAACTAAAACTATGAAGGAAGAAATGACTAAAATGTAACTAAGACTCATGTGCATTTTAGTCAAAAGACTAAGGTGAAAACTAAATCTAAATCTGGGGGAGCTCCAACAGGGAGTGTTCCAACAGAGTGAAAAAGGGGTGTATAGTGAGAGTCACTTTCTCTCTCTTTCTCTGTCCTTCTCTCTCTCTCTCTCTCTCTCTCTCTCTCTCTCTCTCTCTCTCTTTCTGCAGTTGTGTGTGGTGGCTATTTGTGATTGTGGTACTTTGTGGCTGATTTCCATAGCTGTGGGGTTGTTTCCTGTGTGTTGCAGTTGTTTGCAGTACTTCTGTGGAGCTGTTTGCAGTATGTGGTAGTTTGCGATGCTTTGCGGTTGTTCGTAGCAGCTTTTTGTGGTACTTTGTGGCTGTTTGTACTACTTTCTTTTATTTTGTGGTTGTTTGTGGTAGCTGTCTGCAGTACTTTGTGGTACTTTGTGGTTGTTTGTAGTACTTTGTTGTACTTTATGGTAATTAGATGTCATTAGATGTCTCCACATTACTTTTATACATTTAAGTGTGAGTACATTAAATTACAAAAAAGTATAAGCAAATATGAACTTAAGTTGTTTATAGAAGAATTATTACAATGTATCTTATAGCATATGTATATTAAAGTGTGAGAATGGTAACATATTGAAACAATTACAATTCTCTGACTGCAGAGACACCTATCCATGTTTATTTCCACAGATTTTCTACACAAGGAAAGCTATTGTTAGTAGTCATTGCAGATATGTGGTGTTTATTGAGGTAATGCAGTGGTTTATAGTACAGACTCTTACCTCTTTTGGACAAGCTTCTTTCCTATAAAACAGTGATAACAAGAAATCAGTAACAGACATTTTGCAGAATGATTCAGATTTTCCAAGATGTAATATTTCTCAAGATAACCATAAATAATGGTTATGTATAGCTATAGCCCAGGAGTCAGCAACTTGTGACTCTGAAGTGATCTATAAAAGCGAGTAATTAGCACTCCAGCAGATTTTTAAATAAGATCTTAGCTCACACTTGAACAACTACATTAACAGAACAACAACAAATGAGTCAGTCAGGTGCAGACAGATTATGGCAAGCCATTTTAATATTTAATAACTCAAGCTAATACAAATGATAGATATCTATAATCCATTTATGAATATCCATAATTCCAGGTCAATATATCCAAAAATGTATTTTTAACATTTTGAATCATCATAATTTCAACTAAAAGTATCTTTAATTATTTCTAAATTAAAAATCTTGAGACATACTTTTTAGTAATCATAATATAATTTTATGAGTCATAATGGAATTTTCACTTTTGGATATCTGAGAGAAAATGATGTAAAAATGAAAGGTTGACTAGTAACAATTAATTGTTGAGATATCTAAAATTGCTTTATGACCAGCCATAATTTAATTAGACATTATTAGAATTAATATTATGATTTGTCACAATTATATTAAATCTTACATATATCTTGAATTTGAATTATGACAAAATTACACTGTGGATATGTTGAACTGCAAACACGATTAGTCATAAATTAATTGTAGATCCACATGAAGCTCATAAAAGCATACATGCTAACCATCCTGTAATTACATAATGACAGATTTACATAATGCACAATCACAAACAATGGCAACATTTTGACTAACTTAGCTGCTTTCTCACATTATAACAACCACTACCAGGTAGCTAACTGGTAAATGAGTTGTGCAATCACCCCTTAACATTCACTGTTATCTCACTTTACCACTATCTCTGTTATATCTTGAAAGTCGCCTTCACCGGCATTCAGCTTTGCCAATTTCGAGAGACTGAAATGACCACATGCAGTAGGGCTGTGCATCTACCTTTCTCTGGGTAATGGGAGGAAGGATGGCAGGGAGTTGTAGACATTACATTATTTTCTTCATAAGAGAAGTAGAACCTACATGGGCATAGGCGTGGATAAAATAGAAATAACCCTTGTCCTCACAAAGGTATAAAATCTGGTAAAGGGTTACTAAATAAATTGTAAATAATCAAGCATCCAATATTATGCTTAAAACTAACTTTCCAGTTTCTTTTTTTTTAGTGTCTTACATGTGTGAATCTTTTGAGGCTCCCAAAACATTGTGTTATTGTGAAATTTCTGTAATTCTGTAAATGCTGTAATTTGAGTTGCTGACCACTGCCACTTCCACTGCTTTTTAAGTGTTATGTCTTCCTTGTATTTTTGAATGTTTTGTAAATGTATTTAGGGTGAGGGGCGTTGGGGAGAATAATACAACTTACTTTTTCTCCAATGTATCAAGCAAACGAGTATGAAACAGGAACTTGAGAACAGAACGGCACCAGAAAGAGCTACAATAATATTCCTTAAGCCTGGGAGGAGGAAAATTCAAATAAACATGGTAAATTTTTCATGCACCTCTTTAGCAGACAGGAAATGCTGGGTGGTTAAATAAAAAGATACACTGTCATCCATTTTAAGGTAAAGCAAGAATATGGACTAAATTACAACAAAGAGTTGAGATATTGATCCATTACTTGCACATATTGGTTCCTCTCCTGTCCAGACTCCTGCTGCATGACAAGTAATGTTTTTAGGACCCAGTAACCAAGAGCCCGCAAAGCAATGAAATTCACAGGTTGAGTTGACAAGCGGCATGGATTCAGAACAGATAATATCTCCATCAACAGGTTTGGAAGGGACTTCACATTCCATTGCTAGTGTGAAAAAAAAAAAAAACACCATATCTGTTAAGCATTTCATAAAGGCACACCATCAATCTACCTGTCATGCAGTACTAATGATATGGGTGGAAACAGAAGTCTATCAGGGGCCCATTCCCAGGAAAAAGGTCAAAGCGGAAACAGGTGTTTGGAGCCTGATGAACTTCAAATAGCAATATACACATTGTTCCTGTTTTCATACACAAGGCAAAAGCTCTGTTGTAACCGATGATCTGTGCTGTGTACCTCTATGCCTTGATGTCTTTCTATGTGCTGTGCCGCAGCCCTTTTGGACAAGTTGTTCTCAATTAACTTACAACGTTAAATAAGGAAATAAATAAATGGCCATTCAAAAATGATCAACATACCTACGCACAATGGTGTGTTTACTGTCCACACTCCAGAGGAGTTGCAGGTTGTGCTGTTCAGCTGACCCTCTAAGGAGAATCTCCCTTTACAGTAAAATTTGCATGTGGAATCGTAGCTGCTGTTTCCGTGAGGACCTTGGCATTCCATCCAGCCATGTTGGGGTGACTTAGGGGTTTCACACTGAACAACTGACGAACACGAAAAAAAAGTTCAACAAAATACATTTCCGTATTTACAATGCTTTCTGTTTCTTAAAAGAACACTTTGTACACCTGCATGCTTGAAATAAGTAAATGAATGAAAGGCAAAAATGATTATGAAAACAATCAGGTTGAATCCACATAAGGTTTACCTTCAGCACCTAAATGGTTGAAAGTGAACATAGCATGTTTATAGAGCAGCAAGTACAGGTGTGCAAGAAGGGTGGAAAGATGAACTGTGACCCTACACATGAAAGCATTAACACACTTTTCTTTCCTCAGAGCATAGACTCTGGTCTTCATTTACAAGGAATAAGAGTGCCCCAGTAAGGTTTGTTCCTGCCCCTTTATGGCTAGAAATGAAAACCATCACTTTATCTCATACACCTTGTCTTGCTGGCATTGTATAGCTCTAAATCATGAACCATAATTTGAGTTATTTACATTTACATTTATTAATTTGACAGAGGCTTTTATCCAAAGTGAGGCAGAGTGAAAGCCACACACAGTGTCACAATATTAGAAGTGCTGCATGACCAATTTTCAATAGTTGGCCAGACAAGTTACAAGCTAGCTAGTGTTACCACTCCTGTGTGTATTTTTCTTTTCCATAATTCTGTGTGTTCATTTATTTTATGTCCTCACCCTATTGTGTTACTGCCATGCATGTCTTCATTGTATATTCTTGCCATGAGAACCAAAGTTCTATTTAATATGATTTGATTTTTTTTGCTGCTTCTTGGTTTGTGAGGTACCAAACCCAGCTATGAAGAGAGCCTTGTCCGTGAAATCTACGAACTAACACAAGGCTGTTTTCTCTCACCTTCCTGGCAGTGTCTTCCTTTGAACCCTGGAGTACACTGACAGGTGTAGTTGTCCATAGTTTCTGTGCAGTTCCCTCTGCCACTGCATGTTGTTGCATTGCATTGTGCTGTGATATAAAAGGAAGGATTAATGACAATCACTTCATGATTTTCAAGAACTATACAAATTAACAAGTGACAATTGTTGCAATCAATTGTAAGAAAATAAATACAATTACAGCTGTATGAATTTACATTTTTAAAGTTGAACTTCCAGTTTACAAGAATCAAAGAATTCCAGCAGCAGGGAATGATGACTAGCTGCTTGATATAAAGGTAATGGTATAATGCATTATGTCCTGCACATGGATGTCCATTGGCAGTCTCTCACCTTTAAAGCAAAGAGGGCGTTTTTCTTTCGCGCAGTCCTCATCATTCCATTTCCCCCCATCGAAATCTCTTTTGATATAGATTTCTGCACATGGCCAATTGTGACTGGGTTCACCTGTGGCCCAGAATTGTTTTCCTAATGTGTTATTGGTTCCAATCCATATCCAGGTATCATTTATCTTCTGAATTCCAAGCCAGTAATATGTGTTGAACTTTGGCAAGGTCTTATTAAGGTAATCAATTTCCTCCTTGTCTTGAATAGCAACCAAGTCTGTGTAATTGCTTTGACAAAATTTTCTTGCTTCGGCCCAGTTCATGGATGCATTACTGTAATGGTAGGTCCATCCAAATGTATATCCAGTCATTGAAATATCTAACACATGGATAACAATATTTATTTACTCATCAATAACTGAAAGACTATATACCTTCCATCATTACTTCATAAAATTAAGACAATATGATTCAATATATTTATACAGAAACAGGGCAAAATACAAAAAATCAAATAAAAACTTCTACAAAAGAGAAGGCATTGTAGACAGTATGACGCTATGCTTACACAATACTAGTGCCTCAGTAATTCAGTGCTATAGTCAGTGTATATATCACAGTACATCTTACCACAGGTTAGAATGAGAATCCACCTCACTGTCATGTGCCAGACTTCTTGTCTGAAGCAGACCCCACACCTTCTCTGTTTTGTTCATAAAGCAGGGGACAGGTAAATGAATACTGCATATCATTCAAAAACCTAATACATGTCAATGAAAAAACATTATTTTAAAAGACTGTAAAAGATGGTATATGGTTTACAATTTTAGGATTTTCCTGTCTATCCCTTTACATGTTCATACTAAGTGACTTCATAAATTATTGTTGGGAAGAATATTCTGATAGGCAAGTAAATCTGCCATTAAACTCAACAGTTTGACAGGCTGTAGTTCCATGCAGCATTTAAGAATGGCATATAATTAGCTTAACCATGTCACCCATGAAAGCATTATTGGGGTTATCATTATCATCATTAACCTCCTTAGTAAATACCTTAAACCCATAATAATTAACAGTATTTACAGTGCATTTTTAATCTGAATGCATTCTGCAACCTGCCAATCAAAGTAATGTATCTCACTCAAGGGAACCCTGACAGAATCCCACTTATGACAATCATCTGAACACATGCAATGGCCTCCAGAAGAACTTACCATGGCTTATTTGCTTCTTTGGGTAAGCAATCCGGTTGGATCCTCTACCTTTAGAATGGTGACTTCTTTGAGATCTGTGATGTATTATAAACCTCCCTCACTCTGCTAGACTCGGTATGACTACACAAGGCAATACAGTACTTCACTACGCTTGCCTCTTTCCATTGGCTAGGAATTAACATAAAATGACAGGAAATAATTTTTTTGTTTGTTTTTTTTTCATCATGTGTAATGTTAGATGTGTGTCTTTTGTTTTGACATAAATGCTTATACTAAAGTAGTGCAGCTTGTTCCAGGAACAAAATGCACATTTCTAGAAATGTTTCTAATATTTATATGTTAAAATGTTTCTTAGTATGAACATTGCGACAAGAATCTTAATTTCCCCTTTTAACACCAATTGCAATTTTACTGGGCAAAATTAAATTTCAGAACTGAAAAATGGGAAAAGGAATATTTATATATCATATATACATAAGTACATAAATTCTATATAAAGGTACTATAAAGCTATATATATTTTATATATTAGTACCTATTAGTACCTATTATTATTACTCTTTCTTCCAGCTGAATAGTTCAGTGACTGCTTGAGGGGCAATGAGTAATTCTTTAACAATTAGCAGTATCAGCAGGACATGCCTAGGTTCTGTTGTGAAGGACCTTTCTATCATAGAACTCCATAAAAAATAATATTGTGAAAAGGAAGTCTGACTCTGACATGAATCAGAGTCGCGGCCACTTCAGACAAAAATGGAGCAGGGGAAAACACGCAATGCTTTTATGATGTGTTTACCATTGTGCACGGTGTCGAGATTTGACCCTGCCAAAATTAATAACCTTCCTCAAGGGCCACTTTGCACGTTTAGAACAATAGTCTCTGGAGGAGGACAGGGCGGCACATGAAAGTGCCAGCCACATGAGTCTGATGGCGCTGACTCATCACAAAACTGGGTTTCTAAACTAGACTAAGTGCTGACAAAAGAAGTTCCTGAGGAAAGAGCGCTCTCCATTCCAAGGAAAGGGTAGCGTATTGCAGACAGTATCGTAGGTGGCCTCGTGGACTGTAACATCACCACTGTGACATTATTCATGTTCAGTAAAATGCAGCACAGTGTATGTCATGCAATCATGTAATCATGTTATTGTTCCAGAATTTTACTTTTTGCTGACCCAGGTTTTCTAAACTAGTCCAGGGTAGATGTTGGCATTTTAGATTTTGCGTCATTGGTTTATTGACACAGAGACATGTTAAATAAAACGATTGACAATAGATAAAACAAATGAAAATGATAACAGAATTTAATAAATAAATACATTTCCATAGATAATCAAAGCATTTCTACAGCAGTGTTACATTACAGGAGGTGAAAAACAGTTATGGCCAATCCGATGTTACCTCATCTCTCTGCAGGATTGTAACATTTTAACTACCCAGAACATCAAGTACATAACAAGAACAATGTGCTCTTTATTTACATTTATATATACTATATAAACCTCCCTTAGGGAGGAATATGTACAACAAGGTTGAAATAAATATTCACATTAACACAATATATAGTATCATTGTCCAGCATGTAGTTCTCTCTTCTGCTTAGTTGTCTTTGGAGCAGAATTATTGATATTCACAGCCATAAACTTAGGAGAATCAGTGCGTCATCAGAGACAGAGGCAGTCTGCTCACTCAGACATTCACACTGATGCAGATGTCAAAATCCCTGCAATCAGAAAGAATAACAGATTAAAATACGTAATGCTATTGTATCTAACACAATTTTTAAAATAAAGGGTGAGTCACCATGGTGGTGCATATTTACCTGTTTCTTAGTGTTTGGCTCTAAATCAGACTGTCAATGCTGTTCTTGTATACAGGAGGAGGAATTTCATCATCTGTAGTGCTGTGAAGCAAACAGACATATTAGAATAGAATATAGCAATAGAATAAGCCAGACACATATTCTGTTGCATGCACCATGAGACTGGACATGCACACAGGCAAAGATTTGTCTAATTTACTCTGACTGAATCAAGATGATTCATTATCAGTAATAGAGACTTAAGACACTCACCTGTTGAGACTGAACTTTTTTGCTGTGGAGAGAAAAAAGAAATGAATCGATAAGAATATGTTCTGATTGGTACTGAGATTCTCTAGTGTACTAGAGAGTACTGTAGTTTGTACTATATAGTCCTACAATTTCTGTTGAAATTAAAATACAAAATGGTGCTCCTTAAAATAAATGTGAATTTGATCTCTTTTAATGTCACTATTTCAAGTTCATGTGCCTGGTATGTGTTGTGACCGAATAAGGCTAACTGAACTGACAGATGTGTAATGTATGCAGCTAACTCAGCATATGAAGGTGGGCATATCACTAAAGAGAAAACACTTACGCTTACCTTTCTGCCTTAATTTTTTCATAAGCAACAGTAACAGTCCAAGAGACCCCAAAGCACACCCTCCTGCCAGAGCTGTCGCAGTGCGGCTCAACAGAGGCTCGGGTTTGGCTGAAGAAGACAAATTCAAAGGACAGTATCAAAATCTCACTCTGCTTCCCTCTGAGAAGTAAAACAATGGAGCAAAGAAGGAAAACCCAGTGCACAAAATGACAAGTCTTTTCTTTGAATGGCTCAGACTTCACATTAGAAACGCAGATTCTTTTTTTCGTTTATGAAGTTTCTGCAGTACCTTGACATGTGGGCACTTCCGCAGTCCAGTTGCCAGAGTGAGTACAGACTGTGGCCTCAAATCCATTGAGGTCAAAGCCCTCATCACAGCTGAAGTTGCAGCTGGAATTGTAGCTGAACTCATTGGAGCAGACCAGACTGCCGTTGATGGGCTTGTCTATTGAAGAGCATTTCACAGCTGTAAAACAGAGATGTAATTTTACTTCAGCATCATGAATAACTGTTTTTTGTATAGCTCTAAAGGCTGTTTATCATTCTCACAATATCCCCTATCCCAGATCAAGCACACTAAGAATGTACTCAGTAGTGTGTCAGGCAGAGGCATACCTGTGCAGGTGGGTGCGTCAGTGCTCCATTCTCTACTTTCAGTGCACTTAAGACTCCCTGACCCCTGAAGAACAAACCCCTCATCACAGCTGAAGTTGCAGCTGGAGTTGTAGCTGAACTCATTGGAGCAGACCAGACTGCCGTTGATGGGCTTGTCTATTGAAGAGCATTTCACAGCTGTAAAACAGAGATGTAATTTTACTTCAGCATCATGAATAATTGTTTTGTGTATTACTCCATATGCTGTTTATCATTGTCACAATATCCCCTATCCCAGATCAAGCACACTAAGAATGTACTCAGTAGTGTGTCAGGCAGAGGCATACCTGTGCAGGTGGGTGCGTCAGTGCTCCATTCTCTACTTTCAGTGCACTTAAGACTCCCTGACCCCTGAAGAACAAACCCCTCATCACAGCTGAAGTTGCAGCTGGAGTTGTAGCTGAACTCATTGGAGCAGACCAGACTGCCGTTGATGGGCTTGTCTATTGAAGAGCATTTCACAGCTGTAAAACAGAGATGTAATTTTACTTCAGCATCATGAATAATTGTTTTGTGTATTACTCCATATGCTGTTTATCATTGTCACAATATCCCCTATCCCAGATCAAGCACACTAAGAATGTACTCAGTAGTGTGTCAGGCAGAGGCATACCTGTGCAGGTGGGTGCGTCAGTGCTCCATTCTCTACTTTCAGTGCACTTAAGACTCCCTGACCCCTGAAGAACAAACCCCTCATCACAGCTGAAGTTGCAGCTGGAGTTGTAGCTGAACTCATTGGAGCAGACCAGACTGCCGTTGATGGGCTTGTCTATTGAAGAGCATTTCACAGCTGTAAAACAGAGATGTAATTTTACTTCAGCATCATGAATAATTGTTTTGTGTATTACTCCATATGCTGTTTATCATTGTCACAATATCCCCTATCCCAGATCAAGCACACTAAGAATGTACTCAGTAGTGTGTCAGGCAGAGGCATACCTGTGCAGGTGGGTGCGTCAGTGCTCCATTCTCTACTTTCAGTGCATTTAACACTCCCTGACCCCTCAAGAGCAAAGCCCTCATCACAGCTGAAGTTGCAGCTGGAGTTGTAGCTGAACTCATTGGAGCAGACCAGACTGCCGTTGATGGGCTTGTCTATTGAAGAGCATTTCGTTGCTGTAATACAGAGACATAATTTTACTTCAGCACCATGGACAACTGTGCAAGCTGTTCTGTGTATAACTCTAAAGGCTGTTTATCAGTCTCCCAATCTCCTATACCAGATCAAGCACACTAAGAACATGATCATTAGTGTGTTAGGTAGTGGTGTACCTGTGCAGATGGGTGTGTCAGTATTCCATTCTCCATTCTCAGTGCATTTAACACTCTCCGCCCCCTGGAGAATGAAGCCCTTTTCACATCTGAAGCTGCAGACAGAATTAAGCCACAGACTGTCCAGGGACTGACTGCACTCCATGAGCATGTGAGGGTCCCTCTCTGGACTCTGACATCTAATAGCTGGGGGAGAGACACAGAGAGGAGTGGGGTTTGGTTATCCAGTATAACATCACAGACTGGTGCATCATTAAAAGGTTAGTCACTGCGACACTGGAGTTGTGGATTGCCAGTGGACGAACTGCGGGCATGAGGTTACCTTCACAGTGCGGCGCCTCCTGGCTCCACGCCGCAGACTCTGTGCAGGTCACGCTGGGGGCTCCCTGCAACCGGTAGCCATCTGCGCAGCTGAAGCTGCAGGTGGAGCCGTAGCTGAACTGCGCAGGGGAGTCTGCGCTGCAGGTCATGTTGCCATCCTGAGGGGCCTGCAGTGAATGGCAGCGCACAGCTGCGAGACAGCAAGAACAGGTTCGCTATCAGTCCGACACCTTTCTACTGCCAGCTCCTGACCAGGGGCAAACCCACTGAGGTTCCCCTCACTGTGTGAAAGCACATTGCCTTGAAACAGAAGCCTGTCCTACTAGTGGGTGAAAGTTATCTGCTTATTAAATATATAAACATAAAATAAATAAATGTAATAAGTTGACAGGAGGGTTAGAGAGAAAGGTGTATGCTTGAACACGTTAAGAAAAACTCAGGTCAATAGCCTACCTTCACACCGTGGTTGACTGTCACTCCACTGCCCGTCAGATCCACATGTGAGTTTGTCTGAAGTTGTCAGAGTGTATCCTTTCTCACAGGAGAATGTGCAAGAAGACATGTAGCTGAAGGTGCCAATAGGATGTGAACAGTTCATAGCGCCATTTGTGGGGGAGTCCAGAACACTGCACTGAATTGCTTTGGAAAAGTCAGAGAGATAAGTTTATTGATTTTGACATGTATATGTGTATATACACGTATATTGATGTGAAATTAGTTTTACATCAAGTGTTTGACAACATCTTGATACATTTTTCTTAATAACAAGCACCAGGAATTTCTTTTTTATTTAATTATAAATATAAAACCTTCCAACAAATTACTAAATTGCATCAGATAAGTGTAGCTGATGAGTCTCAATGACAGAAAGTGCACTTCAAGAAACATTAATTACCTTCACAACGAGGTGGTTTTGCAGTCCAGTTTGCTGCACCTGTGCACCGTATTGACCTGGGGTCACTTGGCCAATATCCCTTTACACACGCGAACTGGCAAACAGAGTCGTACGAGAAATTCCCATAGGGGTGGGAGCAGGAGACGGACCCTAGGCGTGGGCTGTCCAGCGCTTCACATGCTACAACTGAGGACAGCCGTGATGTGGTTAATGAAAAGAACTCTACTGCTTTTTTGTAATTTTGGACATAAGCAACCATTCTTGCTCACTAACCGTTTTCACACTTTTCTCCATAGAAGCCTTCAGAGCACGCACACGTGTGGTTGTTGATGGTTTCCACACATTCTCCATGTCCACTGCAGGAGTCTTGTTGACAGGATGCTGGAAGAGAAAAGCCAAGCATACTTAGTGTCAGCAAAAACTTTCAGGCTTTACTAATGTCTTGGATGGCTATTAGAGAGCATGAATTTTACATCCTTAGCTATACCTGCTATTTACATTACTCGAAACATGATGACTAATTTATCTGCAAGTTTTCGAGTAGAAAAACAGATTCCTCAATCCTGACACATACCTGTGTAGCACAAAGCTGTTTTCTTTTTTCTACAAGATTCATCGTTCCACTTTCCAGTGTCAATATGCCTCTTTATGTAAATTTCGACACAATCCTCATTGTTCTTCCCATTGTTAGGTTCACCTGAAGCCCAGTTTTCTGCTTTCTTTGTCAGTGTTTTGTTGGTTCCAACCCAGGTCCATACAGTTGCAATTTTACGGATCCCAATCCAGTAGTAAGACTTCTGTTTTGGCAAAAAGTCATTGAGATGTGCAATTTCTTCTTGATTCTGAATGGCTACCATGTCTGTGTAGTGTGTCCTGCACCATTGTCTTGCATCTTGCCAATTCATATCTGAGTCGGAGTAATGATATGACCAACCATCCACATGTGTCCATGTACCTGCAATGGGATTACAAAAAATAACAGTAAAATTAAAATACAAATGAAACTACTCTTAATTGTATACAAGAATATTGAAAAAATTGCAAAGAATAAATTATATATGCTCACAGAAATAAAGAATGGCCAAGGGGAGCAAGGAATTCCAAATCCTGACACCATGAGCTTTCTGTTTTCCACAGATAAATTCCTGAGAAAATAAAGAGATATTATAAAGTTAATGCAGAATTAAATCAATATAATCCCTTTAATTGCAATGAAATGAAATATTTTCATTTATATATTGTTATTAAAAATAATTAAGATAAATCAGAGCTAAAATGATGATATCTGCATACCATTGTAAATATAGAAGTGACTGATCGCAGTAGACGTGCTCCTGATCTTATTAGTTGATGAAACTGTATTCTTCTCTTATTCTGCAGGGCTATATATACACACACAGCCAAGAGATCCATTTCCACATTTCCCGGTACCTAATGTGACGTCGGATGTTTCTGTAGTGGAAATTCCCTGCTGGAAACTTTTTTTTCCTGCGGGCTGATGCCTTTTCATTGTTATCTGTTAGGTTTCTTAGAGGAAAGTGTTATTGTTTCACAGCCAAGGAGAGGGAGGAAATCCAGAGCTTCTCTTCAGGAAACAAGACTAATGGACTTCCAGATAATCGTATTTTCACTCAGGAAAAACTCATCAAGCTCTATGCATTGGGCATCTGTAGATGTACAGCCATCGGCATTCCTGGTTGCAATACGCAAACCCACAGCTTTTGTCGGAAGAAATTTTTGGTGTGAAAAATGTTTTGAAACAATTTCCATCGTGAGTGATAATAACATCTTTTTGCCATCATTAGTAAACTGTAAGATGTATCCTTATTTTGGTGTTAGAGGCTATTTATCTGAATATATATGTTTTATTTATGGGCTTATTTGTTTTACATATACACATATAATTATGTGACAAAGCATTTTTGACATTAAAGACTCTACAACACCTACCAATCACAAGAATACAATATGTGATGTTGAAATATGTTGTCTGAAATACTTTTTCTGAATATAAAACATAAAATTAAAATGTGTTATTAATGTCCATAACTACAGCAATGTCCCAGTTTCTTTTAATGTTTTACTCAGATTTGCTTATTAGTACATCTTGATAATTTATGTATAAGAATGATAGTGTTCATCCCTGTAAAGTCTTGAACAACATCATAGTAAATAACCTCTTGTTGAAATGTTCCTCAGGAAATGCATGACACTGGATTGGAGGGGTTGAGACATTCCAACTCAGTTTAAACAGAAAGGAAATGACCCATCACTGTACATCTAGTGTGCCGACGGCGCCTGTTGTGTAATCCTCAACCTTCAACTGGAGACAGCTTGCTTCCCTCTCCGTCTCATCAAATCCAATTTTCAGGCAGGTTTTTATTTTATTTCATGCAGAAATGGCCCTTTATAACTATGTTTTATAGACTGCGAGAACCAACATATACAAACACTTATTTCCATTTTATCATTCTACCTCGTACAAATCACTGATAAACAGGAGGCTGTCATGTCCATTGTGTTCTGACCCCAAAGTTAGGATATTGGGATGGGTTTATTGAGGAATTTTCAAAAAAATTTCAAAGAGTGATATTAATGTTCATTTTGCTATAACAATGAATTGCCATGTGAAATGTGCTATCATTCGAAGACTGAAGTATACAGTTATATAGCATTTACATTTACATTTATTCATTTGGCAGACACTTTTGAATACAACACAAAGCATATATATGTACAAAAGGATCCAAAGATTGAAAATAAATGTGAGACCTGTTTATTGCACATAAGACCTGTTTATTTTAAGATATCCTTTAGTTTACATGGTCTTTAATTGTTTGTAACATACCAGGTCACAGGTAACAAGAAACAGGTTTCCTGAGTTGCAGTCAATGGACTTCTTTTTCCGGTGAAGTTACCAGCTATCAGCTTATTGTATCAGGAAAAGACCAGATCAGTATCCTTCTACATTGCACACCCCTTTGACCTTTTGTTCAGTCTATTGTAGTGAGTGCACTCTCTGGCCTGAAAGCTTTACCAGATTTCAGTCTGCCTTTTCTTACCAAGGGGCTCCTTTTGTGAAACACAGAAAAATAGTTTCCCGCTGTGTGTCAAATGATACCAACATAACAATGTCTTTAAAAATTGAAATAATAAACAAATAAATAGTAATATGAACACAGGTGGCTTCCATATTTACATTTTTGAAAATACTAGCTGTGTGTAATGGATTAGCATACTTATTATTGTATAACTGTGGCTACAATTTGATGAGGAAAATAGTTTGCAACCTTGATAAGAACCCAAATGGCTGACTCAGCTAAAGTGTTTGCTATAGGTGCAGGGGACAGGGTGGGGTCATGTTGGCAGTGTCCCCTCATCTCTCTGTCACGGTGCCATCTTTTGTAACCTAAAGATTGCCAGTTCGGTTCCCTGTTGGGGCACTGCTGCTGTACTCTTGAGCAAGGTACTTAACCCACTATTGCCTCAGTAAATATCCAACTGTATAAGTGGGTAACATTGTGGGGAAAAAAAAAACAGTAGCCGATGTAAGTCGCTCTGGATAAGAGCATCTGCTAAATGCCAGTAATGTAATGTCATGTATTATAATGCAAAAGGCTCATGAGATATCTGCGAAAGCCTTTGGTGATGTCAGCAGGAATCCTCCTGTCTGCACTTGCTCTATTATGACACAGTGTAGGACTTGCTGCGTGCAAGTGTATTGGAGGATTACAGAAGGAGGAGGAGGACGGAAGCTTGGTTGTGAGGGATTTGTGAAGAGATGAGACTTTTGAGAGAATGATATCCATCTCGAGGGAATAACATCCTTATCACTTACAACAACTTATCAAACTCAGGGAACTATATTTAGGGAAGATAAATATTCTTCTCTGACCTATGGACTCCTTACATAAGGATGTTCACACTACTAACACTTTCTGACAACATCGAGATCCCTCTGAAGTACGCCCGTAAACTCAGCTTCCTGAGGTGGGAAAGTCCACCGGATTAAAAAAAATAGTTTTCGCGTTTTCACTCTTCTGGCTCCTGGCAGTGTTGGCGGCAGCATGTCTTTATCTTGCTTGACCAACGCTACTTAGTGGAAGTGACTCACACTGGGAAACGTCCAACAGCCTGCTGCATCATTACTACCTCCGTTCACCCCCTTTCATCTTATATTCTGATTATTTTATTGGTGGCGCCGTGGCGCCGCGCCACTAATTACCAGAAAGTAAAATTAGACCACTGCTTGTCATCACAAAATGTTTGATTTACTATTTTTATCTCAGCTAGTTGTTCAAAATTGACCATCATTTCGCTTCTCAGGCTGAAACTGTCCCACAACCAAGTGACGACTCTAAATGCATTTCCATATTTATCCCGCGCGTTTATTCAGTTTTATTAAACGTTGATTATGTACAGTGACAACTACCACTTTAAATGTGAAATAGAAACCCCTTAAAAATTAGGCCCCACCTTCGAATTGTGCCCATGTTAGGTTGTGGAGTGCAGGATTCGGCTGTCGGTTATAACGCAATGGCAGACACGTTAGGCAAAGTTTCTGATGTAGAAATCGACCCCGATGGAGTGTTTAAATACATTTTGGTAAGGGTGAAAGTAAAAGATGGAACAGACCACAAAGACATAGTGAGGGGCACAAAGAGTGCCCAATATCACAGTAAGTTCATTTTAACAACGCGAGCTGATCGCTTTTGGAATGTGGCTGCCTGGCTGTATATCGACACGCCTCCAAAATGATATGCTCAGCGGTGCGTTGGAAGGTGGTTAGTTTAACGTTAGCAAACACGAACATGTTACTAAAAAGCAACTAAAAATGTGCATAATGTTAGTTTTTTGTGTAGCTAACGTTTTGTGAAATTGCTGATATACAATGCTAGCATTTTAATGGGTGACTACCCTTAAAATGCATTGTCAGCTATTCCGGCAACAGTGAAAACACATTACAGCTACAATAGATAGGTTTGCTAATGTCGACACACATTAAAATGTCAATAAGAAGTTTAATTGATTGATTGATTGATTTTGTGGTTTTGTGACAACATTTCTTGTGGGGTTTCATGGTCCATATGCAATGCTGTTTTTACTTTGTTGTCGTGTTGCAGTGCTCAACCTAGATGGTGTTTAGGTCAGAGCAATGCCCAGACTAAGTTGGTAGCCTGATGGCCTCAAGCGATGTAATTTTCTTTTTCTTGAGGAACCCCTACCATGGAGATAGCGTTACTGTTGTCAGATGCAGTCGTTTTTCCTTTGTAGGTTATTTTACATTATGTTCTAATGATATGCCCCATCTAGATCACATATTTGAGAAGGTCAGTCCTGAGATGCAGGGCTTTGGACTGGAATGCAGCTGTCTCGGAGGAGGGAAGATCGAACACAACAGCAAAGAGAAAAAACTCCGAGTGTTTGGTGAATCTACAGTAAGTGAGCTGCGAACTGGCTGTTACTTGTTTTGGGGGTCACGCTGTTATTGTTATGACTGACTGTCCCTAATGGGACCAGTCATTATGTAGTTGTTTTGAGGCTTCTGGTTCCAGTTGAATAATATTTATATGTTATGTGACATTGGTCTGACAAATGCTTTTTTACACCTTCAGGGTTATGGAAAAGCTGACCATTCAGTGACTGCTGAAAAGCTGAAGTCTGCCTTCCACGACTATGAAATCACCTGGTCTGATGACAAAAAGTAGATGGGGAATTGCACAATATTTCAAACATTGCACTGTTTATTTCACACATCCATTTTCAGCTCTGTTGTTAAATACATGTGAAATCTGCAAAGACAAAAGTTGTCATACTGCATTTGGGACTTGGGCTTTCTGGAAATTTGTATGAACAATCATTTGTCTCAGGGGTTGAGATGTGTGAAAAGAACCTTTTAGCATTTATGCTCACAATAAATTAACTTGTTTCTCCTTTGCTGGGTCATGTGTATTCATGTGAAAGTTGTACATAGGAGAATGAACACGGAACAGTATACGTTTATTTTAAATGTCCGTTACAGCACACTTTCTAATATTCCCTTGCTTGATTAGTCATAATGGAAAGGGCACTGTATTTCCATCACATTCAGGAGGCCACTTCCAAAGCTGAAATATAGAGCAGAGCTGTCTGCTGATGTAAATGCTAAACATTTACAACAGGTACAGGGAAGAGAGGACATCTTTATATCTTTATATAGAAATTGGGCCCCTAGAATGCTGCATAGAGGTCCCAGTTTATTTTGAAAAAAGTGAAACTGAAATAATAGCCTCATTCAATTCTGTAAATTTCAGTATTGCTAGTAAATTCTAACAAGATTAATTTCTCATGCACTACAGTATTTCTATCTTCATTATTCTCAATATAAATTCATATTATTTCAAGTCGGTATAGCCTACCCAGTTGTACCCTTGTTTCAATCAACAGAATTTACTTAATATAAAACAAGCAACTCTCAGTTTTTCAAGTCTTAATTTTCTTGTTTAATAAATTTACCATATGGTTTTGCAGTTTGTCATATTTTTGTACTTTTGGAATCAATTCTATTCAAGTTGTAATTTTTAAAATTTTTAGAGTTGAAGGATAGACTCGTGACATAGGCAGACATCCAATCTGACTGTCTTAAGCCAGACAGAATCAAATTAAAGAAACAGTCAAAGAAAACAAAATGTATTTTTGCAGCCTCTGTGAAGTACTGTTCCTTATTGTTTTTGTAGTTTGCAAGTTCCCATTATTAGCTGGTGTTTCTCTCCTTGCTACCTATGCATGTACAGCTAATTGAGTGATAAAAGGCAGAGTCAAGGCATAACAGTGGCAAGAGTGACTGGGCTGTGTATTCCAGACCATTTTGTCAGCCAACCCTGACAGACTGAATCATCGGAGCATGTCTGGTGTGTGTGTTCCCAGTTTTAATATAGCCATCTAATTATCCTCAACTTTAACATGAGAAGTCTCTCCTTCTGCCCCTATATATACAGTATGTGCAGTTCCTAATTATTACCAAATTGGAACTCAGCCATATGCTTGTGGATACTTTAGCTAGAACTGGCTTACAATGCTGTCCATTTGTCTACCAGAACGCATTATGAGGCTTTTAATCAAATAAGTAATGGGGTATAACATTTTCCAATTTAATGCTGTTTACTTTTTCCATAAAGCCAATCAGATGTTTTTTTGCTTGCACAGTTCATTAGAGCTTCCTCTACAGACTCAACAAAAACCCAACATGTAAAATAAACATTGGCACTGATGTGCCAAATTTCTCTTTCACATGTTGGCTTCTGTACTATGTTGGTATTACTGGCACCATTATAATATGGGTAGATTATGATTATTCAGCTTTTAGCTTCCCCAAACCTTGACTCCAAGGTATAAACTTTAAATTTTACTCAACAGGCACTTTTCATGTTGGATAAAAATGTTTTCCATTGTCTTGTGCCAGCTTCCTTTGGATGTTTTGTGAGTGAAAAAAAGGACTGAAGGATGTGAACCCCATTATCAGTTGAGAAGAGGTCAGTCGTGAAAGGAAGGTTTGGCACGGGTCAGATTTCCAGTCTGCTTCTTGGAAGGAAAAATTGCCAGAGGGGATTTGCTGGGTAATAAGGGCTAACAAGGTCACGAGGGAAGTGAGCTGAAAATTAAATATATTATTAATAAAAGAACAGAAAACATTTAAAATGATTGGCTATTGTACAGTTCACACTGACCCAGCCCTTCAAAATTTAAGTTCAAATTAGCTAACTAGGAGCATATTGAATCAGTAAGTACATATACATATACCTGCATTACATTTATCATGTGAGTATATGCAAACACATTAAATTATAAAAGGCTAAGTGAAAACTTTATATTTTGTTGGAACAAATGCTATGCAATGGCAATGGGCCAATTCATGGCCAGAGAGAGGGTGGCCAGCATGCTTGTCCACAGTAGTTTTGGGTGGAGGGCATGTTGTGGCATACCACTAGGCGCCAGTTTTTACAGATTTAATTGTTAAACTACAACCCTTCTGAGAGATTGGAGGAAACAGATTGCTTTTTTTTCGCGATATTGGGTTTTTCCCTTCGCCTATCCTGTGTATTAAAGAAATTCCCAGAATTTTAATCACAGACAGAAAACACTTTGAAAAACAGTTTCCCAAAACACACCAACATCTTTCAGTGAAATATCCCATTAACAGAAGTAAAAGCTAAGAAATGTCACGCATATTTTATAATGTTGGAGGTAATTATGCTAAATACAGTGTAATTTGTACTTGCAAGCTTTATGTCTGTTTTAGAATGTGTGAAGAACTAAGTATAATTTTGTGTTACTATAACTGAATTAAAGAAATTCTATTTAAAAAAATTGAAGCTTAACCCTGGCTGCTGCCTTCCGTCTGCTTTTACAGACAAATTTGCAACCCTGTGACAAGTGGGGGCCTTTTCAGTAAGCATTTGTTATAGAAATTTGTGCTTTGCCATGCACCATTGAAGAAACTCAAACTCACATAGCTGGCATTTTTATTCAGGGCAGCTTACCATACACAAGCCATAAAACGCATGCAAAGAAAATTTAAAGCTAATAAACAAGCAATTGAATACAAGTCACATAGAAAGCAATATTTAACATGTAGTTTTGAGAGAAAGCTTTTTTTTCTTGCAATGTCTGCTCAAAATATTCCTTTGGTTTATAGATACAAATGCAAAGAACAATTATCATAAAGACAACCAATAGTAATGCACAGAACCACTGTCACTTTCTTTCTACAGTTGTTTTTAATAACTCATAATTGGACTGACTGTAGCTTCATATTCTGCCATGCATCTTGCTGAACCATTTCTGTGCAAGTGACTTCTGGCTTCTGTAAATGGAAGTGTAAAACTGACTTTAAATCATATGTTTTGAAATTAAGGATAAAACATCTCCTAATAGACTGTGTGCCTGTTTACAGTTGGGAAACGCTGATTTTACAAGAATGAGCAGTTACGGCTAATGATAAACACTGTGATTCCTTTCTTTGTTCTCATGGCTCCTGTCCTCAGTCTTACAGTATGATCCACCCAGCCACTTACATGAAACAGTCAAAAGGGAAACACTGTTATGAAATAAGCGGGGAAGAGAAATATTGCCTCTAACAATGACAGTGAATCAATGCAATGCTGCACAAAATGACGGGAATTAGGATTACATTTAGAGAAGAAAATTTTCTGGATCAGTGTTTAGGAGCACCAAGAGAAAAATATGTACTACATTTTCTGGTAAGACCTTGCTCTACCAGGGAGGAGGCATTGCAGGCAATTACAACAGTGGCTCAATGCTTTGAGCGACGTCGTGCAGGATAGGCATCCCCACCTCATCTGTGATGTAATATGTATATAATCTTAATATATGTTATGTTAAAATAGTTATGTGTTAATCTCTTAAAACCTAGTCTTTGTGTGCAAATTACTTGCATTAAAATAGCAATATACAAACAATTCCTCGGACTCAAGCCAGGCCCGGCGCTATGGGGGTGCTTAGGGGTGTGTTGCACCCCCAGTTGTCTCCTTATATCCCTATGTCTAAATAGTATGTATGACTTTTTGTGTACCCCCGTGGATTGCGATTGCACCCCTCTGTTATTTTCTCCTGGCGCAGAGTCTGCCTCAAGCATACAATGAAGTGTATTCAAGATTCAAGATTCAAGATTCAAGATTCAAGAGTTTTATTGTCATGTGCACAGCAGAACACTCAGTTACACCGTACAATGAAATTCTTACTCTGCTAATCCTTCGTTACCAAAATAAATAAGTCTGAACAAAATAAGTAAATCTGAACAAAAAGAAGAAATCTAATAAAACACTGGAGAAACATGAGAAGAAGAAGAATGAGGTAGAACTGTAGAATGAGGTAGAACTGTAGTGTGCAATGTTGCGGTCCATGTGCAGTGTGTGCAAAGGGCAGAGAGCAGCAGTCATAAAGTGCACTTGTGCATTGTTGTAGGGTGTCAATGGTCATTGGTGGGGGGGTAGCAGCAATAACAGTTGTGTAGTGTGTGAGGAGTTGAGTGGTGTTCCTTGAGGTATGTGTGTATCAGTCAGTAACTCCTGGTTCAAAGAGGTTGAGAGGGACCAGGTGTCAGACGGCTATTCACGAGCCTGATTGCCTGTGGATAGAAACTGTTTGTTAGTCTGGATGTCCTGGACTTCATACTTCTATAGCGCTTGCCTGAGGGTAGAAGTGCGAAGAGGCTGTGCTGGGGTGTGAACTGTCCCTGATGATGTTGTGGGCCCTCCTGATGACCCTGGTGTGGTATGTGTCCTGCAATGGGGAGAAGGCTGCTCCTGAAATGGACTCTGCTGTTTTAATCACACGTTGGAGAGCCTTCCTGTCCTGAGCAGTACAGTTTCCATACCAAACAGTGATGGAGCTGGTAAGGACAGTCTCGATCGTACTCCTGTAGAAGTTGCTGAGAATTTTGGTTGACATCCCAAATTTCCTCAGCCTTCTTAGAAAGTACAGTCGTTGCTGGGACTTCCTGATGGTGTGCTGGGTGTTGTGAGACCAGGTGAGATCCTCACTGATGTGTACACCAAGGAATTTGAAGGTTTTCACCCTCTCCACCTCGGTCTCCCCAATTTGCAGTGGTGTGTGCAGCTCCCCCCTCTTCCTTGGATCAACAATCATTTCCTTGGTCTTGTCCGCGTTAAGGTAGAGATTGTTGTCCTGACACCAGGCCACCAGATCTGCCACCTCCTTCCTGTCGCCGTCTCATCCCCACCAGTGATCAGTCCAATGACTGTTGTGTCGTCAGCGAACTTGATGATGCTGGTATAATTCTGGGAGGCCACACAGTCGTGCGTGAAGAGCGTGTACAGCAGGGGGCTCAGCACACAGCCCTGGGGGGTCCCTGTGCTCACAGTTCTTGTGCTGGATGTGCGGCTGCCAACTCTGACTGACTGGGGTCTGTCTGTTAGAAAGTTCAGCACCCAGTTACAGAGGGTGGGTGCCAGTCCGAGGGTGAGGAGCTTTTGAGAGAGTTTATGAGGGACGACCGTATTGAATGCTGAGCTGTAGTCGATAAACAGCATTCTAACATACGTGTCCTTGCCCTCTAGATGTGTGAGGGCTGAGTGAATTGCAGTGTTGATTGCGTCGTCAGTGGACCGGTTCCGTCGGTAAGCAAACTGCAGAGGGTCTGAGGTGTCCGGGATGGTTTCCTGAATGTGAGCCATGACTATCCTTTCGAAACACTTCATCACAATGGGAGTGAGTGCCACAGGGCGATAGTCATTCAGGCAGGTCACGGTGCTTTTCTTTGGGAGGGGCACAATGGTGGTGGACTTGAAGCAGGAGGGCACACGTGCTTGCTCAAGGGACAGACTGAATATGTCTGCAAGCACATCAGCCAGCTCTGCTGAGCAGACCTTGAGTGCACGCCCCGGGATGTTATCTGGTCCAGCTGCCTTCCGAGGGTTTATCCTCCTCAGAGCCTTACTATGGGTGTTTTAAAACAGCAGTATACAAACAATTCCTCGGGCTCAAGCATACAATGAAGTGTACACCGTGGGTATATGAAATAGTAATAAACATGAACCGCGCAACGATTCGCAAGAGCCAGCCCAAGAACAGAAGTGGAGTGACACAGTTTCCCGTCGCGCGTACTGTGCAATTATGACGACTACCCAGTTCTTCCTCGACTTCGGACTTCGGTACCTCCTCCTTCCTTTAGCACACGCTTACCCCGCCTCTACGCAGGGAATCTTCAGCGATACATTAAAACAACGAACACTCACCGCGTTACACTACAATTGGGTTACACAAGTCACGTGGAGTAAGTACACCAATCAAAGCACAACTCGTTTGAGCATCCGAAATAAGCCCACCAAAGGCGCCAACTCACATCGATTCCATTTAGGAAAACAAAATCAAAACAGAAAACACACTATGGACATATTAAATATTTGCCCACATATGAATGCGCATAAAATGCTATTATTACTGTATTTCCAATGTACGCTTGTGGAGAGATAAGCAAAGCGACACATATCAACTACTCGCAATACCCCCACAATGCAAACTGAATGGTAACACCCAGCCGGTCTCAGGCCAAGCGGAGGCAAAATTGAAGACGGTATTGCCCTGAACCTAATATGTGAATAGGTATATAATTATTTAACGTTTTGCAGAGAATTTGATGACAGAGCATCAATAGACAGGTGTTGTTTTGTTCATTTCTGAGTGGTAAAGTTAATAAGACAACGTCATTTAAGTTTTTTTCCATTGTTGTGGAGCTTGTGAATGCAGCTAGCCCGCTAACTTGGCATTTACTTTCGTTTCGGTAAGCCTGGTTAGCGTGTAGATACTTTCTTTTTTTAAAGATAACCTTCAGCGTCCTGAAGTTAGGCCTTGGGCTAGAGGTAACTTTAATACATATAGCAAAGTTAACAAGTGAGCGGTTGACAAGAGACATCGGTTACTTAGCTAGGTGGCTACTATCACGGAATAGTCTCTGGTTAGCTAACGCTAATTTACAAAGTCTCACTAAACTTTTAAGCAGTAGTACCTATTAATCTTAGTTTTGTAGACTAACTTCAGTGTTATATCAGAAATCGTAATGGGAGACAGTCTGTCAACAAGTTATCTACGTTAACTTAGTTAATGTCAGAAGTTACGGGGGGAAAGCAAGGCAAATGGCTTCTACTGCATAAAACAGAGTTATTTTTAAGTTACAGCCACTGTTGCTGGCCTGGTTAGCGCACTATACTTTAGCCTAAACGCTGTTATGTGCCAACATCTGTTTTTTGGCTACCTTGCTAGCTATGTCCCAGACCACTCTGTTGGAAGAGGTCACCCAGTGGAGCGTAGAAACATGTCGACAGGAGGTCAAGTCAGTCCTGCCCAAGCTTATCATATCCTTTCACTAACCGTATAATTCTCATAACACAACTGTAGGGGGTTGCGTAAGTTTTAAAGACTTTTAAAGTGCAGACTTTGAATCTGGCATCACATTGATCTGTTCCCAGTTTATGGTGAATGCTGTCACTTTCCATGGTTTGCTTTAATCTCAAAGGTGCATACAAAGTAGGCCTAATAGTCCAGTATCCATCTGCGTTAAATAGCTTATTGTGATGCACAATAAGAACCACAAAAATGCACCAGTTAAAATTCTCTCAGCTGGAAACATTTGAAGAAAGGCCAGACATCATTTGAGAGCATAGACTTTTTTGTTTTAAACTTAATAATTGTTGATAAAAATGAGTTTTGTTTTAGATTATTAAACAGAATGTCAAAAGAAATCACTGAATGTGATCTTTAACTTGTGTACTCCATGCATCTCTGTTGTGACAAATGGGACGAACAAATACGTAAGTTGTGCCAACCAGTAGTTAGATTTTACATTTCAACAAAATAACATTCGATTTTCATACAATCACAAGGAGAGTTAGCAGAATTGATAACAATCACAAGGGTTGGTGTCTTCTGCAGGCATCCTGAAAGTAATCACAGATATGTTTCTGCCTCATCTGAATGAGTCCCAGCTGGAGGAAGAGTGCTTCTCCAAGGTTTTACCTAAGGTGAACATTTCTTGTCTCCCTGCAGAACGTAACAAGAACCTGGTTACATTATGGTGATAAAAGAACTCACCATAAAACTCATCTGCCACTTTGCCAATTTTTCACAGGCAGCAAAGATCTTCAGTAATTTAATGGAAGAGATTTCAAGCCAAGTAGGAGTACTGTCCAGTCAGAACTCAGAGCTGCGTGCCTTTCTTAGGAATACTCTACAGGTAACTGATGCGTTGGGGTTGGTTTGTTTCTGTATTACTGGGGCAGTATAACCCCTGGGATGTGTAATGGATGTTACTCTGTGCCGGGCAAGTAGATAATTTTGTGGCATGGTTCAGGAAAAGCATTGCACTTACATGTAAAATTGTGTAACATCCTACCCACCATGCTGGAATGCTGCATCATATTTTGTAATGTGTAGTGTAGAGTGAATGTTGTAATGCAACAGGAGGTTTCTATTTCATGTATTAACTGGTGTATCTCAATTGGATTGGCTAGTCTGGTATTTAAGCAAGCCCAAACAACTTGTTTTTAAACCCCACAGATCATGGTACAAATACTGGAAGCTCTGTCTGGCTGTGTTCGACACCTGTGCTCTTTGGAGAACACTCCAGCGCTAGAGAACTTTCGCTCATTACCTTCCTGCATTTTGAAGGTTCTGAAGGACACCTTTCAACACTGTAAGGTAATAGGCCACTGAGAAATCTGACTTAGCGTTTGTTTATTTAGCAGAGCCCTTATCAGGATGACTTAGTCTTTACACATTATGTTTCCATATCCATCTGTACGGCACGGTATTTTCTGAAATTCTTTTAGGTAAATATCTGCCCAAGCTCAATGAATGATGTGTTCCGCTCTGGATTTAAACTGACAAACTGGTTACAGTCTCAGTCATACAATGCACATGTCACTCAAATCTCTTTGGTCCATATTACATGGCAATCTGTGTTTGACCCCCCCTGTCCCTCAAACCCTCCTTTTCCAGGAAAGTGAAGCTGTTTACAATGGGCGTTTGTCTCTGGTCACTGATCTGCTACAAGCCCTGTTTAAAGAAGCATACTCTCTTCAGAAGGGCCTGATGGAAATACTGGACAGGATAGCCTTAGAAAACACAGCTTCTGAGGAGCACATCTCTGACATTGTGACAGGTGAGTCTGTGAAGACAGACTAGAGTAGTGATAACTGCTGTCTCATATAACACACATTAAGAGTACCTTGCATTTTTCCCCTGCTATTTAATAGATCGGGGGTTGATACTTCCAGTCTTTGAGGGTCATCTCTTAACTCTTGTAATTATTTGATTGAGAACTCATTTGTCCTTTAACCATGTGTTGATCAGTCGCTAATGAAAAGGTCACTCATCAGGACTCTAGACTCTAGACAGTGTTGCCTAGAATTAGTTCCTCATTGTTAGCCTGTTTATTCTTTTTGCCAGCACTATGCCCTCCCATCTCCATAATTGGCATGCTAATCTCTATTTTAGCAATCTCTGAATAATGCTGTGTTTGTCTTCTGCAGTGATTCATAGTCTCCTGGATATATGCTCTGTAATATCAAACCTGGACATCGCCTTGCATGCCAACACATGGAAGTTTATTATTAAGTAAGTGTACAACCAATTATATTGCATCTTTGGTATTCATACTGCATTGGGGTGACCTGTTTAATTGTTATAAAAACCTGAAGCACAAGTGCATGCAATGTTGACCCTTCCCTTGCCTTTTTGGATCCTACTAACAGGAACATAGCTGGTGTCTGTTTTCTTGTAATGTATTATATTGTCTACTGTATTCTTTGTCTCGCAAAATAATCAAAAATATGACCAGGTTAATGCTCAGCCAGGTGCTCAAGCATTTAGCACCTCCCCCTGGTGGGCTAGCATAGTCACAGCGTTATTCGCCACATATAAGATTTTGCACAGAGCAATGGCTGATGGGATATCATTGCAGGCAAAGCGTGAAGTACCAGGGTCTGGTGGAGGAGCAGCTCCGTCATGGTGACATTGTGTCCTGTCTGTGTGACGACCTGTTGGCTGCTTTTCACACGTGTCTGGAGCTCGCTGAGCAGTCTGTGCTGCAGGTACGAACATCCAAGACCGCTGCAAAAAAAACAAAAAAAAAAAAAAAACATTATTGCATCATTGACATCCACTACTTTCCATGTGTTCCATTGAGAAGCCCATTGCCTGATCAGGGAGCAGTCTTAACGTAAGAGCAGGGACTCCCAAGAAAGTAAAGAGGTTGTGAAACAATATGGGTTCTCAGCACTTTGTAATTTTACTGAATGTCATCCACAACTGTGATATTTGCTGCCTTGTGAAGTGCTCTAAGGTGTTCTCTGTTGTCTTCCAAAGGAGAGTCTGCAGAATCCTGAATACAGGTTGTTCCAGAAAACAACAAAGATGTGTAGGTTTTTTGCCAACACATTAGTTCACTACGTAAAGGTAATAAAATGAAAGGGTTTTAAATTCAACATATTTATATCCCTGTGGTCATTGTAACCTTAACATAATACAGATAAGACGGTGCACAGAATATTGTAATTAAACTTGGAGAATTTCTGTATTCATTTTTCAAATGCCTTAGGCTTAAATATTCAGAACGACTAAAATGATCTATTTAGATGAGAGCAGTACATTTGCTCTAATTTGTCTCACTGGAGTGATTTAGTAATGGTACAGTGATGCATCTGTCAATTGCTTGTTTGTGTAAATATCTCAACTAAAAGACAGTTTGCACAGTGTGTCTTTTTAATAATGTTTCATAAAAACAAAGGCACAGTTTAATGAGATATTTCCAGTTTGATTAAGGAAGCATCACAAATCACCTGTGTTAGGGCAGGAAAAATATTTGTTGAATTCCTCCACTCTTCTTTGTTATTCGATTCTAACAGCTTTGTCTCCTATAGGAATTTAAAGCTTTTCTGGCCAAGTCTTGCAGCCAGCTTCACCATCTATACCTTCAGATATTCAGGTGATTTAATAGTTACCTCAAGGAAACTGATTTCTCTCTCTGGATCAATTTCAGTTGAGCTTAACTGTAGCAGCTGTAGCTGAACTAACTTGTACTACAGCGCTGTTGAAATAATAATGCATTTTTTCATTTGTGCTTAACATCTAAAACATAGACAACTCTTGTCCCACAGGGCTAAAGGGACAGGTTATTTTTCTCCTGTTATTGAATTATTTTAGTTGCTGATTGGTCGGTGTTCAGTTTAAGTTTAAGATGATTAGTCCTAAGTCAATTGCTGATTAGATAAAAGGGGAAGTTATAATGTATGATTCCCCCTCTTGAAACACTTTAGCTGTCTGTAACCTGTAGATTGCTGTTAGATTCTTTGATGCCTTACAGTGAACAGTGTTGGTCTTACAGATTTCTATAAGAGTTCAACTGCTGTACTCTGCTCTGCAGCAAGTTCCCCCCCAGCCTCTGGTCTCCGTCCGTTTCCGCCGCCCACTACAACGAGCTGAACGGCGCGGTGCTGGTCGCCATGGACGCTCTCGTCAGCCAGCTGCTGGCCTTCGGACCCTTCGCCGAGGCTGTGCTGGCAGAGAAACAGCGTGAGTCTATTTCCAGGCAGTGATGGATGGGGGTGACAGCTCCTTTCAGCATAGGCTGCTTATGCAACTGCTTTTGTGGTTGAACAGAATGGTATCTGTCCCATACAGCACAGCTTCGCTCAGCCCCCCATGCCTTTTCCTCTCCTTGATATCAAAGGCTGTCTGTGTACTGTATGCATTTTTACTGTATGGACTAAATTAATTAGGGTTATAGCTTATATTACCCCATTAGTATGGCTTTGCATTCATTATGATGTTTTCCTGTTTGTTTTTTTTGTTTTTTATTAATCCAGAGTCCAGTCCAGAGCTCGTGTTTCCTCACTGCCTCCTGCTTGTGAACATCACAGGCAAGCTCCTCTCGCAGCCAGAGGAAGTGCTTCGCCTGTGGTGTGAAGGCAGCCGGTTCCCAGAGGAGACGCCGAAGTACGAATCCGCGCGCCAGGCATGCCACTCGGCCCCGCTGTACATGCCCCCCTGTAAACCAGATGGTCGCTAACCCCTGCTCTGGTCCTGCTCTCTGTGTCCCGCCGGCCTTGCCAGGCTGTCTGTCTTCCAGGCCCTGTTCCAGAGTTTTCGGGCGTGCTCCGCGGAGAGGGCCCTGCCAGTGCTGGTGCCGGGGCTGATGATGAACGGGCAGGCCCAGGGCCGTGTCACCCTTCATCAGCACGTCTGCGTGCAGCTGTCGGCCTTTGTCGCTGCGCTGCCTGCCGCACACTTCCCCCAGCTGGTGAGGCCATTTTCCTTTTTTGGCTCACCTGCTTTCGGTTTCCTGCAGCAACTCGGCGAGCTCATTTTGCGAGTCCGTGGTAGAACAGCTGAGATGAGAAGGGACAAGGAAAGAATGAGGACTCGGACAAGAGAGCAAAAGGGCATGAGGCCTTCAGAGGCTGACCGGGCTTGTGTGGCTCGTTCTGAAATGCCCTTTGCTTGGAGATCAGTGTTATTGAGTGGCGTCCAGTCACAGTCTCACTGGGCTTCTCTTCTCTGCTCAGGAGCGCTCCCTGCTGGAGGCACTGCTTCAGCCAGACACTCAGACCGCTCTTCTGGCGACTGACATCTGGTGCTTCCTGGCGCGGTGAGCTTTGCCTTAAACAGAAAACACCTACACGTGCGTCAGACAAGAGAGAGCTGCATGTGTACAAATAAGAGACATGAGTAAATTCATGAAAGGATGATTAGGGTATTTATCAAAAAAGAAGCTCTGAAGAGGAACTCTGAACCGCACTGCCATAATTCAAGACAGGTGTCAGCTTGTGTTATGGCTATTTACAGATGTGCGGTGCAAATTTATCTTGTGAAAAAATGTTGTTTTTTATTGACCTCTTAAGTGCTCTACAATGGGTTTAACAGTGCGTTTACATTTTATTTTTCAAATAATTAGTCAAGATTATTAAAATGTTACATTTCAAAATTATTTTAACAGTAGCTTCCTCCAGTTGCATTAGAACAGACACACTCTGACCTTAAAAAGAGTTAGTTGTGACTTTTGCACACATTGTAGACTGTTGCTACATCACTGCTTACCTCTTTGGATTCCTTTTCTTGTTCTTTCTGAACTGCAGTGGGCACTGATAGGCATTCTCTTTTACAGCTATGGAACAGCAGAATTGTGTCTACATCATGTGGTCCTCACAGCTCATCTGGTGAGAAAGAATGCATTATGTAGATGACCTTTTCTGAATATCTCCAAAACTAAAGCTCTCTGGGAGAGACACAGGAGGGTTCTTCACGCTAATTCAGAGCCTGGCCTCTTAGAGACTCCCTGCCAAAGGTGACAATTAGCGGCAGTTAATCTGGGATCAGACACCTGTCCATTACATGGAGGGCGCTGACCCCCGGCACACACACCCCTCCACGCCACCCTGTGTCACTGCCAGATCGACCTTTTTCCAAATTATCTGCATGAAGGGACTGATTCTCTGCAAAGTCAGACATTTACACAAATTCAACACCTGTAACGCATGGCTGAATCATGTAATGTAACGAACAGGAAAAAAGCAGACATTTTAACATGATGTGACCTGATAGATGTAAATTATAAGGGGGAAATGCACACAGACCAGTTTTCAAGCAATATGTTTTCTAGGTAATTAATTTGTGAAACCAGATGAATAAGTGCTTCCTGAGGAGCAGTTTGCTATATGGGTATATTACCTGCCAGTAACTCTAACACCTGTTCTTTACAACAGATCAAATCCTGTCCAGGGGAATGCTACCAGCTGACCCACCTGGCTATTTTGCTTAGGCGAATGATGTTCCTGATGACACCCAACCACCAGGTCAGGGGCGAGCCAGAGATTAGTCATCATTCTCAAGAGACTGTAAAATAATGCAAGTGTGCATCCGTATTCCTATTTCGGGATACATCCCTATATCCCCGCTGGTGGAACGAGGTACCTTATGGCATAAGAGCAGGGGCGTCCCTCTCTATCTTCAAGAACCTCTTGAAGACCCAGCTCTTCCGAGAGCACCTCCTCTCCTAAACACTTCTAACAACTCTAACACAATTCCATCTCTGCGCACTTTTTGCCTCGCACTTCTTTCTCCTGTCACTATTTGTTTGTCTCCTCTGCCTGTCTATCCTTGTGTTTTCACCTTGTTTACCTTTGTTTTCTACTTTCCTCAACTTATTTAGTTGAGTTTAGTTGTTTAGGTTGCACTTAAAGCTTACTCTAAGGTCTCCTACACTACTGTAGCTTGCTTGCTTTTCCTCACTTGTAAGTCGCTTTGGATGAAAGCGTCTGCCAAATGACCTAAATGTAAATGTAAATCCTGATTCTGAAGAACTTGTCTGTGTGGGGGCAGTCAGGTGGAGATGGTGGAGACGTTCCCCCCCAGGCTGGAAGAGAACCATCCGGTGTGGCGCCATGTCCTCCTCAGGGCTCTCTCGCAGGACGTCCGTCGGCGGGTGGAGGAAGACATTGTGAGCTCGGCGAGCGCTGTGGTGACCAGCTGGCTGGAGAAGGGCTGCAGGCTCGGGGGGCTGGACAGAGTGGTGAGGACACCGGGCCGGGGCCATGCTCAAGGTCGTACGACCCTGAACAAGCATAGGAAGTGTCCGTGTTGGCCAAGGGCCACAGTGCTACAATAGCGCAGTGATACCGTCACCTTGGTCCTGCCCTTGAACAAGTTAGCAAGAAGTAAACAGGCTCATTTGTAGACCAGGACTGTCTTATAAACTGCGTAGCATTGCAATACCCAAGGACCTGACCCTGAAAGTGCTGAGGAAGAATAGAGATGTGCCCATGCACATGTTCCCATGGCCGTTTGCAAACCGGAGGATGAAGAGGTCATTCATATCTGACTGGGAACAAGTCTGAGTGTAAAAGCTTATGCAGACATTTTCCTCTATTCATAGAGCTATTTTAGGATAGCTTCAGCTAGGCTTTGGCCTATAAATGATCACATTTTAAAGTTCACTCTTTTATCTTAAACGTCAGTTAAAAACAATGAACAAACAAAAAAAAAACAGATTAGCCTTGACATATGTAAATTGAATGCATGTATTATGCGTTTTCATTATGCTTGTACTGCAGCTCAACTGTACTGATGGGATGCTTGTTTCCGTTAGAATGTGGCACTGTCCTCCTCACTGGCTGTAGTTCGAAGCGAAGCTCCGGATTCAGAGTGTGTGTCCGCCGTCTTGAGACTGGTCACACAGCTGTGGCCTCGCATGTGTCCACACCAGGTAAGGCAGGAAACAGGTGCACCATCGCGACACAACGGCGCAAGATTTTATGTAAATTCCGAAAACAAAGCATGCACTTGCTCACTTGGGACGTTGAAATGAGTGCGCGTGTCTTTGATGCAATGCCAGAACAGATTGGGTTTGGTCTGAGTAACATGCGGTTTGGATCATTGTTTTATGGACTATATTTCAGGTGCAAACTTACCCGGCAGTTCGGTGCACTCTCTGTCTGGTCCTCAGTATCTCTGCTGTTCTCGTGCAGAGAGTGGACTCCCACATCATCTGCCAGGTACCTGCTCAGTCTGTCCTCACGACGTCGATTTCACGGTCAATCATTTCACTACCTGCTCTAGCTGTGAGAGCCTCATCGTGCATAAGAGGAAACGGCAGTGTTTTCACTGCAATACATCACTGATTTTCATTTCAGGCTCTGATGTGTCTGAGCTCCCTGCTGTCAGACAAGTGTCCTGATGATGTTGTGCTGGCAGCACTGGACTTTTTGGCATCCATGGGGAAGCTGTTTATTCCTCCAGAAATTCAGGTATATCTACAATTTACACTGATTCATTTCAGTCATTTAAATACCTCAGTTTGGTACATCATATAAAAACCAAAAATTATATTGGGAAAATCACACCAGCTGGACCTTTCTGTGGGCCAAATCATTAACTGCTTTAAAACAGGAGTCTATTTCTGTTTGATGAGTGGAGTGTCTTGTCCCACAGAGCCAGGTCTTGCCTAAAATCTGCAGCCTCTTCAGTGTCCTGCTGGCCCAGGAGTCTTGGATTCTCTACCAGCACTCTCTAGAGGCCTTCTCCCTATTTGCAGAGGTGAGCCTCAGCACATTCCCATTACACTGTAGAAAATCTGTACAATGGTCGATGTGAAAAGTGACGTTGTCCTGTCAGTCTTATTTCACTGAATTATTTGGGGGCTCCAAGGAAAACAGCATAAAACTTGTCTTGATTTTTTTTTTTTATTTGTTCGACTTATTAGGCGACTAATCATGAAGAAGTGATCTCCCAGAGTTTGTCATCAGAAGAAACGAAAAATAAAGTTGTGAAATTCCTTAGCAAGGTAAACTAAAAGTCCGGAATGGGAAACTCTTACAATTACCAGTAAAGAAGAATGTAATAGAGGCCTATCTTTTGATCTGCAGACCGTTGATGTGCACGAAACAGAGCAACAACGACTTGAGAGGGTAAAAATGGAGAGGTCCATTTTTGAAAGACACAACGACAGACTGGAAGCTGATGGAGAGGAGTCTACAGCTGACTTACAGGTGGGCCTTTCGTACCTTCATTAAGTGGACATTGTGTTGTATATTTATGAAGGTAAGGTGGTATGGTATACACATTCAAGAGATACTTGTGGATGTATTATATATACCTACAGAAGATTTTAGGCAAGACTACTGGAGGTTGGTGTTACACAGGCTATGTGAGAAAACGTTTGTCTTTCCTTCTCAGCCATGTCCAAAACGAGCCCGACAGGAGACGAGCGAAGAGGAAGAGTGTGAGAAATATCTCCAGACAGCGGAAAACGCTCTGAAAACACTACAGGCCTTGACTGAAAAAAGTCCCCCGCCACAATGGGTGACGGCCAGGCTCTGGGAGCTGCAGGCACTGATAACCCGAATCAACACAGCCAAGCCCCCAAGAACATAGCACTGCCGTGGAAGCGGGGAAAAACGTCCCACTGTACTGTACATTCTCTTGTTTTTATGAAGTAAGCTCAATTGTGTTCCTTTTCATCAAGGCTGTTCTGTGATATATCAGTCCTTGCATGTGTGTCACAAATGCTGTTTATATGGCAAGGGTCAACACATGGTCACAAAACAATGTCCTTTGATATCTTATTAAACTTTAACATTTGAAAATTATAGTGCTCTTAACGGGTCTTTTAATAGTGTAATTTGTTCCTGTGTTTTGTTCAGCGTCAAATTCCCAACCAACTGGACATTATTATTTCCAAGATGTTTCTGTTAAAGTCTTAGCTAAATACCACTAGTGTGATAATCAAACAAGATCAGCAAGCAATTCTGTAAACAGTCTTCTATTCATTTAGGTTTTTATGCATGTCTTTAACAGAAATGTAGGCTAATTGCTCTCAGCAGTTGGAAAGCACTGTAGTCTTGTCAAACATTAACAAGTGTCTGGAATATTCAATGGGTCTGTGTGTCAAGTACAAGAAGTAATACAGTGGAGTCAAATAATGATTTATTCCATCAGCAGCTGTTAATACAAATAAATTATACGTCTACCATCTCCCCAAATTAAAGGTATAATTGTTTCACTTTGTACAAGGCAAAGTGTCCTCATAAGGCCTGTTCTTACAGTATAGTGATGAAAAATTAAACCTATGGCACATCCTAGCCTTGAAAATCTACCACAGTATCGGTTCATTGTCTCCACATTTAAATCCTGATCCAACAACCAAAGCTGTCTACTAAATTGTGTTGCAAGATTTGGCAAAGTAAGTTAAGCGTGTCCAGTCAAGCTGAAACATTACCCAGTAAGTGTGGCCTCTTACAAGAAAAACGATCACCGTAAACATTTTGTCTGAAGAACAACCAAAAAGATGCTAGTTCAATTTGTAAGCTTAAAAACTGCAGAGATAAAACGATCAATAGAAAACATCTCTAGATATCAATATCTGAAATCGCCTTTTTCACATGATTTCAGAGATAACATGACAAAATTAACCCTAATGCATGGAAAGTGAAGACAATTCCCCCGCGCTCCGATTGGCCTGTTTGGGGGGTCGTAAGCCATGTGCCGTGTCCTGCATCTACTCAATGGCTCAGAGCAGACTGTTCCAGTTTGTCACCAGGTGTTCTCGTCGTCCCAGTTCAGGTCATCGCCATCACCCCAGCCTTCTGCTTCGGTCTGCAACAACCAAGCGCACCAGGTGAGAACCACTGAAACATGAACACAGCCTAAACACAGCCTACAGTAAATGAACATGCCAGTGCTGCTCTAAATGAAACCTGGAGAGATTCTTTCATTTTTGCAAAGCTCAGTTTCCAGTGACACTTACTTCTGCCACGTCAGCTGCGGCGAACTTTGCTGTGAGTGTTTGCGTGTCTATTGATTGATCCAGCTCTGTGGGTTCAGGGTGTTCAGAAGGTGCAACTGTAAATAGGCCGGTATTGGCAACAGTCCTTTCAGAGGGCAGCAACAACGCTGCAGAGGACAACTTAATGTCTGGGACCATGTCTGCAAAGAAGTCCAGCTCAGGGTCTTTCTGTGGCTTCTTTTTCACTTCAATCGTGAATTCCTCCCCCAAAACCCCGCTTCCTGCACCTTTTCGTGTGTCATTTGGCTTGGCAGAGTCTAATGATTTGTTTGGTTTCAAATCGCCCTCCTGGTCCCAGCTATTGTCCCATGTGGTGGGCTTTCTCTCTGTTGCAGTTTTAGAGACAGAAGACAGCTTCAGGGCTTTGGAAGGCTTTGCTGCTTCTGGTACAGTGCTCATTCCAGAGCCTTCATGCAATGGTATCCCAGAGTCCCAGGCTGATGTAGTAGGGGACTGATCTGAGGTCAGTTCAGAGTCGTCAAAATCATCCCACGGCTCCTCTTTCACATGAGACACGGCAGGGGTATTGCTGTTGGCTCTTTCCTGCTTCTCTGCAGGTTTAATATAGATCTGCACAGGCTGATCTTTGTCCTTTTCCACCTCGTCTGTGTCACTCCAGTCTGGCCATTCCTCAGATTGTCGGTCAGGCTTGTCCAGCCTTTTTAAACTGTAGGCCTCTCCCCCAGCCAGAGCAGATTCTTTTCCCTCGCTGAATCCATTCAGTGGTAAAGTCATGTCTTTCTTCATTACTGAGACTGTAAAAGGAACAGACAAATTGCAAAATTAATGACAGTACAGATTTTTATCTTCTCAAGACAATATCTTCCCAAATACCTTGTACATGAATCAGATTCATAAAGACCCAATTTTCCAATTAGATTTAGCAAAAAAAAAAAAAAAAAGGACAGTGAGATGCCCACTTCCAGATCTGCCTTTGCTCAGTACCTGACTTTTTTGCTGGTGCATGCTCTCCAGAAGAGAAAGAGTCCATGTTCTCTAGGACCACCTCTCTGCTTCCAGAGGGCTTAGGGAAGAGCTTAAGGATTTTAGGTGGCTGAGACATTTGTGGCTGTATAGTGTCAACGATGTGAATGGGAGAGCCTACAGAGAAAGAATACCTCTGTAAACATTCCACTAAAAACACAAGAAATGAGCCGAAATGTGATGCGAAATGTTTCAAAGTACCAAAACTGCTTACTTTCTGGTGTGACCTCAGTCGACTTAGTGAAGTTTGGGGTTGTCCGTTTGAACACCTTAGCTCTTTCTCCACCTACCACAACCTGTGCTCCAAGTAGAGGAACCAGAACCGCTAGGCTCTGCAGCGTCATGGCAACTAGCGAATCATTTGTGTCTCTCATTCCAAGTAAAATCTGTTGGAACGAGAAAAAGCTATCATTGATGCAGGTAAACTAAAAGTCCCAATTTCAGAACCATTTCTGAAATTACATGCTTATGATAATGGCCCATGAAATTAATGTGAGTATCAAATATCCATTTGTCTGGAAACAGCACAGCATTCTTACGTGACAGGCAGGGGTGATCAGCCGTAAAAATATGACAGAAAAATATAACAGATTATGGGTCCGTTGTGGGTACTGTAATATGCAATGTAACACACACAGAGGTGAAGGAAAAGTATTCCCAGAATCTCACCTGAGGTAGTATCTGATTCTTCAGTTCATCATGAGAGAAAAGGTCAGCATAGGCCTCAATGTGGGAGAGCAGCACCATTCTGACGTGCTCTTCATTAACTTTGAACAGCTTCAGTAGGTGAGGGGTCACATATTTACGGTAGAGGGGCACAGAGAGGAGACAGTCCTCACTGCTGCCACTCGAATCTGACCGGAAACCCAAGAAAAGGCAATTAAAGAAAAGCAACTTCATGACTGTCACCATATACAAACACGAAGACAAGGGCTTTTCCTCAGTTCCTTAAACAGTACAATATCAATATTTTGTCCCAAGTGACAGTAAGTCGAAAGTTAGAATCTTCACTGTAAGCAAAATGCTTAGATTCCAACTATAACTTTGGCCATTTCTAACATGCAAAATGGAATATAACCGTTATTATTCATTATGTTTTCTTGGCATGGCATGTTTGCAATATTACTGTTGAAGACAGGGTCCAGATGTAGGGTTTGACAGAGATTATTCCAAAAGAAAAATCCATTGTGGTGTACCGCAGATATTACTATTACCCTTCTTTGGCCTGAGGAGATATGGGAGGAAGCTTTTTATGGCTGTGGGTTCTGCGAACACCAGAGAGTTGAGGAGTTTGGGGACAAGACGAGCTGCGATCAGCTCCTCAGGAAGACTCTGAACCCGGTCTAGGAGAAACCTGCAGGGACAGCCCCACATCGGCACTGAAGCATGCATTTCTAACAGCCTCACCAGTTTACCCTTGTGAATTTGTCTTCATATTCAAATTAAATATCTAGTTACATTAACGCTAATCCCAGCAATCATTTTAGATCTTTTAGATTTAATACTAAAAATTAAACCTTTAGATTTAAGTACTGAAAAAATAACATACACTTAAGCTCGCTTGTGAGCTGTTAAGATTTCAACATACAAAGATGACAATATGGGGGCTTACTTGAAGAATTCATTCTTCTCTTCTTCAGTTTTCAGAGTCAAGCTCTTCAGAAAATTTACTATTTCAAGAAAGTCATTCCTGTTAAAACAAAAACATACAACCAATATTAAAACTTTATAGATGAAACAACAGAGGTAACAGGACAAGTAAATTTAAAACTGACGTAGTCAAAGGTCAGAGCAATTTAACTGAAGCATAACTAATGCATGTGAGAGGAAAATGCTCTGCACAGGCTACATTCACAGGAGCGCACCTGAAAAACTCGTGGGTCAGCAGAGTGCTGAGAGATGGGCGAGAGAGGGGGTCGGGGTTCAGAAGGCTCTCATGCAGGGTGCACTTCAAACTCTCAGACAGCTCCTCAGAGACTACAGTACGGAAGGACAAAAACAGAAGACGGGTCAGCTCATCAATTCGTCTGCGATACAATGATATTGACTATTTGGCACAATTACTCTTGCATATAAACGATGCCTTTCTAGGCAGATCTTCCTGTTTTAAGTCATAGTTTTGGAATGTCATCTTCAAACTACATGATATTCTTTTACTGATCATAAGTAGTGGGATCAGAGGGAGGAGTTCCTTGGGATAAGGTGGGAGGAAATGACATTTAAATATTTAACTTACCATAACCACTCAGGAGAGGGATAAAGGTTTCCACCATCACTCCAAAGGAAAAGGTATCTCTTGAATGCCCATATTTGTCTGGTAGTGTTTTAAAGCTTTCAACCTACAATGAAGTAATATATGTGAATCTATTTTTTAATTATTTTATTTTAATAACATGACTTAAGAAAACACCATTAGAGGAGTCCTCTACTTACCCTTTCCTCAGGTGGAACTGCACTTTTCTCTCTCACCGTCTGAATGCTTCTAAGGAACTATTAGCATAAAGAAAACATTGCATTTGTCTGCCAATGAAACATGCTCAATGACTTTTAATAAAATTACTGAGGTGAACAACTGAACAATAACACAGATTCTTCCTATCAAGTTAAAGTGCTTCAAATTACATTTTTTAATGATTATGAAATACACTTTTCGGTCATTTACACATTACTTGAGACTCTTTGCAATGTTCCGAGTATAAATTTTTATTCAATGTAAATCTATCACCTCAGGAGTTGCTTCAGAAAACTTGCAGACCGTCTCCATTCCCCCAAGTTTCCAATGGCCATCTTCACTAACAAACACTGATGACATGCAGACGTTGTTGTGGCTTGACTTCCCCTGAGGCAGAGAGATAAGGGATTGTATATTCTTGTTATTTCCAAGACTAAATGGTAGTAATGAGTAGAGGTAACATATAAGAAATGTATTTTGATTCTGAAGAGTAATATCGCAAAGCCAAGGTCCAAACACAACACAATACAGGGGTACAGTACAATACAGGGGTAATACTGATGACATTAATGAAGTCAAACCACTCTCATCCATATTTTTTTTGTTGAGAAATAGTTTCTCTGTGAAATCTTTTTGTCCACTGTTAGGGAACGCTTCTGTAAAGCTGGCTGTTCAAAAGAGCTGGGTACCCACTCTGTCGTGAAGGAAGACCAGGGCTTGCAGGAGGTCGTAGATTCCAGCACAGATCTCCTCAGGGGAAAGATTCTCCAGCAGCAGCTCCAGGGGCTGCACACGCTCCGTAACCAGGTGGATTCCTCCATCCTGAACCGAGCAGGACAGAAAACGCAGCAAGCACGGGTGCCGCAGGGTCTTCAGGTGCTGAAGGAGAGGGACACGCAAAGTTAGACCATGACAGGTCACAAGCAGGGCTCATTGGCCTAGGGGTATGATTCTTGCTTAGGGTGTGAGATGCCTCAGGTTCAAATACCAGATGAGCCCTTTTTTCACAACATTGAGTTAGCAAATCTCGAATGAAACTGCATGAGCTTTGCTTGATCTCTATTCTTAATTACATGACAATTTTGTATCCTTGGGCAAAGTACTGAACCCACAATTTCCTCAGTTAATATCCAGCTGTATAAATGGATAACATGTCAACAAAAAAACTAACCTATGTAAGTCATTCTAGATGAGAGTCTGCTAAATGACAATAATGTAATGTAATGTCACATGTGGAGTAGATCTGCTGCAGAAGCACAAAAGCCACAATCATCATCCAATTGTTACATAACTTGAATAATTGTAATATACTAACCAAAAACTTTTCCCAGCCTCAGAGATTAACACCAATCACTTCCACATCCTCAACAGGACGACACAGCACGATTCATTCCAGGGTACTAAAGCAGCAATTTTATGACATGTAATGCAACAAGCAACAGCAGCGTCTCCTTTAAAGCCTGGTTACCTTTGCCGCTTTGCTGACTTTGTCTTCATTGCCCTGTTTGTGAACAAACACGGATGCAGGCTTGCCGTCCTGGAGCTGGGCGGAGTACATGGTGAGGCCTGAGGGGAGGGTGAGAAGGGGCTCCTCCAAGGTGCAGCTCCTCACGGCGCTGCTCTCCGCTCCCATGATCACCCTGGAGGCGCTGCGATATTGGACCCAGGAGATGACAAGGCCACCCTTCATAAAGCATATCATAACTTATAATACCATGCGGACGTAAACACGGTATAAGGACCAAGTACTGTTGCATTTGATAACATTCACTCAGGCTCTAGACTCTTTATGTATACTTCTGTGACAATCTTGCATTGTGCTTCCATTGCAACGATAATCACACCGTAAACAAATGTTTCTATGATAATCTCAATGTAAAGAATAAATATATATTTATTTTGTACATGTGAACATCAAAATACGGTACACTTCGGCAGACGTCGGTCATTCTGGTAAATTTTTGAGGTATACATACTTTCTAGCTAAACACACGTGTTCATGTTAAACAGAAGCTACAAACATTTCATTGTGAATTCGTGCATTTTTCAGCTAGATAATTTCAACATGTGTCTGGCTAATTAGCTGTCCTCATGATTGGAGGAAACGAAATGCAGCTGGCTCACTGGTAACTTGCTAACGTTGGCGTCCTCTCGGGCTACTTACTAGTGTTGCAAACTTAGGTCGCCAAATACCTTAGTTAGGAAACTGCATTTGCTAACAACCTAACTGGTGTGATTGTGAAAATATTGCTTATCATAAGTAGGGATAACTAGCTAACGTTAACTAGCTAGAAAGCAAAAACAGGTCATCGTTTCAGGAAGCTAACGCTAGCTATCTCTGCTCATGACATGAGCCTGACATGAGTCCAAGAAGAAACATTTCAGCTAGCTAGCTAACTCAATATCTTGCACTGTTGCCAACGGAATATGGTACAGTAATGTTGGCTCCGTGCATTATTACTCAGAGCTACTCTACGCATTTCTCAAAATCGACGTGTCACATCAGGGTTTACCTGCGCAGTGGTATGTCACTTCTATTTGAGGTGTGCTGGCTAGCAAGCTAGCTTGTTAGCTAGCTAGCCATTGATGGCGACTTGGCTTTTCAAGTTTCACGCAGCGATTACACGGCTTGATGCCTATGCCTGCTAGCTAAATGATACGTCCAATGACTAAAAGATATGGGGATATCTGCATTCCAGTCAATGCCAATGGATGTGCAAAGAGTCCATTTTCACTATTAACATCGCGCTAACACCAGGCTTCCTGTATCTTGCGTGTAAACACCGGTTTTTCCTGTCACGGATTTGGAATGGGCCATTATAAATCAGGGGATACATACACAGTACAGAAGCCGAGACGTCCAGTTAAACGTCAATTTAGGAGCGAGTTTTACATTGTAAAAATTACTCATTGGTTGTATTTTTTCATATTTAAGTTACAACTTCCGTGTATTTGCCCAATAAATTACGTGGACGTCGCTAGCTTGCGTACTCTACATTTGACTGTTATGGTCTCTTCCACGTAACCAGTTGGCCAGTGTGAAGCAACGCAGGGGTTGTGCATAGCGCTGCCTAGAGAACATTCAGCGATGTGCGGAAGGCCGAGTACAACGAAAGTCACCCAGTTTAGCTGGACTGCCTTAACTGAAGGCAATGCAATGTAACGTAATGCAAGTGCGACAGATTCCCGGGCACAACGTGCCATATCTGAAACTATAGGTAGTTAGCGAGTCATATACTACAAGCAGACTAAATTTGTTTGCCAACTAACATCCTCCGCGGCCTACCAACATTGAAGTAACCTTAAGTAACTCTGTGGCAACTTCATCGTGTACGATATTGCGTCAGAGAATGCGGGAGGATGACTTCTGACATATCACATCACATTATTATCATTTAGCAGACGCTCTTATCCAGAGCGACTCACATAGGTTACAATGTTTTACATGTTACCCATTTATACAGCTGGATATTTACTGATGTACCCTGCCTAAGACTACAACAGCAGTGCCCCAGGAGGGATCAGACCAGCAACCTCTCGGTTATGAGTCCTGCTCCTTACCACTGTGCTATACTGCTGCTCCAGTTAGTATTTTTATAGCTCCTACTCAGACATGGAGTATACTTGCATTTCATGTAGAAATGCACATGTACAAGACATTTCCATTCATGTTCTGGCACTTCTTATCAGAATTGCTGCAAGTTCTTCAAATGCTTAGATGTTTGTGCATTGCTGTTATCAGTGCAAAGCACATGTCAGATTGGACTGAGGTCTGGGAACTGAATATTGATTTTGTGCTCATTGCTATTGATTTTTGTGCTTAAACATTTCTTTGTGGATTTAGATTGTTGTCTTACTGGAATGTTAATTTTCAACCTCATCTGAGCTTCTTGGCAGAGGGAGGTACACATGTAGCCCAAATTCTTTATTGTGTACTGGGGTTCATGACAACCTTAACAAGGGCTCCACGACCTGTTAATGGAAGAAGCATTCAAAACATAATAACCGCCTACCCGTATTTCATCACAGACTGGGGTCTCTCTCAACATAAGCTTCTATTTTACACCAAACATTGCACTGATGAGCAGGTCAAAAAGCTCAGTTATTGCTTCCATATGACAATAAGACAATAATTGTCATTCAGATGTAATTTGCCAAATTAAAGGCTTCAAGGGAAATCTTTTTGTAGTAGGCCTTCAGAAGAGGCTTCTTCCTTACTACCTGGCCATAAATGCCACAGTCATGCAAGTGATTTAGAATAGTACTTTTTAACACTTTGTATCCTGAAGATACCACTTAGTTTTAGAGATCTCCAGCTGTTGTATATAGATTGACGGTTGCCTCCTAAATCACATGCTTTGTTGAAGAACAAAAAATTCAATATGTATTGAATTATATTTTTACTCATGTTTAATCAGGGTATTAATAAATATGGACAACTAGTCTTTGTTAGGGCATTTTATTATTTAGTTATTTTAAGGGCATATTTATGCTATGTTATGTTTTTAAGTTATTTTATTACATACTGTATTTCTAGCTTTTTAATTTTTTTGTACAAAACACATGTTCAGGGTATTTGCTATTGAATAAAATAAACTCTGTGGACATGTGTTCGAAGGAGGAGTCCTGGGTGTTGTTTTGGAGACATTACCTCATTACTAAAATGGCTCAGCAAATTGGGCAAATATTTTCCTCCTTGCGCTGAATCATGCACCAGTATCATCAAATGTTTTTTTTTTTTTTTTATCATGAGAGAACGTCTTACACAAACCATTGCCTCATTACATGGGTTAATATTGAAAGCATTTGCTTTTTCTGTTAGCAACAAGTAGAGTTTGGAATGGTTGCTGTGGTGGTCATAACCACAAGAGGCTTACTGATATTGGAGATGAATGGTTAAAAAACATTTCTGCAACACCCATGTCTACCAATATTTATTTTATTTTGAGACAGGGGAAATGAGGTTGCCATTCCAGACTATTCTACTGTATATTGTGCCTTTCATCTTTATGGTGTATATAACATCTGCTTTACACATAGACCAGAAAGAGCTGGGCTGATGGAGGTACCCTGTCAATATAAAACACAGAATGGTAAGTTACTTACTGGTGTCAGTTCTAGTGAATGCAAACAGTTATCATTGCATAATCACATATGAAAAAAAAAAAACTTGATTCCAGTAAATTATTGGCTTGGGGAACTAGTTTGAGGCGCCAATTTTGAAATAAACAGGATCAAACGAATTGTGGAATTTGAGCCATCATAACAAGACAATTATTTTTATATATACCCATTGAGTTAATGGGTGCTAATTGGGTGAAACTTAAAAAAAATCAATTTTAGGTCTGTCATGCATTGGAACATTTTGTTTTGGGCATTAAAAAGGCACTAGTCTCTTTAAACAGACGTGTTTTGATGTTTGGCCAGCTCTTGTGCAAAGCATGCAGGAGTGAAACCCGTGCAGTCTGGAATCTCTTCCTGCGTGTACATAAAAAGGTCTGTGCCTCTAGTGGGCGCATAATTTGTGGTTTAATTTGCTGGATTTTTTAATTAGAAAGACCTGCCCTGTCAGACAAATCCTTCCCCTTCACATCATATAAAAGCTGATACCCACCTAGGAAAAACTATGTGAGCTGGACAGGAGCTCTCTTTCCTAAGGTGGGTCATTTTCTTTGTTTCATTCACAAATCATTGATGTGGAATTTACTCTGTTTTACAGATATTTTGTATTTGGACTGAGAACAACCACATATTCAGAAATGCTATTAATATGTTTTATACTTTTGATTCTCTTTCTATTTTAAAATTATATTTTTCCATTCAGTTTGAAACAAACACAAGCAATGGCTGCTTCATCTATACTTGGTATCCTTCTGGCATTGTTCTGTGTTCTTCTCCCATTATGTTCTGCTCAAGGTAAGTTCAGTCACTGAGTATTTCACAGATGTGATTAATGAAGTGATGAAGTTTATTTCTAAGAGGACAGTGATGTTAAAATTATTTATGTATTTTTAAATAACATTAAGGGTCAGTAATAGCACAAATCAAAGTACTGATAAGCTTCTTACTTGGGACCGGACTTACAACAAAGCAGAACGTGCAGTCCACAGACTACTCATGTACTACTTACTGTGTGCATAATGGAAAATCATCAGCCACCAGCTGTCAGATGTTAAGAAAGCTTGGGGTTAATTCTGCTCAGTTGTGGTCTTGTTAATATTTTTTATTGTTGTGTATCCAAGTTACACTGAAGTCCAACTATCTTGGTAGATTTAAAAGTTTAAGTTTAGATCTAAAACTTTAGATTTAAAGTTACTTTGTACTGGACTGTATCTTATGGAGCTAAACAGACTCTTTTAAAGGAATTTATTATCCTCTCAACAGGAAGCTGCAGTGAGCGATGTGGAGAATCGTACCACAGAGGTCACATCTGCCAATGTGACTATGATTGTCTCATTCACAATGAGTGCTGCAAGGACTATGAATCCATGTGCACCACAAGTAAGGCCTTGATTATCTCCTTGATTTATTCTGTCATTGTGCCTGATGTACCTAAAGAGAAATACATAACATTCTTACAGTCTGTCTGTATGATAGTAGTGTAGTGAAGGGAGAGTAGTAGAAGTTAGCTGAGGTCTGTCACCTTTGTAAGTTCAACACATTCACTTCATAAACTTGAGTGATACTGCAAAAGGGATTGCAATAGAATAACATACAATATAAATCATAATGTCATGCTCTATGGTTTTAAGGATGAATAGGTGGGAAATTACTATTATTGGCTTTCCAGGTGACTCATGTAAAGGACGCTGTGGTGAATCCTTCATGCGGGGTAGGCCTTGCAGCTGCGATTCTGATTGCGTTCGCTATAACCAGTGCTGTCCTGATTATGAAAATCATTGTGGTAGAGGTAAGGCTTTTTCCATATTCCAGGTGAATTCTGTGGCTCCAAACTAATCACAATAATCTGCATGATTTTCACTTTCTGTTATCCCTCTGTATCCTGTACAAATTAGCCAGATAGTTGCATTACATTTTCATCAGCACCAACATGTTATTATACGTCATAATGCATACATATCGATCCTGCTGTCAGTAACGGTCAGGAAATTGTATGTATTTCCCAGACTGAAAATTTGTTGTTTTGACATCAACATTGTATGTCATTTCTGTGGGTATTAATCTTGAATCATTATTACAGAATCTACCACAAGACCTGCGAGCACAGCAGTCCCAGCAACAACGCTGAAAAGCCAAAATTCAAAGAAAAACAAGCCATCAGGTCTAACTTTAGTAAAAGCATGGCAACAAAATGAACAGTTACTACATTAAGGAGCTTTAATGTACTATCTATTTTGCATGTGTCTTTTAAAGATTATTCTGAATTAAACTTCTTTCTGAGAGCAGTCACTATCAATAAATGCTTGTTTGTTTAGAACTATTTTAAATGAATTGTTTTTTAGATTCACTAAAGAGCAAACGCATCAAGGAGCCGTCAGATGTGATGCCAGCTGCACACACTCAGAGCCCTGTCAGGATTAAGAATGAGGACATTAACCAAGGTAAACCCAAATGGAGGGGAACTGCATTCGCTCAAACAGTGCCCTGCAGTCAAAAAGCAAAATACTATCTTTGAGCATTTCTTGAAAATACTTTCACTCTGTGAATCACAAACATTAAAGGCACACATGACTTATTTCAAATTCATACAGAACCAAAAATGTGTATGCAGTCATACGGGAAAACAGTTGCATTATCTTTTTTCAGTAAAATGAAGTGTTATTTTAAATGATGTAATAAAATGGCCAGACAAGGCCAGACGTGTCGGGGAGTGAGCTTCCCAGATGTTCAGCCTGGTTGTCAGAATCATGGATATCGACTACGTTTCAGCATCAGGAAGCAAGGCAACCCACGTCTTTAGCCTGTGGGCCAAGGGAAATACAGGGAAATAATGTAATTTGGGAGCTGCACTTGAAAGGGACTCTGGGCTCAGTATCAATCAGAGAGGAATTTGAGGTGACTGACAGTGGCGGGTGGGGAATGAGTCACTGTGTAAGGGAGAACAGGAGGGGTTACTCCGGGAAGTGTTCAGAAGCTGACGTCTGTGGCTGCTAGGACCAAATTACTGTCTGAGACACGGGCAGGAGTCAAACTGACTCAAGGAAGGAAAGTTGTATGACTCCCTACTAATGTTATCGATTGCGACAAGTAAATTTGTGAATAATAACCCTTTCAAAACGAGGCAGGAAAGACTGACTGAGAAACTGAGAGGTATCTGAAACTGCCAAGAAATACTGTGAGTATGAAAAGATATAAATGAATAAATGTATTCTTGTTAATAATTATGTACCATCTTAGATCTATCAGAGAGTCTTCTCATTCCCCTGTCCACCCCTGCTGAACCGATACAGCAGGAAATGCAGAGAGATGGTGAGTACATGGGCTTGCAGGGGCAGTCCCTATCAGTCAGGTCAGAAGTAATTACCATTGTGTCCTGATTGTCACTTTCTCAGCCTCAGTGTTAAACTGAATACCCCATCCCATTGTGATTCCATTATTTCTCACAGAGGGTATAGATCAGACCCCCGATCAGGTTCCAGCTCCAGCGATTGAAACCGCTGACTCTGTGTCCACTCTGAGCCCGGAGAGCGTGAGTGGGCAAGAACCTTTACTGACCAACACAACCGAGGACAGGCCCACACCTGATGACGCTGAGACACCTCCAGACCCCGTACTGTCCAGCCTAGAAACACCTACGTCACAGGCAGAGCCAGAGGCATTTGCAGAGGAGATTCACACACTGGTCCCTGAGGAGCAGTTTCTGCCTTCCACCTCCACTGGTACTCCCACTGTGGATGAAAGCGACGATATCTCCATTGCAACACCAGCAATACCAGCCAGTGAGCCTCCCATTGAGATAACAGGTGACCGATATCTGTCTTGTTACAGAGGTATTTCACACATACCAAGATATGTGAATGTATTTAACCGGCTAACTCTTTCATTCATAATGACTCACAAGACCATAATCAGATCATAAAACCCGGTGTGTGCAGTAATGACATAGTTAATTAAAATAAATGAGCCCTTTTGTCCATTTTTTACAGACAATACTGATCCTGCTGCTTCATCAACTCCTGAAGGCCAGACAGATTCTAACACCAGTCTAGCATCGTCCATGATGCCAGTGACAGCACCTAATGGATTCTTGACCCCTCAGCCTACCCCTGAGTCTATGCAAGATCTTGCTGAGATGATGAACCCCAACACATCTTCAACCAGAGAGGACGAAGAAATCTCCCCTGTGGGTTCTGAAACCACCACTCAAATTGCCGAAGCCCCAGAGCCCCAGACCACAGCTACCACCTCTGAAGCAGACACACCTGCCCCCACTGATTCAGGAGAGGGCACACCCTCAGTTGGCCAGAGTTTAGGTGCATCTGCTGCCCCTGGCCTTACAGAGGGTACACCATCAGTCAGTCAGGACACAGACAGGCCTGCTGCTACTGCAGAGAGCTCACCATCAGCTAGCCAGAGCTCAGACATACCTTCCTCTACTGACAGCACCATCCCAACCTCACTTGACGAGACTTCTGCAGTTGCCAGAACCCCCTCCCAGAGCATGGAGGCGGATGGACCAAAAGTAGAGGGTGATGCCTCCACCAGCTCCCCCCCTCAGGTTAGCCTGTCCGTCACTCCGCAGGCTGAGACAGAGGCTCAGTCTGGCCCGGCGTCTCCTGGTGCGGCCACGGGAGCTGACACACTGTCTGCAGGCAATGACATCACCAGCACTGCTCAGCCTGGGGGCTCAACATCTGGACAAGCCACTGAGCTGCCACCCATACCTGCTGGTGAAGCTCAGGACTCTGACACGCCTGCCACCCTCTCAGGCAATACCCCCAGCGCCTCACTAAAGCCCAGTCTCCCCTCAGCGCGGCCGTCCAAGAAGCCCAGACCCAGCACTCTAACAGACATTGCTGAGGCACTAGCCACCAACAGCCCCAGTGACCATATAGCAGGTAGGAGCATCTGTTCATTTGCATGGTGTGCATTTTCATTTATTTCCATGCAATTACACTCTCGGAAGCAACACACTAAAGCCAATTTCTTTTTTTGCTGAAAAAAATGAAGGTTTAAAAAAAAATAGAAAAAACACCAATTGAGGTAAATATCCTGCTTCAGGAAAAATTGTCATTTACACACATCCACATGTAATCCAATTACCAGTACATCCAGTAATTGCTTTAGAATTACTTTGTGTTTTTTTCTGGGGATGTTTTTCCTCATTGGAAGCTTTTTCTCACTCTTTGCCCAGATGACAACAATGACACAAATCTCTGCAGTGGCAGGCCCGTCAATGGGTTAACCACACTTCGGAATGGAACAGTTGTTGTGTTCCGAGGTATGTCCTATTTCCTTACCTTATCTGCTTTGGTGAGCATTCAAGAATGATGATGCAACTGTCTAAGTCCTCCCCAACGTTACATAACTTTTTAATTTAGTCATTTATTTCTCAAGTTGTTTTTTATTCCATTTGGATTTTAGATGAAAGTAAATCTGGATTGTGCTGCTGTCCTCGTATTTTTTAAAACATTTCTTTCAGAAGAGAATAACATGCTGTAAACAAGTGAGAAGATTAAAATAGCAGAGGAAAGTCTGTATTTATATGATGGCTAAATTGAACAACTTTCTGCTAACGTTTCTACACAAAAGTAAACCACAGAATTGAGCTGAGAATGAGAATTGTAGCAGTGCTTGGTTGAGCTCATCATATGCTCTGTGGCCCTTCTTTGAGCTATATTTACCCTGTTGTTTCATCAGGACACTACTTCTGGGTGCTGGATGCCAACAAGGTGCCTGGCCCAGCCCGCAGTATCACAGATGTGTGGGGGATTCCTTCACCCATCGACACAGTCTTCACCCGTTGCAACTGCCAGGGAAAGACCTACTTCTTCAAGGTACACAGGAACATCTCCAAGAATTATGAGGATCACCCAGCTTCCTCATATCTTTCAAATAAGTTACCTCTAGTACTTACACAGTATACTAAAGTACTTCTATAATACCTCTGGAAATATTTAGATGTTAGGATTAGTTGCAATACTAAATTCATCTCCTCATACAGTGCACATTGTATTTTTAACAGGGCAATAATTACTGGAGATTTGAAAATGATGTGATGGATCCAAATTACCCCAAGACCATCTCTAAGGGCTTTGATGGACTGGCTGGGAAGATCACAGCTGCTCTGTCTGTGCCTGCTACCAGGAGGAGGCGAGAATCTGTGTATTTCTTCAAAAGAGGTGACGTTCTCTCCAACCCTCACTGCTCTGCAGCGCATTGTTTTCAGTTTATTGTCCCATGACATTTTCTTCACAATGGTTTGCTTGTAGGTGGCCTGGTACAAAAATACACCTATCTGCATGGGACTAACCCAACCTGCAGCAACAGGATCAAGCACATAGTCTATACTGTAAGGACCCGGACAGCCAGGCAAGCAGGTATTGGACTCTTCACTCTTGATATTCTCTGAATCCTACAGGGAAAAAGAACCAATAAAGTGTTCTTGTTTGTGTACACCTCTGAAGCACACGTGGATTCCCAAAAATGAAAAGCAAAACGGGGAAATTTAGGAGTCAAGGGGGTTCAAGGTACAACCTATGCAAATACACTGGATAAATAAAACAAACAGCCTAAACAGGTTTGCCGGGAATTACTGCAAAATGTGGCACTCAAAAGGTCAAAAAAGGTATCTGAGGATTTAAGGACACTTGCTCAACTTTTAGGAAGGGAACTACTCAAAACTCCTCCAGGCTGACTAATTGATCTTGAATTATACTGTACAAGCTTGACAAATGAAAAAATAAAATAAAAAAAAACAATTGATTGGACATTTATATTATTTCTTAACAAATTAGTGCTTGGCAGACAAGCTATAATGAATGTACATCAGCAAGGTGCAATCATGTAGCACATGTAATGGTAGTGTAGCATAGTAGTAAGGAGCAGAGCTTGTAACCACAGAATTGCTGGTTTGAATCCCCACTGCAGCACTGCTGCTGTACCCTTGGGCAAGCTACCCAGCCCAGATTTGCCTCAGTAAATATCCAACTGTATAAATGAATAACATGTTAACATAGTCACCTATGTAAATCATTCTGGATAAGAGTGTCTGCTAAATAACAATAATGTAATGTATTGATTGTTGTTCATTTACAGCTTCATCACCGATAAGCCTCAGTAAAGAGATCAACGTTAAGCTCGTGTGGAGGGGATTCCCTTCTGTGGTGACGTCCGCTGTGTCCATACCCAGTCCAAGGCACCCAGACGGATACAACTATTACATCTTCTCAAGGAGTAAGTAAATGATACAGAAATACATACAGGGTGATCGTACTGACTTTGGCGCATATTGACTTTGTTTTCTGTTTACTCATGCCATGTCACACATGCACAGAGTGACTCAGGCTCCCTGCACACATTGGCAGTTTGTTCCTCAGAGGTTGCCGGACGCTGTTCACAGGTAGTCAAGCCTCACAGGGAGATCCAACTGTCTAGTCATTCTGTCACTAAAGAAACAAAACTGCACCAGACCTCAGGGGTTCGTCATCTCACGAAAGCTCCGGAATTTCCTATTTTCTACATTGCCTATGCGTGTCTGGCACATACAGACTGCACATGCTCCATATAGTTGTTCCTTTTTGTTGATTCAAACACAATGACAACTTTATTTCATTCAACTTTGTGCCCGGCTTTTGTTGTAGACATGAAACAAGCTCTGCACAATGACTATATTCTTGGTATCCGACATTCACAAAGAGACTCTCCTGTGACAAGCAAATAATGTTCCTAGAATCTTACAATACTGTTTTGTCTTCTAGCCAAATACTACAATATCAAGATGGACGACGAGCAACCAGTTCTGGTCACCCCACTGAGCCAGGCCTCCCAGCAGAACTCAGCTAAGAACTGGTTCAAGTGTCCGTAAAAGGTCTCTCCCTGAAGAATGATTGCACTCAGGACACCAAAGATCTTCACAAAATTTATTAATAAAAAGAAACATCGCTTCATAAGGACTGAAACTGTACGACAACAACCCCCCACACACACGCAAGCGAACCTTTAAAGCGCATTTAGGCAGATTTCAATACATCAGAAACTATAAAACAGAAGTCTTGGGGTATGGCGGCACAGAGTTGACGGTCAATGACTCCTGCTTCACCTGGAAAAGCGGCCTCTTACTCCCATCACACCTGCGGGAACAATGGCAACACCCTGTTTATCAGGACAATAACTGTCAAACCACGGTGATATTCAATCTGCCTTTGAAACCGCGAATGATCCCTTAAAATCCTGTCATGTAAAATCATACATTGTATACAGTGCTAGTAAAAAAACAATAATCCAGACAGGAATCAGTTAAATTAACACGCTGCTTTGTAATGTTTATTTTCTAACACTTTTTCTTAAATTTTTGGAATACACATTAAAGTTTGAAAGTTGTCAAAGTGGTTTGTGTCAGGATGTGCCATCACTGAGCGCCAGAGTGGGGTCTCACCTCTCTTGATGTGCCTCCCCCTGCTCTCGTTCCAGCGCTGCAGCTGGCGGCTGGGCCCGGGCCTCAGCGGTTTGGGCTGACTGCTGGGCATTTCTGGGGGGGGCAGATGTGTTAACCAGGGATGTTAAACTGCCGCTCAATCCAAGCACTGACATGACACATCGCTCACAATCACATCACCACTGTTTTTACTTTGCACATCCCCATTTAACCTGAGAGCCTGCGGCCCGATTTCCAACTACTGGAGAACACCTGTAAGGTGGTGTTTTAAAAAAAATAAACCAAGCACCTGTTAAACCTGGGGAAAACATGGCTAAATCCAACAGCATTCTATGGAAAATATGTTTGCACAAAGCAGATGTGAAGGAAAGCATGGATCCAGATTCATCCAGACAGTCAGACACACTGCTTCTCTCCTACTGACGGCTGCTGGCATACCGGTGGAGCTGGAGGATGGGTCCTGGCTGGTAGAGCTGAGGGCTGCTTCGTCCGAAGGCTGGGCCGGCTCCTCCATCTCTGCCTGGCTCTCTGGCTCCAGGGAGGCCTCAACACTGGTCCTGACCAAGGAGAAAAACATATTTCATTTCATTTAGTTACTCTTTCAATCTGAAGACTTGGGCATTAATGATCACCAAGGGGATCAGCAGTGTGGTTTTGGGGAAAGGAGTACGTTGGTGGTTCAAATTCTCTGTTGGGGCTTTGCTGTTGTACCCTCGGGCAAGGTATTTAACCTACAACTGTCTCAATAAATATCCAGCTGTGAAAATGGATAAAACTAACCTATGTAAGTTGCTTTAGATAGGTATATCTGCTAAATGGCGGTGATGGGAGAGGTTATGCAGCCACTTCATACATCAGTATATCAATACACCTGGTTAGGTTACCGCTTTGAAAAATCAGGGTTTTCATTTTTACACCTCCTTCAGCAGTGTTCCTAATCACTTCAATAGGTAATGGGTCCTATTGAGCCCAGAAGGCATAGCGTTTCCCTATGGCCCAACATCACAACACCTGACGGAAACGTGGCTTTCATTTCAAGGCCTTGCATCCAACTACCATGCTACAATGCAGCATGGCTGTGTCTCCTCTGTGATATGCCTCAGATTTCCAGTCTGCTTTCTATTCTGTTGTCCACACAAACACAGCTGCTGCGTTGAGCTGATGCCTTACCCTTCATTTTCTGCCTCCATGAACACCTCGTCTCTCTCGTCTCCGGGGCTGGGGTCCCCAGGAGCAGACAGGCCCGGTGTGGACGTGGTCACCATGGGAACCGACTGGGAGGCACTCTCTGGCACGTCCGATGGGTGGGTCTCAGTAAAGACAGACACTGACAGAGACAAACACAGTGATGCTTCACCTCACAGTAACACACCAGCGCTCTCAGAGGGCCGCTTATGGGCCAACACAAACAAAGCAAAAAACCTTAAACCAGCTGTGAAAGAGCACAAAAAGATATTGGACTGGGAGAAACAACCATTAATACCATGAGCTACATATGAACGTTTAACATTTTCCCTGTAAGAAACTAGTATTTTTACATAGAATCCATCAGACAGATACTGACAGAACAAAGTGTAACAAGCAGTTATAAAAACATGTGCCAAAGGAGTTCGAGTGAGCTGTACCACAGCGTACCTGGGGCAGCAACCTGCAGGGGCGTGGTGGGAACACTGCGTCCACCAGACTCCTCTTCGTGTGCTGACAGGAACAGGGGACTTTCGTACATTCCCAGACCTGTACAATACATTACATTACATTACATGCATTTAGCAGACGCTCTTCTCCAGAGCGACTTCCATCACAATGGAACACAAGTGTCTCCATTCAATCTAAATGAGCTACAGTGTCAGACCAGGCTCTCAACACTCCCAGACCACCATTTACAGACACCATTCAAAATTACATCTCCAAACTGGAAACAATTACAAATTACACCATAGAGGCTGTGCACGGTTCATTAAAGAGCGTAAGTCAATGTTTCCAAAACAGTGTACTGGTAGTTCAAATTTGGCTTTAACGATCCAGCTAGAACAGCAGCTGTCGATATGCTCAGAAGTCAACACGCTCAGAATATGCAAGTGGCAGTTTTCGGCATTTCGGCATTAAGCATTAAGTGAGAAACACAATGTACTTCCATGGGACGCCAGCTGTCCCAGGTCTGAGTGAGAAGAGCTTGTCTGTGCCATGTCTTCAGGTGGGCCGAACCGGAACCGTGAAACTCCAGCCACCTGGGGCGAGCTGAGCGCACAGAAAACAGAGGCCAATGGATCAGAACCAGCAGTGGTGCAACAATAGAGACACGGGTAAAGCACCGACCTGACCACATTCATGGGCAATGTCTCCAAGCCTCAGTGTGTCCACCACCAGGGAGATTACAAGAAATTTATTTAACATTTAACACACAACATTTAACACGCTTATGTACACCACGAAAGTTCTCAGCATTGAAGGCACCGTCTGGATGCCGATACTCACTGGATGGCCTCGGCGAACCCGTCGGTGCGATGAGGCACCACCAGCGTGGGGGTGCTGGGGACCATCCTGTCATCGTCATCGAAGAAGTGTTGCTGCGTGACACATAAGCGGAGGTGAGCAGGGGGAGTCTCTCAGCCTCGGCTGTCAGAGACAGACGGGGTGCCGGTGGGAGGGGGGCAGGGACACTCACCATGTTGCTGCCGATCCCCGGGGTGAGCTGCAGCCCGCGGCCCACCGACTGCCGGCGGATGGGAATGCGCTGGGGGAACAGGAACACGGCGGCTCAGCACAGGCAGACAGCAGCGGGCAGCCAGAAACACCAAAGCTAAGCTACAATCTGGCAGATATTTGGTGTACAGATCATTTGATTAAACCGGTATGATTTTCATTACTGGAGAATCAGAAAGACCAAAATCTGTGCAGTAAGCTTGCAATCGACAAAGATAATGGGCGGTAGTGGGGTGTAGTGGTTAGGAGCAGGGCTGGAAACTGAAAGGTTGCAGGTTTGATTCTCCGCTCAGGCACTGCTGCTCTGCCCTTGGGCAAGGTACTGAACCCATAATTGCCTCAGTAAATATCCAGCTGTGTATATGGATAACACAAAGTTGTAACCTATGTAAGTCACTTAGGATAACACCACCTGCTAAATGACGATGACATAATGTAATGTCATAATGTAGAGGGTGGTGGTGGGGGTGGGAGCAGTTAAATACTGGGGCGTGTGCATACCTGCACCTGTGCAGGTGGTCCCAGCTCCTGGGCCGGTGGGGGGTGGATGTTGAGGCGAGGGGGAAGTGGGTGTGGTGGTCTCCGTGGCGACTGTGGTGGGCGGGGGGCTTGGCGGTCAGCAGAGCTGGTGCTTGCCTGCTGCTCCCTTGGGGGTTCAGCAGAAAATGACTCTGTGGTGCTACTGCTCCCCTCACCTGTAACAACGGGGGGACAACAGGGGATTATGAAGACTACTTACTGAACACGAAGGACCAGGAGATTTAAAGCTTATAATATGCTTACACGCTTATCACATGTTTGTTTTTAGCAGCGAGAGGACAGAGCACTCATTGTTAATTGGTTCACAGGTTCATAGTTCATAGGTAGAATTTACGTGTTGACAGACGGTTTGGGTCTTACAGCTGGGGATCTGGGAGTCGGCCAGCCTCTGGTTGGAGTCAGTGGCTCCCAGGCTCTCCTCATTCTCTGTGCCTGGGTCGGTGGCCTCAGCTCCCTGGAGGGTGGAAAGAGAAGTCATGTGACTAACCGGCACGGCGCGGAACAAACAGTACGTTTCAGCATCCTGCCCTGGAAACAACACGCCAGGTCTGCGCTCATGATTCATTTCCCATCCCTCGAACCAGAAGCCTCCAGATAAACAGAGAGGCAGACACGTGTGAAGGGCATTCCCCCAGAGGTCTAGTAAAATCTCTGAGACAGCTGTGATCACAAAGCCACTTCGCCGCTTTGTTCGCGGCGCCGCGGCGCTAACATAAAGTCATCGCCGGAACGCTATACGCCTGCTGAGACGCTGATTAATTGAATCCACATTGCGGGGCGGAGCACAGCAGCCGGGCCAGTCGGGGCGTGGGCGTAGGCGTCGCTGTCTCCGGGGATTGTGGGGGACGCGGCTCACCTCCGTGTCGTCTCCTTCGTACGGCTCGTTGCCATCCCCGCTCCCGCTCCCCTCGTTGCTGTCCTCCCCCTCGTCGCCCATCCCGACGTCGTCATCTTCGTCCTCGTCGTCCTCATCGTCGTCTTCCTCCTCCTCCTCCTCCTCCTCTTCGTACTCCTGCAGGGACACATTAAAAAAAAAAGCTATTTAATAACCAGCTGGAGGCTTTGAGATCCCTCTGGAAATAACAGGTGGAAATAACAGGAAGTATTTCTTATTTAGGAAATACATCACAATTCAATGAGTCAGTATGATCTTACTGGCACTACAGCATTACTTTGGCTGTATACTTACACCTACTACTTATAGTACTTGCTGTTTATTTTATGTGTAGTATTGTGATACATTTTGGATTCTGTGATCTAGTGAATGATGTATCGTAGTACACTTGGCTTCCTTTGGCTAGTCAGGTTACATAAGTTAACTTGTGGCAGGGCTTGAATAGTGTTATGCTCATACTCACTGGTCTGGGAGTGTTGCTAGCCTGGTCTGACACTGATGCTCATTCAACTTGAATGGATAGGGTTATGTTCTATTGTGCTAGAAATCGTTCTGGATAAGAGCGACCGCTAAATGAATGTAATGTAACACTTGGTGTTTCAGATGAGGCGTACCTGGTCCACTTCTTCTTCCTCCTCCTCGCTCTCGCTGTCTGTGCCGATGACAATGACATCATGCTGCTGCTCTTCAGGCTGCTCGGTTATACTCTCCTCCAAGGGGACAAACTGGGATAGCCCCTCCCCCTCCCCGTCCTCCAGCACAGGGTCCTCCTCCTCCACAGACACCTAGAGCCACACAGACATGCAGACAGACTGTTCAGCACCTGTTACAGCAGCACCATCAGATATGGCTCCAAAGGTCACACCCCCTTCAGAGCAGGTCTCACCTGGGAAACGTCTGGGGCCTCCTGGCTCTCTCCAGGGACCTCAATCTCAGCGTCAGTGCTGTCCTCGGCCACCACTTCCTCCTGTAGGAAGGAATGGTGATGTCACCACAATTGGGTAAAGCAGACATGCGAGAGACAGTCCCAGGACCATGCGTAGCTAGTGCCCTAGTCATATGCCACATTACAGTACACCTTGCGTGAAAGCAGCTTTTGAGCTCGAACAGTGCGTGTGAGAAAGATTAAGGGCGTGGCGCTCACCTCTGGGCCCACCCTCTGGATGATGCGGAGCTTCTTGGGAATGGGCGGCTCGCCGGGCTCCTCCTGCGTTGTCTCGGTGTTGTCTGTGGAGCTCTCCTGCTCTTCGTCGCGGGGCCTCTTGGGAACGGACGTGCCTGGAGTGGCTGAAACTGCAAGGCCCTACAGTCAAACCTGCGCTCGTGCCTCCAACACCTCACAGAACCCCCACTGCACTGCCTACACTGTGCTTTTGACTTGGCAGAATCAAACCCACAGTGCAAATCCACTTGGGAAATGTTTTCTTTGGGGTCTAGCCGCAGCACTTGCTAAATTACTCCTGACAGTAATGAGAAGTTATGCAAACAGTCAGTACAGCTTGCCAGTGACCCAGTTTCTGAGCCTGGCATGAAACTGTGGTGTAGAGAGTGAGGAACTGGACCCACCTGTACCAAACACAGCCGTGGAGGTGGAGGGCCTCTCCACCTGGGTGCTGGGCACGGCCTCCATCACGCTGGGGGCCGGCTCCTGGCTGGTCGGCTCCACAGGGGGCAGGCTCTGCTGGGTGGGCTGCACAAAGGCCGTGGCCTGGGTCTGCTGCTGCAGGGTCAGGATGGGCTGCGACAGCGTGGTCTGGACGTTGGGGCTGGTGGAGCGCACGGAGCCGCTGGCGCTGCCGAAAACGGTCACATGCTCCACGGGCCCCTCCGAGGACTGCATGGCTGGGGTCAGACAAAGGGAAAAACGGCAGAGTGACGTCATGTTCTGGTAAATTACAGTGACCCACCAAAGCATGCAGACGTTGACTAAGATCCTTACAGGAGGAAATGAGAATGATAAATCTCTGAAGTGAATCACCATAAACCAGACAGAACTCGCATTACATACTCAGCTCACCTTCCTGTGTCTCCACCTGGGTGGTGGGCATGACTGTGGCAGTTGGCGTAGGCGTGGTGATGGTGGCTGGCGTGATCATAGGCCGGATGCTGGCCCTGGGGGTAGGCTTGTTCCCAGGGATGGCAGGGGGTTTGCTGGGGGTGGCCACCAGGGGGGTTGGCTTTATGTTAGCCGTTGGCGTCTCTGAAGTGCTTGCGCTGTCGTGGACAGAGGGGAGTCACATTTCAATCACTGAGCAAAGACACTCAAATCACATGACGAAAGGGATTTAAGCACCACGATCACGTGTGAATTCATGCTGCCCCCCCTCCATCGTCCTACCTCCCTCTGTCAGCGGCTGGAGTGGTCTTCAGTGTGATCTGCCTCTGCTCCGCAGGTCTCTGCTGCTCCTGCACCTGTGGGGTCAGACACTGATGTAAACCCTGCATGACTGATCACCACTGTGCATCTGATCAACGCCAGGTTCGGGCAACTGACTGACCCTGATGGGGTCACTCCTCTCAGATCCCTGCCTGTACTGGTCCCTCAGCAGTGAACTCGGCACAGGGGTCAGGACAGTGAAATCACTGGCCATCTTCCAACGCAGACTGAAGACCCACCTCTTCAGACTACATCTTGACTCCACCTCAGTTCCCACCCCCTAACACCTGCTACGTGTATTACTTCCCGTTCATTTTATGTGTAGTACTGTATTACATTTTGGATTTTGTGATCTAGTGACTGATGTATAGTAGTATACTTCGCTTCCCTTGGCTAGTCAGGTTGCACAAGTTAACATGTGGTAGGGTTTGAATAGTGTTATGCTAACACTCACTGGTCTGGGAGTGTTGGTAGCCTGGTCTGAATGTCGCTCATTTAATCTGAATGGATACATTTGTGTTCTATTGTGCTGGAAGTCACTCTGGATAAGGGTGCCTGCTAAATGAATGGAATGTAATGTGTATGCAGTGGACAACCTGGCCTCGCTCCCTACCTTGCTGGGCCCCTGCTCCGGGGGCTCGTCGCGCTGCTCGCTGTGCCTCTCCTGCTGCTCCCGGAGGTCCCGCAGCTCACGCTCCTGCCTGCAGATGCGCCCCTCGTACTGCGACTTCAGGGCGCCCATGCGCACCTCCAGCTCCTCCCGCTGCTGCTTCAGCTCCTCGTTCTCCTTCGCCAGCTGCTCCTTCGCACCTGCGCCACAGCCGGAGGTTCGGGTTATGAGCGACGACGTCTGTGACCCGCACAGTCACGCGGGGGACGACCGAGCACTGCGCTACGCTACTCACTGACGAGCTGGTTGATCTTCTGCTTGGCCCCCAGGAAGGCCTTCTTGGTCTTCTCCTCCTTCTCGGCCATCTGCTGCCGCAGCTGCTCCTCCTGCACGGACTTCTCCTGCAGCTCCTGCCTGAGGCGGGCCAGCTCCGGCTGCAGCTTGCTCACCTGCTCCTGGAAGCCCCTGGCCTCGGCCTCGCGCTCGCCCACCGTCTGAGCAGACAGGACAGAGTCAGCCTCGCTGTAGCTCACCAGCAGACACGGCATGCAGGCATCGAAACCCATCCTGTCCACAGGGTTTCTTATTTTGTACAGTTTCTGTTAAATCCATTCATGTTTAAAGATCAACAACTGGTAAAATTGGTTTGGATGTTCTCTTGTTCTAAGACGGAGGAGAAACAGGTAGATAACACAATACACACAAATAAAAACTGCATGCTTTTTTTTTTGCTCCATAAAGTAAGCCTACTACTACTCCAAGGAGCCTCTCTCACCTTCAGCAGGTTCTCCACCTGGGCCTCCAGCTCTCTGGTCTTGGTCTCTGCCTGACTCAGAGTGTCCTTCAGGGTCTGGATCTCTTGGACCGAAGCCTGCTGAGCTTCCTGCTCCTGGGATGGCTTGGCAGCGGCTTCGGCGACCAGCTGTAAGACGCGTCCCCAAAAACAACAAATTCAGGCCCACCGATCCTCAGAGTAAGTGAATGGGTTTGAGTAGCTTAAAGGATGTTGAAAGCTATAGCGGTTTCTGCCCATGGCAGGGCACTGTGTCACCACCTCACCTTGTCATGCTGGACCTTGAGCTCCTCGTATTGGGTTTTGTATCGGCGGCCAATCTTCTTGACCTGCGTGATGGTCTTCACCTTCTCCTGAATGTCCAGAACTTTGGCCTCCAGCTGCTTCTTCAGGCTGTCCCTTTCAGTGGTCACCTTGCCCAGGTTCTCCCGCAGGTTGTGCAGCTGGCTCTGCATGGTCGTTGCAGAAGCGTTGCTCCTGTTTTGGGGAGGGAAAGGTTAAGATGTTTACCGCTGGCTCCCCCAGAAAACAAGCAGGCCACAGAAATGAGAGCAGCACCCAGGACAGGCACTGACCTGGCAATCTCAGCCTTCATCCTGCCCGTCTCCTCAGTCAGCTGCTGGATGCGCTTCAGATGGGCCTCCTTCTCAGAGTGCAGCTTCTTGTACTCCTCTGGATCAGTGTCCTTCTGCTGACTCACCAGGTGCTGCAAAAACACAACAAACCCCACATTAATCCTAGCCACGCAAGCACTTGGCCTCAGGATCTCGATTTAACACGTAAATCAATATATCAATCATTTTGAGTTTTCAATTATAAACTGTTTTGCTGGAGGTTCTACTGCCTGCCTTTTCTTGGATCAATTTTAAGCACTATTCCAGCTGGCTTTGTCTGATTTTTCTGTCTCTGGAAAGCGTACTTTTTTCCCCCCAGTGCTTCATGACGAAATGGTAAAAACGCAGAAGAGCAAATACATGTTCATGAATAAATCATGTCCAACCCAGAGGGGCTCTGACCTGGGTCCTGGCTTTCCAGCGCTTGATGTCCTCCTCCAGCAGCTTCTTCTCGGCCTGCAGCATGCCGCTCTTCTCGCTCAGCTCCGCGTTCGACTCCTGCAGGGGCATGATGTCCGCCTCCAGCTTGCTCACCTGCCGGTCACAGCCCACCGGTGAGCATCAGCATGGAAACCCTGACAGATCTGAGCTGCTTCCAAACCAGGATTCAGACTGACAGCATATCTTCATCTTCACGTAAGACTTAACACCCTTCAAACATGATAAGCATTAGGGTTCATGTTATGCCCTAAGCATAACTCAGACTACGTATCTATATATGTACGTCTGATTTTCACTGTTGTGGGAGGCAACTGTGGTTTGCCCTCTGTGTGTGTGTACATGCCTTGGCCTGTGTCTGCTGCAGCTCCTGCTCCAGCTTCTCTCTCTCCTCTCGAAGGATCTTGTTGGTCTCCACCAGCACGTTCATGGTCTCTGTCTTCTTCATCAGCTCGTCGTGCTGTGCCAAGGTCTTCGCCGTCACCTGCCCCACAAACAGTTACAAGTTAGAAATGAGACCCCAGGGGCCCTGACTCAACCATCCTGGCTGGAGATGACACTCATTTTAATCTCCAATAATCTAAAATTAGAGCTCCTTTGTTGTTCAGTTCAGATCGAGATCTAACGGAACTCCCATTTCTGTATGTAGTGTAATGACTGGAATGTAATATTTCTCTGCAGCCTCACCTGCACTTTCTCCCGCTCTGCGTTCAGACTGTCCTGCAGATCCCTCAGCTCCCTCTCCAGGTGCTCCACCCTCTGCCTGTGACGCAGGCTCTCCACCTGAGCCACCTCGAACCTGGTCTCTGCGATCTCCTTCTCCTGCCGCACGAACCTGCACATGACGAACATTTCCACAACCATTTGAGTCAGGTGCACCGAGACTGAGTGTCAAATATCCTGCCTGAGACAAGCCAGGCAATCTATCTGTCCAAGGCGGGAGAGAGAGAGACAGCGAGAGTGTGAAGAGAATGAGAAATGAGAGAGAGGGAGATCAGGTTACCTGAGGATCTCCAGCAGCTGCTCCTGGGACTTCCCTTCCTCGGTCAGGGAGATGTTGAGGGGGCTGTCCTGGGCGGCCTGCTGGACAGACGCCACCATCTTGTTGCTCATGTTCTCGATCTGCTCATGGAGCAGGCCGTTCTGCTTCTGCAGGTCCTCCGTGCGGGACAGCAGCTTGGACACTTCCTCCTGGGAAAGGGAGGGGGGGAGAAAGAGGTGACTGAGGGAGCCAGCGATACCAGCCCTGATGTCCCAGATCGGGCCTCTGAGCGCGGTCCGCTCACCTTCAGCATCCTCTCCTGCTCCTCCCAGGACACGCGGGCCTCCAGCAGCTGTGCGCTGGCCCTCTGAGCCCTCTCCTCCAGCTGCGCTCGCATCTGGGACACCTGCAGCACCTGCTTCTTTGCGGCCTGGAGGGCCTCCACGTCGGCGGCGTGCAACATCAGCTCTCGCTCGTACTTATTCTGGGCCTCGGCAGCCATCTTTGCCTGAAACAGACCACCGTGACAACCATCAAAATGGCAGCACCTGCACCTGGCATTTTATGTCTTTTGACTCGTCATTAATGAGTTAGTGTTGGTCCCCTGTGTTTGTGTAGGGCAGTCTTGGCCCTGGAGCACAGAAGACTTTGTAGTTTTTGTTCCACCTTGTAAATTACATAATTGCAGCAATTATTACAGAGTATGCAGGTGACTGTGTGCACTCGGTGAAATGCTGGGCACCCCAAGAACTTGGTGACCTGAATCAATTGAGCATGATAATTAATCCAATTATGGGAAGAGCTCAGGGGAAACAAACAAAAAAACAGAAACACTTGGTAGAAACACTGGCACTCTGGCACTGTGGTTGCATATCTCTAGCGTGGGGTGAGGGAACCATCCCTAATGTCAGTGGGGTCGTGGAGAGCGGCTGTGCTGGGTGGGTGCGGTTCTCTCGTGGACGTGCGCGCTCCTCACCTGCTGCTGGCTGTCCTCGATGGCCTGCTGCTCGTGGGCCGCTGCCACCGTCGCCCTCTGCAGGGCTTCCTGGAGCTCCGCCTGCAAGCTGCTCAGGCTCTTCTTCAGCTCGCTCACCTGTCGGGAGGGGAAAGATTTCCAGCTTCACCTCTGATGCTCGGCGACACACAAACAAAAAGACTAATCACACTTTTTGTGGAACTATTCTTACTCTGTGGGGCTTTGTTTAATGCAGTAATTCACTATACTGCATTTCACTATTGTCATAGAAGATTAATACATACAGCTTAGAAATCTAAGTCAGCATCCAGGTGAGTTGAAATGGGCAGCTGTAACTGATACTTAATTCTGCTGTATATTTCTGACTGGGCTTCTATGACAATGTTCATGGAACAGACATCCATGGTTTGACACCCATCTGTGCTGCTGAGCAGACTGTTGATCCTGCAGTACCTGCTGCTCTATGTTCATGACCGCTGCGCGTTTCTCCTCCTGCAGGCCCTGCTTCTCCTTCTCAGCATCCAAGAGCTTCTTCTCCAGCTGCTTGTGGTACTCTTCGGCCTCCTTCAGCCGGTTCTCGATGGTGGTGCGCGCCTGTTCCGTCACCTTCAGAGAGAGCGAGGACAGAGCTCAACGCAACGACAATCTGTAACAGCTGGTGGGCAGCGGCAGGGGCAGGGGTTGGGCCTTTTGCACTCTTCTACAAAGACTCCTACACGAATGATGTGACGCGCAGGTTGGCCTGACCTGCTTCTCCTTGCTGAGGGACTCCTCCAGGCTGAGCACCATGGCCCTGTACTGCTCCATGTTGGCGGTGGCGGTCTTCAGCCGCTCCCTCAGCTCCCCGGCCTGCTCCTCGGCCTGCCTGAGGCGGCCGTGCAGCTCCTCCACGTCCTGGTCCGACCCACGCAGCCCTGGCAGTCACACAAACAGCAGTCGCAAACCACAGACAGGACACATCTGCTGGGGCTGCCCAAAAACCAAATCCTGCTTTAAGGTTACTGTAAAAGTAACATAACAGTCAAACTGGTGTTGTATTCCAAAACCACAGGCTTGAATGTAACTTTTAATTGCCACATTCCCCTGAAAACATTAAGCCCCCACCCTATTTACAATTTTGACTCTGTTGTATAGCTGTATGACATTTACATATGGAAAGTCAGACAACCAAGAGAGGCAGAAATTACGTTTCTCCTCAAACAAAAGCAGTGGGACACATATTTTAAAGAAAAGAGGGTGGCCTAGACTAACTCAACACTGACCAGCCCTCTGGATTCGCAATCAAACACATGTGGCACTACAAAACACACTTCTCCAGTCTGTCATTGAAATCAAGGATAATCACGATACACAGCTGCAGTGAAGCGTTCCATGCAGAACACTTCACTCCAGAGCCTCAGCAACCCACACCTCTGAGGATCGCTCCCGGCGATGACAAGGGGGTGAGACGAGTCTCGGAGCTACTGAGCTGCTGCCGCAGAGTGCTGATCTCCTGCTGGGCAGCGTTCAGGAGCTCCTTGGTCTTCTGGTGCATGGCGGTCTGGGCCTCCAGCTGCTTCTTAGCATCCATCAGCTGCAGCTGTAACGTCAATGATACAGGACGGGGGGGGGTACAGGTTACAGGGGCCTCATTGTGTGAGTTGGGCCATTCTGAGAGAGAGGAGCAGGTGCTTACGTCTTGGTTGCGGCTCAGCACGTGCCTCTGCTCCACCTCGTGCTCCAGCTTCTTCTGCAGCTGGCTGATCTCTCGCTCCTGCTTCTCGATCTGGTTGTTGAGGCGCTGCCTGGTCTCGGTTTCGGCACGCTCCAGAGTGACCTGTCGCAAAAAAAGAGGGAGGGAGGTGCTACAATTCAGGGCCCATGAACCACTGGGTGGTTTTCAGAGGCTGTTTGAAAGTCTGGGTTCCTTTCATATGTACCTGGATGGACTTGAGGTTGGTGAGGAGCAGGTTCTGCCCTCGCTGCTCGGCCAGGATGGACTCCTTCTCTTGGCTCAGCCTGGTCTCCGCCATCTTCAGCATGTCCCTCTCCTTCCTCAGGTTCTCAGTGCGGGCCTGAGGGAGACCATGCACTGCATAAGCTCGTGAGAGAGTGCAGTGAGAGAGTGGCGGCACTCTCACACACACACACACACACACACACACACACAACAAAACACCCAAAATCACTCTCCTACCTCAGCCATGGCCAGTCGTTCGTTGGCTGCCTGCAGGTCTTGGGTCATGGTGTGGATGATCTGCTCCTGTTTCTGGGTGGTGGCTGTCATTTTCTGGCTCTTTTCACGCAGTGAGGCGATCTCGCGTCGGTACCCTTCCACATTGTCTTGAAGCATCTCATACCTGAAACGCACACACACACAGGAAATAAAGTGCCACACTTACAGACTGGTGTCTGACCCTACATCAGACCTTCCAAATAAAGCCAGGAGCTAAAGGGACTACATAAAACAAAAAATGAAAAGGGAACTATTGACACAGCTAGTTTTAATGTGTTCAAACAAATTCACACAATAAAATACCCCACAGCTATAGAAATGTACCACCAGGTGTAAATCTCAACTGATGCACTGTTAGCTTACCGTTTGGAGGCAAACTCCAGCTGAGTGGATATCTTGGTGTTCTGGGAGCGGAGTTCAGACACTTGTTCCTGCAGCTTCTCATTTTGTTCATTGGCAATCTTGTCATTCTCAGCTTTTTCCTTCTTGTATGTGGAGAAAACCTCTTGAAGCTAAAGCAAAGACACATCAGATTGCATGCCAACACACTGCCTATTCAGAGTGAGATAAATCTCACCAAGATAAAGTGATTTTTTGCTACCGCTGGTAATTACTGACAATATTCATTTAGTACAATTCCAGACTGATGAGACTTAAATTTCAAAGCCGTAGTAGTTTGTAACTAAAAATGAAAAAGGGATAAAAACTAAAGAAAAATCTAATCTGAAGTTGAACACTGCCCCCTAGTGGCATGCTTGCCAACAAAAACACATTTCCATTCCGAGGAGACCACATTTGCCTGAGAGCTGTCCTCACCTGTTTGAGAGCAGCCTTGGCCTCGACAGCCTCTGTGGACTCTGTTACAGAGACCTGCACAGGTGTGGCTGTGGTGGGAGTGACCGCTGGTGACCGGCGAGGAGTGGAGGTCAGGGAGAACTCCTCTGGGGTTGCACCTAGGAAGAGTGAACCTTATGATGAAGCAAAGTTTTTACATTACTAATTACTTCACCTGGGTCCTGGGTGCCTTTTGAGTAAAGCACATAATGCATTAAAGAATTTACAAAATATCAGTAGCAGGACGACATTGTACATTATGTGCATAACCTGTAAAGACTTGATACTGCAACACTGTATATGCTATAAAGGAGTCTGCTATTCTTGTCCATCTCATCCTGCATAGAGCTGCCACCTGAGCAGCAACATACTGCCAACTTCAATGGCTAAGAACTTCACTTCACACTGGCACTCATGCACTAACTGAACCATCAGCTGTTCATTTCAGCGTTTCCTCTCGCCTCTCTGGTCTGAACATGAATGTCAGAGGTCCTCCTTGTTCTGTCAGAATGCAGCAGAGGGCCGGCCCACCTTGCACAGGGAAGCTGACCCCCGTGGTCTGGGCCAGCAGGATGCGGTACATGTCCCTCTGCCGCACGATGGACTCGGTCAGCTGCATCTGGTGATTGCGCTGCTCCCGCAGCTGCTCCAGCTCGCTCTGCACCTTGTCCAGACTCAGCTCCAGCTCCGTCTTCCTGCGGGGACAGGCAATACTCTCCAGCACTGCAGCAGCCATCCAGACACAGTCACGAAAAGAAGCTCCAACATACTCGAGCTTCTTTAAGGTATACTATTACCTGGCACGCTCACTCCCTAATGCCAGCAAGCCTACTTCAGGGATGTACTGGATTAGTTTCGTTCAAGCACAGAGAAAAAGTAGCAAATGAGATGTCTGGCATCATCTATACTGGTTGTTTCGTTCAGGACTTCGCATACATGCTCAAACGCCTTAAATTGTTTCTGAATCGTATTACTGAATTCAGACAGGTCCTGGTTTTGCCCGCTAAATATAAACTTTGCTAAAAAAACACACATTACTATCAGGGAAAAAGCAGCCTATAGGAGGAACAGAGCAGACTCAATACGGCACCTTGAAGATGCAGCTTCCATCTCCTCCTTTTCTTGGGCTTCACCTAACTCTCTCAGGGCCACTAGGAGGCGCTGGTTCTGCTGCTGCAGCTCTTCCACACTGCGGAAGGTGACCAGGCACTGAGAGATGACTTCAGAGGTGCTAGTGATGTCAGCGGAGCTAACGTCCTCATCATCTCGGATCACATGGTTCCCACGGGCCTCCTCCAGCTCAATTAGCAGAACGCGGACCTACGGCAAATGGTTCAAGTCATTTTCCCAATACAACAAAACCCAGCTTCATGAACCAGTGGTACACATTTTTTAAACAGGACAGTTTAAACACACCTGTTGAGACATGTCAGCAAGCTGCAGCTCAAATCTCTGATTGTCCCTCTCCAGGACAGAGGAGCGCTGGTTGGCCTCATCCGTTTCCTTCTGCAGGCGATGAATTTCCTGCAACAACAACAAGGTAACATGTTATTCACATATTCGCATGCCCCACATATACCACACTCTCCTTGGAGATCGACCAGTAAGCTTCCTCCCACCTTCATGGCTTGCTCCAGCTTGGTGGACAGGCTGGCCACGGACTTCTGCATGCGCTCAAACTCATCGCGCTGGCGCTTCAGCAAGGGCGCCTTGGCCTCCACCTCCTGCACGATCTCGTCCAGGTACTTGTTCACCCGCTTGTTCTCCATTCGCTCCATCTGCAGCTGGTCCTGCGTCTCCACGTACGCGCTGTACAGCTACAACACAGGGGCACAAGGAAAGAGTGTCAATTACACCCCATCACGGGGGTTCAACCATACCCAGCAATGTACCCTGATGGAGCCTGTCAACAAAACGGTCAAGCCTCCTTCATATACCATGCTGTTATTGAGATTACAGTGTTGCGATGATGACCTGATTTCATACCTCTGTTAGCTTCATGCCAGGCTTAACAATCTTTGCTACAGCTGCTGCAGTCGGGGACATGGTGGTCAGCTGGTCTTCCGAAAGGACATCTATGCCTAAAAAACATCATGAGTCCATGAAAGTTCAAGTCACCACCTCTTCTGCTGGGCAAAGTACTAAAGAATCTATCATGAAGACACTGCATAAAATATCTGTGAACACATTTGTGTTGCCTTTTATATGCTACAGGAAGTACTGTACTTGCTCATATAACATTCTGCATGTTAATCTTGTAACCTCCCAGGATAGGGGCCTCTTCGAAATAATTACATACACAAATAACAACTCAGGTAAATGTGCAGAAAGCAGCTACACTTATAATGAATTCCTCACCTCTGCGCTTGGTATCAGAGAGTAGCACATTGGCGTTTTCTAGCTCTTTTTCCAAGTTACTAATCTTGTCCTTCAGCTCTGCTTCCATCTTGTCCTTGGATTCCTTCATTTCCAACAGTCTTGCCTCTGTCGCTTTGTTGGCTTTAAAAGCAAGGAAAAAATCATTAACAAACCGTGATGGACCAGCTATCCCATCCTTTCAGATTCTAACCCACTTCAGAGAAACATTAATGAACATTCAGGTTGTGACCGGACCATGTGTTTGCATCGCAACCTGTTTGAAAATGACAATTTTAATGGAGAACTTTGATAGTGAAGTCAGCTTGTCCCATTGATTAGAAAAGAAGGATTGCATTGATAGAAAAAAAGATTTTTGGCTTACAGGACCACGATTTGAAATGCTCACTGTGCATTTATGTACATGACACACATTCTAAAATATATCAAATCTGAATTCAAATCCAAGCTCTCTGTTAACAGGCTTCATGTGCAGAGGATTAGTCTGGAAGAGAGAGCATTCCTCACCTTCTCCTGCCTCCTTCAGCAGCTTGTGGAGCTCCTCAACAGCACGACTCAGCTCCTCGCTCTTGGACTCAGAGTCTGCAGCTGCACCCTGCAAGCACCGGACAACAAGGCCTGAACTTTTGAAGGGCTACAATGACTATGAGAATGCCCGTTTATGTTTTATTTTAATCCCCAGCTAATTTCTGTGACCTCCACATGAACAAAACCAATGTGTGCCTGTGTTCTTCTTACCTTGTACAAGTTGGACAGCTTAACGTGGGCATTCAGTTCATTGCGGAACTTCTCCTCCATACTAGCGTGCTGCTCTTTTGCCTTATGAAAGCACACAAAATGTTAGGCTTTCCCCGCCATGACTTGCCTTTAAATATGAAATTTCAAATACCTAACTAAATTACCTCTTTCAGTTTGTTTATAAAGTCCTCCGTCTGCTTCTGGAGGTTCTCATTAGATGTCCTGAGGCTGGTCACTTGATCTTGGAACCTTGTCAACTGCACAAGAACAGACCACAATGTAAATGGTACTGTCTGTGGCTTCCCTCATAGGAAAACGTTTTCAAAATCCGTGAAACAAACAAGTCCAGTGAAGAGCCTAAACCACTGTCATGTTACCTCTTCATTCTTGTTCTCCAGGTTACATTTGAGCTCCAGGATCTCATTCCCCCTTTCTCTGGAGAGGGAGAGCAGCTCCTCGCTTTTGGTTTTCAGCTCGGCATTCAGCCAAGATATCTGGTTCTGCAGGAGCTCCTTTTCCTGCTCCATTCTCTTCTCCCTGTACTGGAACACCATTACAACCATGTGAATCAGTGGGCATAATGAAACAGCAACATCTGTAACACTGCAGTGTGACCTGTGATCCTTCTGTCATGGGAAAGAGGGGAATGCTCCTTACCTTAATGGAAACCTCTGAGGACTGTAGCTCATCCAGTTTTAACTGGAGTTCCATCTTCCCTGCATTGGTCTCAACAAGTTTGTCGCTGAGGCGTTTCAGGTCCTCTGTGAGAATTTTAAAGGGAACCACCAAAGCACCCATAAGCTATTTATCACATTGAACAAAGTAGCACTAGTGTAGTGTGTTACTAGCTCAGGTATGTGGTCAGATACATGCACTGTCTACATATCATGCTAATGATGAAACTAAGTTGTTTCAAACTGATATTTTGCTTTGGTTTTCCTTGATGGGATGAGGAATGCATGTCTGAGTCTGTGTGGCTGTATGAGTACCAATGCAAATAAATGCCCATACCGCTAAGATGCTCCACTTCTTGGGATCGCTTCTCAAGCGTACGCACCAGCTCCCGCTTTTCCACCTCAAGCTCATATTTAGCTTTGGAGAGTTCACTCTGAAGCAGAAAAAAGTTTAAGGAAGAACATTATATTGAGACTCCTGTTCAGAACTAACACTCAATTATTGACTTGTGTGATATCATTTAGCAGTGAAGAACCATACTATTGCATTAATTGATAAACTGACAGAATGTTTTCACCTGTTCAGAGGAGAACCTCTCTTTGGATGCTTCATGTTCTTTGTTCTGATCTTTTACAATCTTCAGTTCTTCACCTGCACAGACAACATGATTTGTCAACAATCGTTTGCACTGAGAGTGATATTATCGGCTGCATTCACGGCAGAAAGCAGATTCTTCACTTACTGAGCTTGGTAAACTCCTCTTTGAGCTTGTGGTGCTCCTGAGTTTGGGACACAAGCTGCTCCTGACTCTGTGCCAGGCGCTTCTCAATCTCGAAGTACTGTTGCTCTGACGGTGTTAGACAAGGTTGGAGTTAATTAAAGAACAAAATGGGATCCCGGCAGTGGGAAAATGTAACGTTAGGCAAAATACTCGTTGATGTACTGACATTCTGCATGATTACATTCGTGCCCGCCACCATATAGCTAGGTAGCCGACCAACATCATGGCTTGTGCTGGCTCCCTAGCATACCCAGCTAACATGTGAGACCAACTCAATCGCCGATACAGATAAACTGAATTCTGAAACAAGACAGAAGGTAATGACATATAGCCATACTCAAATAAATGGCTCAAACACCCACCTGTTACAGTGAATATGACTACATGTTACTGACACTATTAGCTAGCCACGACAGAACTGTGACACATTAACATCAGCTAACTACTCTTTCATTGCGGAACAAAACAGAAAGCTAGGGGCTAGGGAGTGACGCTGTTTCGGCAAGTTTAAGCCAGCAGAAAGACACCGCTTCACTATAAAGTGCTGTTACCCAGTTACCAGCTTATTAAAAAGATGCGTCCAGCACACAAACAGTAGCTTGTTAGCTAATTGTAGCTAGCTGTGTCATAGCCTGCTTGTCGTATCTCGAGTAGCTAGGCCATATTCCCGAACACGCAGTTTCAAAACACGTAATTTCGAAGAAATACATTACGTTTTTATCTGGTCAGTTAGCAGAAACGCCAGCGATTAATGCAGATCATATAGTGCGCAGCCTTCTAGCTACCTATTATAACCCGGCTCATAAACTTGCAAGCTACAAACAGCTAGCCTCGTATCTAGCTAGTGTGGCTAGCTAAGTGTTGCTCCCAATGCAAACCAACGAAAACAAATGCTATTTGCATTACAACTTACCGCTGTCCACTTTAAAACGCTCATGGTACGCTTTGAGAGAATCTACTTCGGATTGCTGGTCGGAGAAGAACTTCTCGAGTTTGTTTTGAACGGCTTTCGGCAGTTTACTTATCTCAGACCGCTCCAGGATCTGCTGTATGACTGCCGCCATCTTTCACCCTGCTTGCGATTTGAACCGGGGGATAGCGCCAACCTTTGGATGGTCCACTTCCGTAGCGTAACATAGGCTGGGGAACTGAACCTCAGCCGTGAGGCCGACCCGGATTGGTCCTCGTGTATAGTTAATGCAGGAGACTGCGCTCCGCTCACGTCTGCGTACTGTAGATACTGTAGTAACATATACAACAGGCATGTGGAGACTTTCATCGTCACGCTGTTTAGGAGCCTATGAGCGAAGCTGAGAGGACATTTGCTTAAGATGTTAAACGTAAAAAGCACCCGGGCTGATTTACAAAAGATGTGTTCACGCTGGGAGACTAAAGCTGATCAAATGATGATTTGATGGCATAGTGCCATCAAGTACTGTACGTCAAACAACTGAGTTTTGTGTAATATATTAAAAAAAGGGAAAAAAACAGTATGTCCAGAGGTATTCCTAGGGTATCTGCCTCCACAATGATGATCAGGAATGATGACAGATTATAGTTTTGCAGTTTATGGTTGAACGGTTATACATTTTCAATTAGGCAGGCCTTTCTGACAATACTCTGTCCTCCTGCTTATCAAGGTATGCTAAGCATAGCAAGGGAACTAAATGAGACTTGGAGAGTAATTAAGCAACATCAAATCTGAACTATTTTATATTGTCATATTGTATAAGATATCAAAGCTAACATTTTGGAGATGTAATGTATATATTACGAAAATTAGTTAAACTTTCTAAGTCTTTATCTCTCTCAAAAGTCCATCCTATATCTCCTATAGTCTATGGATTCTCTTTTGCATTACACCATATGCACTGTGCAGTTGAAGGGAGCCATGCGCTGTTGAATCCATATTCACATCAACCCACCTGCAGCCAAAGAGGTAACAGCACCTCAGTAACGCACATGGCCCAGTGCAGGCTGCATTTGTACTGTCACATATGAATGCATACTGACACGTGTATTTTATTTCTTAGCTCTAACATTTCCGTTGGCCATACAGACATGTAATCAGAGCTTACATTCAGGTCTAATGGTTGTTTTAAAAATTTCTTCTGAATGAAGTTTGCATAACGATTGCTTTGTGATGACTTTGTGACGATAATCATCAACTTTCAATCTTATTTATTTTTGGTCATTACATAGGCAATATACATACTGAAGCACTAGATGGCGCAGTTGGACCTCAATTCATTTTTATAGGGTCTTATGAACGTGTTGTGAACTTTAGTTAGCCGTTATTCACACGTTATTCACATCAGAGTATTATTTCTGTCACCTGAACCGAAAATACAAACGGCATTTGCTCATATTTTCAGCCAATAAACCATTATATAGAAAACTGGTTTTAGAAAATTGATGAAAAGGATTGTAAAAATCTGAAACCTTTTTGGCAAAAGGCCAAAAGTCTTAGTGGATTTAAAAAAAAGAATTTTGAATAGCAAACTCTAGTGAACAATACATACTAAAAGTATTACCTTTCAAGGGCTTTAGTGTATTGGGAAACACCATGTTTGATCCCTTTGTATGCTATAGCTCTGTCGGCTAGATGTTGGGCCTACACTGTATTCTCAAAGTAAAAAAAGACTGAACAAATCAATAGCAAGCCTAGGCATTTGCTGTAACATAGACTGAAAAACACAAGTGTATCTCATGAGCTTATCTGATGATTTACTGCTCGGCTTTAAGTCTGTTTCAGACACACCCATTTCTATTTCCTTTGTGTCATAGTTACCTGATACCCACAAAGCTTCCCAACCTGTTTAAACACACATGTTGTGTGATTGCATATGATTAATCAAGCTGGAATTTGAATGAAAGGGGAGAAAGACAAATCAAAGTCATTCAATAGCTCCAGGCGGTAGATATTATACAGTACGAGGATTTGAGTAACCTCATGTCTGCATGCAATGTGGCAGTTTGTGTCATTCACTTTCTCTCACTTTCACTCTGTGCCGTGACGGCACTTGTTCTGAATCTGAAGGAGACAACAGGCCTTTTGATGACTACAGAGAACTGATCCCTTTCCTCCATAGATTATGTTGATACGCTTATCTGCTACTTTGATCCACTCACTTGCATAGTGACAAAATATTATCTTTAGTACTTTGTCTGTGGTTTTCAGATAAACAAACACAGAGGGTATAATTTGATTATGAAATATGTGATTCATATCCAGTGTTCACTACCCAAAATATTTGTACTACTGGGTTTCTTAGGTCTTCTAATTGGACTCTGAGTGTTTCTATAGACCCCTTAGCAGGGAAACAGGGAAATGCCATCTGGTTTAATTCATGGCAAAATGTCAAAAGACAAAACCTCACAATGATATTATTGTAAGGTATCCAGCTTCTGTTTTCAGGCTGTGACATGTTTCATTATAACAGGAAAAGGTTGTCATATCTAGGTGATAAAAGGGAATTATCTATTTTCCATTACAGTCTCAGTGAAATTGAGCCTCGGTTGTATCACAATAGTATCCAGTTTAATAAATCCGAGAGCAAATTCTGATCTTGGGTTCCGGTAAAAAAATATGATATATTTCACTCATATCTGGACAGTTTAATCACCTATGTAAATCCTAGCATTAAGTTTGCTCTCAAATGGGCTTTGGAGGCTTGTGCCTATGAATTAAGAAATATATCCACAATTAGATCTTTTCTGAACTGAAAAGGTCTAATTATGCATAGTTGTAATGTACTTTTTTCTAATGACCATGCTTTTTCTCACTTATAGTTAGACTCCTAACTGGAATAGCATCATTATTACTCCATGCCCCCTTAAGATGGCTGCTTTTAGTAGTAGAACATTTTATTCATTACTTAATTTGCATGATATATTTCAGAGTTAACGGCACCATATTTGCCCAGAGAGAGGAGCATCTGGAAAGTCTTTTTTGTGTGTACCACAAAATGCTTGAAAATAACATGCAGGTTTTTACTGTGGGCCTACTGAGGAGTGCAATACCACACAAACAGTTTTTTTAAAAATAAGAATTTTAAAGTAAATTTTAAAGTAAATTTTAAAGTAAATTTATGTACAGTATGTTAATAAAATAGAGGCTATAATGGAAAACTACCACTGTGGTGGTAGATACTGTTCATTTATTTTTCTCTTCTTGTATTATGGTTACCATTTGACTAAATAAACCACTTTGCGTGCGAACACTCTTACACGTGATCTTTGATGGCATTCCTATAGACAGGAGGGCTGTAATTTATACGGCTTCTTAAGGCTTTGAGCATTGCCACCCCCTCAGTTACCTTTGCTCTTCAAATTACTCATATTTGTGTCTTTGTCATTGTTTAGGTGTGGCAGTGGCGGCCGGAATTGCCATTTTTGCCACAACCCTGCCTCTGCTCTGCCTCCATTCATTTCCAAAAATGCATGCCTGGAGAGGATCTGCTGAGGGATGTTACATCCTGAGAAACTTATTTGAAATGTTTCAGTTAAGGATGGATCTCAAGCACTGTATCTTTAAGCATGTACATTTTTCAAATCCATCTTGTACTTTATGTGCTTATTACTTTATGTATATGTATTATCTACTCCATCTTTATGAAAGGTCCTGCTGTTGATCATAGGTTTGATTTTACAGTCTTTGACATTTGTAGGCATTTACACTGAGATGTTGCATGCGTCAGCGACGTTCTTACCTTCTTTTCATGTGTTTTATAATGTAACACGTCAGCCATGCCATCCCATGGACTGACTCACTGTTGAGTTATTCCAGGCCACGGTCTTCATTTCAGCCTCTTGCATCAGATGAAAACCAGTTTTGTATGGATTAAATAGGCCAGTAACAGCTATTGCAGAATGCCACAATAAATCTTCTCATGTGTGTGTAATGCAAACTGAAAGAAAATTCTCGATGCAACTAACAGAGTAGTCTGTGCCCTGAATGGAACATTTAAAACATGAGTATCTATCAATTAACAGATACTCTCAAAAGAAGAAAACTTGGTTACGTATGGTTAAATGGAGGTCATTTATAATTTCATTAATATACACGTGTGTACATATCAGAATTATTTGCATAGTCTCCTCTTACAGGACAGACTCCTCATGGAAACATTTTATGTTGGTCAGCCTCAAGTGTGTCCTCTGGTTGTTATTTTACTTAAACTCACTTTATTGACAGTGTACATAACACAATCCAGACAACAATGTATCACCATGACTTGCAATTAAATCTGCTTTTGCAATTACACACATCATAGCTGAAATGCCACAACTGTGATGTTAGTAGCGGGCCAGTGGTTACACGTTAAGGTATGAGGTCCAAACATGGGGAGGAAATTAAAGCTGAGGCCTCGGCTATTCTGCTACATACAGTTGCGGTGAGCACTGTAATCGTTTTTGCGAGGGGTATGTCTGGAGGATGCTGTCGGGACACGCTTTCACACTGAGGAGACGACCCATTGCACGAAATCAACTTGGATGTCATGCGAAGGTTACATTAATTTCATTATCATGCGCTTTTGGTATCAGCAGATTCCACAGCATGCTCTTGCCAAGACAACATCCACAGATTCCCCTGGGAAAAGATGGGCTAGCATGCAACTTCATTAATGTAGTGCTCTTCTTCCCATATATATATAGTACAAGAACTTATGTGATGTTATGACAAACTCACATTGAAAATATGCGATTTAAATTCATATTCTGTTTAATTTATAGGTCAGCTTGTGTTAAAATTTACATTTTTCTGGCCATATTTTTTCCAAGTTTAAAAGTGATTGCTTTGGTATGACTGCTCTTACGAGTGTGCATTGTAGGGGTCGACCGATTATCTGGTCGTTAGATAGGCCGATATTTGCAAATTTTTCAAATTTTTATATTTTATATTTTTATCGAAATTCCCGATTAAAAAAAAAAAAAAAAACCACTTTGAAAAGCAGTGCGTGTACTGTCCCGACGCATCTGCCAGAAAAAAAATGCTATTGGCTAACATTATTTCCACAAAATTCCGCCATTGGCCAAGACAGACATTATCTGACCTTTAAAATCATACGTTTTCAGCTGCTGGAAACAAGGATGGAAGCTAAGTATCCAGTAAAATGGTCGTTGTGCCCAAACCATACCGTTAACCAAATTGCACTAGGCTAATTGGGCCTTTTTGAATCAGTATAAGTAGGGCCTACTCTACGCTTACGCTAAAAAGCAAGCAAAATATGAAAGACAAAAGGACTTGTTATAAGGACTAATTGGTGCACTTATGCTATGAGTTGCAACAGTTTGACACTGCACATGTAACAAATAGTAATGTAAATTTATTCTTTCAAATGAAACATTCAAATAAATTTACCCTAAAGCACAGCCCTTCTGAATTACAGTCGTCATTTAAGCAACCGTTCACGAAATTAAACTTCAGCTCGCTTGCGGTTGCACTGTATGTCGGAACATTGCGGCAAAGCTGAAAATATCCGTTTGCCGATTTGATCATGGAATCATCATCATGGAAGTCGAGTTATTAAAATAAAAAATTGCAGCACACAGTTTGCACTTCACAGTATTTTCGCTAACTTTATCACAGGCCCTCCACACGGTGCCTTACTTTTGTATGAGCTGTCCATTTTTCACATAAATGACTTATGAGCATATGGGCTCCCAGAATCTCCCCACAGCTTCAGAAAAAGCGTGGACGCACAGGCTAGTTTTAAGGTTTGATATTTCATACTTTATGATGAAAATGCAGCCGAAATGATGTATCAATTCGCTTTATTTCTTACGCAATGATTGCTATCGTTCGTCCGATAATTGAATGCTTGTGAAATAGCGATAGGGATCTGTTGCGTAGCCAAAATAAGATAACCATGGAGAAATTTACGCACAACGTCAATATTACAATGCACGTTTTAGTGATTGCAATTTTTAGTTTATTTTTTATCTTTGAGAAAGAATTTTCATTTGATCTTTTTGCTCTTTATTTAACTTTAATAGTGGTGATGTAGTCTATGCCTATTTCTTTTCACACCGAAAAAACATGTTAAAAGCATTTAAATATCGGCCTGAAATATCGGTTATCGTCCTCTTTTTGTCACAGATAATCATTATCGTATCGGCCCTGAAAAAAACATATTGGTCGACCCCTAGTGCATTGTTTTAGTAATGAATGAAAGGATTTTTATACACATTTGTTTTGCCCTATGTCATGGCTGTTGGTTGCAAAACTGCAGCCAGGTAAACAACCAGGGTTTGAATTTACAGGTATGGTGACTACTTACTTTTAAGGGCCACCCAGTGAAAAAGAGATGGAAAAATGGACTGTGTATATTTACACTGTATTTGTGTTGTACAGGGCCAAATGTGTGCAGTAAGAAAACATTATGGTACCATTAATTATTCTCAGATTTGGCTCATTTGTTGGTCAGAGTCCATAAATGTGTGTAAAATATTTTATTGACATAGATGTTATATAGTTTAGCAGCCATCTTGCATGTAGCAAACGTATACTGAAGTGCTTGATCTGTCAGTAGCATAACCATCAAATTCTGTATTGGCACTAGTGTTGCCTTCAACTCTTGGACATCATGTGACACAAATTCATTCATGATGATAAAACATATACCTTAATAGCCATATTTCATAAATGAAACCTTAATATGTTTCAGCTTGGAAGGCTTTGGGGGTGTTGGCGACCTCTGGTTGTTTCTGTAATTGTTATTAATACTGTCATTACTAATGTTGTTATCCTTATTCCAGAAATTCAAGAAATTAATAGTGTTGCATAATTATTGACAGCAGGAGGTGCAATACTCTAACTTAATTACTGGAATTAACTAACACAGCTGGGACAGGGACATCATCCTCAAACATAACTTGTTTGACAAGACATGACATGACATGTTTCTCTTCTGCCCTGTGAATCTACACTTGCACTATAAGGATACCAGCTCCAGGCCTTTGTATATGATCCTTCTGTCCACATTGGTGTGTGGAATAATGGTCCAAGAATGGTTTCAATTCAACCAAATGCCTGCTTCGCTTTGTGCATGTCCACTCCAGGATCTGTTAGTGTGACATAAGAAAGCTGCTTGCTTTAATTTATGACTCATAAAGTCATGGGGAAATAATGGAGTCTTTGTTTTAATGTGTCAGCAATATATTATACAAGAACTTGCTTGTGCCAGGTCACATTTGAGTCGCACCCATATTTTGCTTAGTCGTCCAACATGCGCGATCCTGCAACACAAATCTATAAACCCATCCATAAATTTAAAACAAAATGCACTGTGCTGTGTATATCACTCATCCACACATTTAATGAAGACTTTGACTAGATCCTTCCAGTGCGTGCATAATTTCCAGGAACAGCATGCCCAAGGGAAATAAGTAACCCACCTTTCTTTTAGAAATCTATAATTTAACTTAATTTTTGATAGATGCCTTTGAATTTTATTTTTAGACTGTTCTAAATATAGCACATCATTTCTATTCACAGGTTTCAATGACGTAACCATTATATAGAAACAAACCTATGACACCATGAATCACTACACTTCTTTTAACTCTTTATTTTATTATTGTTCAACACAAATCTTACATTAGCATGGGAAAGTTTTTAGAATGTATAAACACATAAGACAAAGGGAATGTTATCTGTTATGCAAGTTCAGATGGAGATGAAACCAGCCCTACAGTCTGACAGCACATCCTTAAAGAGCTGTGTGAATGATGGCATATTTCATTGAGTTGTTAGCATGTCCTTGAGAAAAACTCAGAGCAGATGGAAACAACTTGATTAACATGGTTTATGTGTGCACACTTGGGAACATATTGTTCACACTTAATGAAACTGCCTTGTCTTGCAGAATCAGAATCTGAAACAGCAACTGAAGCAGACTCTTAATGAACAAATTGATCTTCAATGGACAGTACTACACTTTTTATAACTTTTTATTACTCACAAAAAACTTGATATTTATTCACACACCACTCAGAATTGTGGATTATAGAGCAACACAAGCAGAGCTACTGCAGAACAGCCCAAGAGCAACTATGCTGATTGTTAGTGGTAGCTCAAAGGAAGAACAGCTATGGTATGTTGATTGTCAGTGCTAGTTCAAGGAAGCAGTCCATTAAAACCAGAAATTCCTATAGTTTTCCCTGAATGTAATGTAGTTCAGTGCATTATGAAAGATTTGCGCATGTATCAAGATTTGTCTCTCTTCCTCAGTAACATTGCTAAAAATGCCATGATGGATTTTAAATAGACTGATTACTCACTTTTTAAACTTTACATGCTTTCAAAACTTTTCATCAGTTGACATTTAATTCCATCTAAACAAATGCCAAAGATATTACGAGAACAACATATAAATCTTTTTTGAGGCTGTAAGGTTTTCGTGGTTAAGGATATTATCCAATGATCAGCACATTTGTGTCAAAAGTACAGTGCTTGGTACAGTTTTTGTAAACAAATAAAAAGTTGTATAAGTTTTCCAAAAGAAAGAAATATTACACAAGTGAAAAGTTCACCATATGTTACTAGAGTGCTTTTATCCATTATGAAACATCTCCACAGCAAGCTTTCATATCACCCCTGAAATTCAGATCTGTCAGAGATACTCCTATTCAATGTTTTTTCATAAGCCATACGCCAAGCATGCCTTTCTTAAAATTATCTTCTCAGTGGCATTTCATAGAGGTTTAAGGTTTAACAATCACAATTATAAAATATAGCTGCAAGCAGCGATACAGGGGCCAAGCACAATGAAGGAATCAGCAGAAGAAAGAATTATGATTTTAGCCCATGCAATTCAAAAGATAGGTTAAAAAATAGGTATAATATAAGTTATATGAAATATGTGTTATAGCACTACCTAGTGGTCAAATGACACTAAAACACTTGGGCACCCTCAGGGCATAGTCCCAAACACAGGCACCAAATGTGGTGTCAGTACACTAAAGCATTGCCAAGATATGGCCTCACTACCTGTTTGGCGTCTTCACTGTTGACTTTGTTAGGGCATTACTAGTGAATGTTTTCCATAAACAAAAAATCGTGGATAACTTTTGTGTGGCATGCTCTCAATATGCTCTGACTCAATTTTCATGAAGACTGGAGAAAATTTGTGGGAGGAGTAGTGAAAACACTGTTTTCATTAAAATTCAAAATGGCGGACAACCAAATATGGTGGAAATGAAAATTTTATGTCTGTTCAACTTGCCATGACCCAAGGAATCAAAAGAAAAAAGAATCATAATTCTAGGCTAAAGACATCAAAAGTTATGAGCAGAAATTCAATTGTTTTAGTTATAGCGCCACCTAGGGGTGAAATGACACAAAACTTCTTGGACACTCTCAGGACTGTGTAGGAAGTCCATATACCAAGTTTGGTGTGAAGACATAAAAGCATTGCCGAGATATGACCTCACTTCCTGTTTGGTGTCTTTGCTGTCAAACTCATTTGCATGTTACGGGCAAACTCTTTGGAATATCTAAAATATTTGGATAACTTTTGTGAGGCATGGTCTCAAGATGATATGTACCAAATTTGGTAAAGATTGGACAAAATTTGTAGGAGGAGTAGCGAAAAACAGTTTTTGTAAAAATTCAAAATGGCAGAAAATACAATATGGCGGACTTTGACGGCAATGGGTGCGTTGGACTCGGCTTGAGGTAAGGAATCTAGGAAAGAATTTTGACAAAATTCCAACAGGGTCAGGAGTTATGGCCAAAAATGTTAGCTGAACTTTGACCTGTTGGTGGCGCTAGAGGGCTTGATTTACTGACCCCAAAATTGGTGAGTGGACAGCTGGGACTGTCCTCTACGAGTGTGCCAAATTTCATAAAAAGCGTACGAATGGATCTATGGGCTGCCATAGACTCCCATGGCAGATACTACAGTATAATAGTAATAAGAAAACTAACAATTACAATGGGGTTCCAGCACCTTCGGTGCTTGGCCCCTAACTAGACTCTTCAGCATGCTTCACTTGCCAATGAATGCTGGGACAGTTATGCACACTGGGAAGCATAGTTCACGGGGAAGTAACTTTAAACAAACGGAAAATAACTTCATGCATCACCAAAAACATGGCACACATGGGACAAAGTGCCAATGAATGTACTAGACCATGGACAACTGGATGACTGTCACTCTAGCCTGTTTTTGACTTTGTGGTTCACTGCCAAACCTGTAATGTTTTTGATTTTGCTACTGATGGAGAGTGTTACCAAACATGCACGTTTGTTACATGCAGACTGTTCACAATGATGTGAAGAATAAACACACGAAACATCATACTACACAACGTTCCACTAAATCTTAAATATATTTCGTGCATCCTATGTGTATGAGTATTGGTGTATAAATACCTGCATAGACAGTGATGTTGTATTCTGTATCTTAAGCTGAACTGCTTCAATAAATATACAGCTGTGTAAATGGATATGTAAGATGTCAACTATGTAAGTCTCCTTGAATGAGGGCATCCTGTAATGTCTATATCAGACTGCTTTCTTCATCTCCCAGGAAATACAAAAGGCTCTCATTCAGGGTGCAGCTCTCGCTATTTTTGATCGTTGAAGGACAGAAGTCTGTGTCTAGAAGCCTCTGCTTGCTATAAAGAAGAATAATGAAACTTATTCTCTGAGAAGCCCACTGAGCCAAGCCCTCTCTTCACTCCACGTCGGCCTCATCCTCTTCGGTGCCACCAGGATTGAAATCCTTCTCGGGCAGCAGGCCATACTCGTTCAGGAACGCCTCCACATCCACGGCGAAGAACTCTTCGTTTAGGTGCTGAGTGACGCACAGGAAGTTGCCCAGAAGCTCCCCGGCTTTGTACACCAGCAAGGTGGGCAGCACATCGTCTGAGAAGCGGTCGCCCGCGCCGGTGCAGGAGGCCTTGATCTTGCAGAACTTGACGGTGGGGTACTCCGCCGCCAGGCAGGTCAAGCAGTTGTTGAGGGCCTCGCAGCCCTTCACCGAGTCCTCGTAGATGTGCACCACCACCAGCGTGAGGCGGTGCTCCTTCTCGATCACCTCCAGGAAGGCCTCGCCGCTCTCCAGCTCGTGCACGCCCTCGAACTTGGGCCCGAAGCTCAGCCGCTCGTGCATCTCCTGCATGCACTGCTTGCGGTACTTGCGCAGGCATTTCTCATCCTCCTCCTTGATCAGCTCGTACTCCTGTGCACTCATCTGTATGGGGGCATTCACATAGTCAAATGGAATGTTAGGGTTTAAAGGCAGGGGGCAATGTAGCATAGTGGTAAGGAGCAGGGCTCATCAGCAGGGGGCAATGTAGCATAGTGGTAAGGAGTTTGCCATCAGCACTTTAGCAGTGAGAAGTGGACCTGCTTTGGAGCCACATTCCACATTTAGAGTGGCTGAACCCAGAGGAGTAAAAGTATGGCTGGATCTGGCAAGTCCAGGAGTTTGTAAATGACGTAATCAAACAAAATAAATGCAGCAAAGCATTACTTCATCCTTTCATTACCTCTGTTTACCTCAGCTTTACAAACACAAACGCCTGTAGGATGTAAATAAAATGAATCTTGCTTGTCTGTTGTGTATGTCTAACCTTGCGGTTTCCTCTCTCCCCAGACTCGGCCCTGGGATTGTGTGGGGAGGACATCTGTCGGAGCAGCTCTCGCTTGCTGGAAGGCAAGGCCTCCTGGTCCACGCTCTCCAGCTTAAACTTCCTCCAGTCATTGATCACCCCCTTGGGACCTGGAGCCATTTCAGGGTGAAAATGGCAGAATCATCAGTGCAAGAGCATACGCGCAGCAAAGGTTCTGCATTTGAACAGTCGCAGTTTTTAACAGTTTGAAGGTCAGCCCATGCAGACGTGCATTTGACAGCCTTGTGGCGCAGCACTGCAAAGCCGTTGGAGGTCATGCTGACTATACAAGCTGCCGATGGATTACGTATAAAGAAGCGTCTTAAGGGCGGCTTCTTAATTGCAGCGTGGTTGGGTAACACAGGCAAAGCAGCTTAGAGTGTCTGTCTTTACTTGTCCATCTCTTAATTGCTGATTGACAGTGCAGCCAATGGAGCTGAAGCCCCTGAGAAATGTCAGTGTGGGCGGAAGGAAATGACGGTAACGTGAATTCAAAAGGTTTTTGTGGAAAAAAGGTGAACATGCTGAACTACTGCAAAGCTTGGACCAAGCATTTCAAGACATAATGAGCCAGACATAATGAAAACGGGAGCTAGCTGTTTGCTCATATTTTTGAGGTTCACGTTGTTAGAAAAAAAGTCACAAACTGAGAATAACAGACCCTGAGTACCTGTTGTACTGGGCGTTTCTAGTATTGGAATGGTCTCCAGAACTGCAGCTTAGAGCCCTGCTGCAAAATGAAACCAAGAGCCTCAAAATTCTGGTTCAATGCTGCTTTTTTTTTTAACGTGTTGCCTCCATATTGTGTAGTGAGACCTCTCCTCACCTGTGTGGCTTACTGGCAGCTCCTCCTCACCCACAGCTGGGCCCGACATCTTGTTTTAGAGTCACCTGAAAAAATATAACAAACCCATGCTTATGTCATCAAGCCAGTGGTCCTTATACCTGTACAGCACCACCTGTGGGTCCTGTCTTATCAAAGAATTAAAAGCTGATCTTAATTCTAAATGGATGACTGCCATTCTCATCAGCCTATAATAATTTCCTTGAAGAGCTTAAGGTGACTGATGAAATTGTTTAAATACTTAATTGCTATTAAATACACCTGCATCAAACTGATAAGGGCTGTGGTTCAATGATATCGCCTCAAAGAACATTTACCTAATAACTTAGGAACTCTGTATTTATTATGCAATCGAAGATGTGCTGTGCAAAAGGTCCAGGATGGCGTAAGATAAAGGAAGAAGCTGTCAACATCACTAAGGTCAATCTAGGTTGATGTGGTATTAGAAGATTAGGAGTCTATCCACTTTGGTTTTTTTGGCTGGAACCATTACTCATTACACACTCCTCTTTGTGGCAAGAATGTTGCAAAGTAAGCATTGCTGTAACAGGAAGCAAAAATATTCCTTCCATAACAACATCCTCAGTTTTCAGTATCACCCATGGTGGATGAAATATATGATTATTTTTACCTTTAACAAAGTTACTTCCATTGTCAGGTGAAATGTTACTGTGCTGTAATCCTGTATGTACTTTGTCACATTTACATGTTAGATGTCTTTAGGCACTTGGGTATTGACTATGCTACTCCTACCTGTTCTAAATCATCCTTGGGAAATTGAGTTCAACAATAAAGTAGCTATGGGAGTAGGCATTTAATACAATAACAACGTGTTTGCATGACATTTTATTTCATTTGAAGTTGAAATGGACCAAGAACACAGTGAGAGCAATGAAAAGGTAACAGCAAAACTAATTTTTAAATGGGAAGACTAGTGAATACCCATATGTATTCACTAGTCTTGCCACAAATGGTACGCAATATATATAAAACACAGGTGGTTGAACTGAAATGTGTGCTTCAATGGAGGACTCATAAAGTCACATGCTAATAAAATATGAAGAAATCATAACTGATTTTTAAATATTTGACATTCCTCACATAAGAAAAATAACCAGTTATGAATGCTGCCATCGACAATATCATTAATGCATCATTTAGCTGATGACTGTGGACAAGACAATGCCACTATTCAGCAGTTTAACCATCATTAGTGGATTATTTGTATCACAGCACCTCCTTAAATAGCTATCTGATAATCTTTTACACACATACGGAAAACAAATTGTATTGCAATCAGCACAGCTACCCAAGTAAATTCCGGTGCTTCTGAGCATGTGAAATAATGCCTGAGACTCTGCTAGTTGCACGGAAACCGATATGGCAGAGATAAGCCTCATTAATCTGCTGCTTCTCAATGTTCAAACCTACCCCCAATGCCCCCCCCCCCTTCCCGCAAACCCACGCCCATGCTGTCCCTACCGCCATAAACCCTTCCCTGACCTGATCATCTCATGATAGGGTTGAGCAGATCATTACTGATTGACTTCAGCCTTGCCTTTGTGTTCACCTCAGGTTCATGGAATCACCAACAGCATGCATAGTAGCATCTGGTTCATAAGTCCCATCTCTCTATGAACCTTCCACCCCTACCCCCTCAAGATAGCAGACTCTAAAAATACCTGTAGAAATGATTGTTTTAGGTCTCTATTTACAGAGGCCACTAAACCCGCCTAGGAGAATGTAAACAAGCAGATTTTTTGAAATATGCCCAATAACTGAAATCTGTTTGTAATAGGATTTAGCACTGGATGTTCATCAACAAGCTACACTACCTCTGTTTTGCAAAAAGCAAACTGTGCAACAGTAGGCAGTTTCATAACCTTATATGTTTAATGTATAACATACATCCTAGACCCCACCTGCACCTGAAATATCTCCTGTGCCATTATATCCATACGGTTTCCTTTACCATATAGTCTTAATATGTTTCTCTCTTTGAAATTTCCTGTGCTTTTCGTATTTTATGTTCATTTCCCCATCTAGTCATTTTTGCTGCTAAATGCATTCTGAATGGAATATATCAAGTATTGACTCCTTAGTACATCTTTTTATTCTAAAAATATATTTATCAGTTTATTCATATTCCATAATTAAATAAACAAATACATTCTGAATTGAATTTATCAAGCATTGACTCTTTGATATGTCTTTTTATTCTGAGAATGTATTTATCAGTTCATTAAATTATGTAATATTAATGGCTATAAAACTTCAATAAAACATCTTATATATCTGTGAAAAAATCATGGTACCAAATCAAAAAGAGAACATTACATTAGAAGTATAATTCTTAAGATGGTGAGTACCAGTAGCACCAATAAAGCAAGGCCAATGCAGTGGATCTGTAGTTTTAAAATGCTCATGTAAATGTTTCATTAGTTCACTGTTCCATGAATGACTGATAATTAAACATATTTCCGGAACAAGACAAGATACATCAATCAACGAATGAGGCCAGAGCAAAGCAATCATTTCTTTAGGCAGAACGATAGCCTACCGAACGGACAAAATCCCATCCTTACCTGTGCTTATCAGGCGTTCTGGTGTATTTCCTCTGTCAACAACAGCTCCTGTTGTAATGATTTGCAGTGACTTGTCCTTTCAGTTGTCCTAAGACACAGCGTTTGGGATAGATGAGCAGGGCCAGAGGGAGTTTTCTTAGAATAAGACTGGGGCATAATGGTGACCCCTCTCAGAAATAGCCCAGGGCTCTTAAGAGGATTTCACTGCAGGAATTAGTGAACTGCACTCAATTAGGCTTGTGGACCCACACAGGAGGAGCACAAGGGGTGAAGTTTGAATCAATGACAGGGGACAGTGACAATCCTTCTCACTCTCTGTGATGATGGACATGTGACATTACTATCTTTTATTATTTCCAAAACATGGGTGTAGACAGTAGGGGAAAAACAGCATGTACAGCATTCTTATTTCAGGTGTCTGATGGCAGGGGTTATCTCAGGACCACTAGACCATTCTTTGTATAAGGTGAAATGAAGGGGAAACCTGAGAGATTAACACCTAAAACAAGAGCCTCAAATTGTGTGACATCCTGTTTGCGCTCCTCTAAGACCCACCACACTTAGCTGCCATGGGTTGTGAGAGGTTGTTTGGCAGGCATGCAGATGCAGCCAATACACAGGTAGCTTCCTCCTTGGAAAAGTTTGTTCCATACAGCATAGATAGTGATACAGTCCATGTAATTATACCTCTTGTCTGCAGGGTAATATGTCCAGCATAATGGACATGCTGTGCTCAGGTGCTGGCTCACTGTTAGTTTAGCAACCACCCTAACATTGGTACAACATTAGAGAGACATTGGGAGAATGTGAGAGGGTAGAAACTATGAAACTGTGTGTCTCCCATATACAGTACCAGTCAAAGGTTTGGACACACCTGATTAAGATAATGGGAAACATGCATTCAAAGACATTTTGATCTAAAGATGTATGCTTAAATGGTTGAAATTAGTTTCTTAGATAAATATAAATACTGAAGTTGATGCCTATGTATGAATTTTTTTCCAAAAATAATTTTAGCAAATATTTTTGGCTACTTTGAAGAATCTAAAATATAATATCATTTTGATTTGTTCAACAATTTTTTGGTCACTGCATAATTCCATTTGTATTGTTTCATAGTTTTAATGTCTTTACTATTATTCTAAATTGTGGGAAATAGTAAAAATAAAGAAAAACCCTTCTTTGAGTAGGTGTGTCCAAACTTTTGACTGGAACTGTACATAACCTTCACTTTTGGATAGATGCCACCAAAGCCTGGCCAGATCTGGATTTCCAGCTCTGTAAGAGAACATACTGCCAATGCTTTGAACAGTATTGCATTGTGTCGCAACCGTAATTCTTGAAATTGGAGAGCTAAGTGACTGTCCTTAGTTTCACAGTGTGAATACAGTTGGACTGAAATCCAAACATTACCCAATCAGCTGATTTAAAACCAAACTGAAACTGTTTCTCTTTGCACCTCCCTCATTCATAAGGCCCACATCATACTAAATATGTAGCAACATTGCCATTAGTAGTGGGTTTGCGGGTACTGATAGAGACTGATTCACTGTGGCCATAAATGATCTTATTCCGCTTATAACAAACAGTAGGTGTCCTGGCCAAAGTCTTAATCTCGCTGTCTAAATCTGACTGTACAATCATCCCATGATCCAGTTGAATATTCTTGTGCATTATGGGAGCTATGTGCTCATTTTCTTTTGTACTGGAGGTCTTGATGTTTTTCACAGCTAGTCACTCCCTCCTCCATTCATTGTAAATCTCTTTGAAAATCGTGAAAGGCTTGAAAGCTTTCATATATATTACAAAGCACTTCAGTAAAGTAAGATGAATGGTATCAATTCAAACACCTTCATCAACACTTTGTATGCTTGAATGGAATAATCTAAATTGAGGTGACCAATTTAGTTAGAGTTAGTGTTACAGTTATAGATAATTTTGTCTGATGGGAGAATTCAGTACTGTAGTACGTCTTACTTTGGTTAATTTGTTAATTTTGTAACTATTATGGTCCTGTCATATTATGATATTCCAAGCACACAGTGTGAAGTGTGGCATAACTCTAGATGTTGAATGAAACGGTGCTAGACCATAGTAGTCCTTGCCAATGACAATAATAACAGATTGATTAAAATAGTATTTCCTCAATATCTGGTTTACTAAGTCATGACATGGCAAATGTTTGCAGCAAATCTACTGTGCACCTATTGTAACTAAGGGTGTTGCTTAATCTTGTTTATCTGACAACAGACATGACGCCCAAGCTACATCCAATCATTTAACGGAGTAAAAATCGAAAGATTGAGATATTCATAATGCTAAAGGCTCAGTCATGGGCAACAAGCCGTGGAAAGGAAATGAGAGAGAGTCTGAGAGTAACTTGTCCATAAGGTGCATAACTGTCATGACTTGATTATTCCAGCCTAACCATGCCTGTTCACTGATTTTCAGACATTTGTAACACCAAAATGGTACACCCCTGTCACTTAATTTCTTTTCAGTTAAGAGTTTTATTTCCTATGATAGGAATGAACCACCATTTCAATGTTTTTATTTACACAAATGTGTACACAGCATTTACCCTCTTGAAAGTTTATTTTAAGGTTTACTAAACTCTGGTAATTTTCACCTTGTTAAGCTATTTGTATTTGCCACAAATCTGTCCAAATGGGAAGAATCATAGAGGCCATCTTTTGGTGTTTTGGTTCGCAATACAGATAAAGTAAATATTCCACTGGCTGTATTGAAGTGTATTGCCATCTGTAGCGGAAGTTAGCTGTAAACATTGCTTGCCTTGTTATCAATGCTGACAGTTTCATGTCTGAAAAGCATAATTATTTCTGTAAAAGTGAGGCTGAAAGCCATAATATTTGCTCAAATTTCATTTCACAACTATCTTGAAGGATTAAGTATTTAATTCCTCATCCTGTCTATGCTCTAATTGTCTAATTGTGCATGTCGCAATTTGAGTCACCAGGCATAATCAGCTGGACTCCTTTCATCTGGGAAAGTACAGAGGAGGAAGTCCAGTCCGTGGAGGAAGTTTAATGAACCTGCAGTGCAACATGCAAGAATAAACAGTTTCACAGGGGAGATAACATGGATAAAACACAGGCGGAACAGATAAAGTTGGGTGACTGAGAGTTACCAAAAATGAAAGAGCAGAAATGCTGCGTCACCAGCCAATCCCAGAGAGGCAAGGACAATGGGACTGAGCATATACAGATGACAGCTAGTCTGGAAAATCCATGAGTCAGTAAGAGCAAGGAGAGAAGAGAAAAATGTTAGGTATGGCCAAAAATAATGTGAGTCTTCTTGGAGGTAAACTGGCAGTTCTATACAGAGCCTGAAAGGATTAGCAGGGCTGTAAGCAGGGCTGCAAGACACCTTGGAAGAAGGAAGACAAACCAGTGTAGACTGGGAAGTGCAATGAGCTGGTAATATATAGGGAATGGACAGCGAATTGTGTAACAGACTGAAACACATCATGCACATAAATTAATAGGGTCACTGAGTAAGCTGGTGGGTGACACTGGTCCTTCACCATTGGCCTTCACTGATATGCAGATAGATTCCTTTTGTTTGTGAGTGATGTCTTTGTGGAGATCCAGGCTGATGCTACAAGTATGATTGACTTGCTGGCCCTCTGGTGCAGCCACAACAATTTGGAGTTGAACATGCTGAAAACAGTGGAGATGATGGTGGACTTCAGGAGGAATTCCACACCCTTGACCACCCTCATCATACAAGGAAGTGCTCAGTGTCTTAGTTGTGGAGACCTTCAGGTTTCTGGGAATCTCCAAAGACCTGAAGTGGAGGACCAACACTGTCTCCTTTGCAAAAAAGGCCTAGCAGAAGCTGAAGAAGTTCAACCTGCCACAGGAATTGCTGGTCAAGTTCTACACTGCAATCGAGTCTGTCCTCACCACCTCTGTAACTGTCTGATTTGGCTCTGGTGCAAAACAAGACATCAGTAGACTATAGCACACCATCAGGACTGCAGAAAAGATCATTGGAGTTAACCTGCCCACACTCTGAGATCTTTTCAACACCAGAGCCAGGAAACAGGCAGGCAAAATCATTGCTGACCCCTCGCATCCTGGCCACCACATTTCCCTCCAGCAGGCACTTCAGATCACTACCCACCAAAACAAGCTGACACCAGAATACCTTCTTCCAACACATCATCACATTCTTGAACTGTTAAACTTGCGACGTTTCAGCTGGATCTCTGTTCTGCTTTCTCACAGTGAAATAGTTACACAACTATAGTTGTACGTATCCATAACCTGCACTCAGGTACGCTTTATCTCATGCTCATTGTGCAATAGCTGTATATAACACAGTGCAATAGCTGTCTATAACAAATTGTTGTACAGACCTACAGTGTGCACTTCTGTACACTTTAACTTATTGTGCAGTAGCTGTTAACTTATTGTACAGTATCTGCTCATATTTATTTTTTGTATACCTCATTCATTCCATCCTTACGCCATTCCATGTATGTGTCCTGCACTACTGTTGTTGTTTGTTGTACCACTACTGTTGGATGGTATTTGTTGTTGTCACCTTGAAAATCATTGTATGAACACACTATGAGAGACATTGGAACTGGAATCAAATTCCTTGTACATGTAAAAGCATACTTGGCCAAGAAAGTCTGATTCTTTTAAACGGACAAAACGTAGAGATGATCAGCCTACCCATCTCATTTGTTTCACATGATGAGCAAGTAAAATGAGTGAGTGCTACTCCCCTAGCAGATAAAACCAATTTCAACTGCAAATGTAAGAAAAAAAAACTCGTGTCAGATACCTAACAGCAGACAACACTACCATTGATGGATCTATCACAATATAATGGACTGTCCTGTATCAAGATTACATTTACAAGGTTCCCGTGTGGCTCAGTCACTAAGGCACTCGTCTTGAATGCAGCCTGAGCCAGCCAGGCTAGATAGAAAACCGGCCATGTTATCTGCAAACAAATAAACAAAAACCCCAATTACATTTACTTCTACCAAGAAGTCCTCTGGATGTACCCAAGCTGCTATGTTTTCTTCATGTTGGCTACAGCTGTACATCATTGATAATTCAGATATCTGTTAACTTTCTTGTTTTCTGTTAAGTGCTCATTTGAGACATATTTTAATTGACCAAGTGAAGCTGTCACGTATACTGTGTATTTTTAAAGTATGAAGTGTGGTATCTCTGTTTTCCTGCCATTTCAACTTACTCTATCCATGGTTTGTTTTCACAAAACACATCAACCTTCATTTTTATGTCAGCATTTCTCAATGTACTACAAGTGATGTGATCTTGTTGTCAGTAACCACACTAACACAACACTGGGTCTTGGACCCATGACAAGTGACATTTTTTAAGAGGACACAATGACCTCTTTTCAATATAACCACACTGAACTTTGTCCTTCACCTTGAGTGACAAATTTAATTTTTTTTTTTTGGATACCAACTCAGCATTATATGTTTGGGTGTTATTATTTAAAACATGAAAGACTTGCTTAACAACATAGACTTGATTAGCTCAAAGAACAAAGCACACAGTTGTTAGACTGAACTGAAGCCAAAGTCAGTAAAGTAAAAATAACCCTGTCACTCTTTTCCAGTCACCCATTGATTTAGCTGACAGATTTAGCTAAGGTGCAGCACATTGTCATTAACCATCACTTATTTTCCAAGGGAAATCCAGCTGTGGAAGTTACTGTTGATGGCTACTGAGGGGTTAAAATGAGTTTTGTCTTAGGACCTGATCGCTCCAGACAGAACTTTGTAAATAAGTATTTGCTCTGGAATTCACAGAGCTCTTGGAGGCATTCTGCTTCACACGAACAGCAGATGTGCGGAGCATTTTCAAAGCTGCAAACACCTTCAGCAAAAAATTGGAATGCAATGTGCAATAGTGTCGTTTCATGCAGCGTTTGGTTGCATTCAACTGGAAAATTACTGTCAATTTGGAAGAAACCACATCACAGAAACATATCAATCAAAGCCCAAAACAGTTGTCAGTCTTAACATCAAATTAATGAGACAACAATTAAAATGAGGTCGTAAGTTGAAAGACTGAGTTGAAGTGAGGTAAATGATTAAACCGGTGTTGCCACTTGGATCACTTGAGATGACCCAAATATTGTGAAAAAAATTCTCTCTTTAGAGTAGAACTGAATAAAATGATTTATGATTGAGCCTTATTGATTGTATATAAACACCTCATTACCTGCATTCTGTATCCAATATAAATCTTGTCTTTAAATAAGTCAGTGCTGCAGATAAAACCATCAGAGAGCAGTGAGACCTCACAATGACATCAGGCATCACAATGACATCACAATAATATGATTAAAGGATTATGAGTGATAGTGGCACAGCTTTTTCAGGTATGCTGAATCACTGAAATTGAAACACAGTTAACATTTGGTGTTATTATGAAACACATCACCCTGCACTTCTATTTGTCTACACCTATATTGTTGACAATGCATACCAGATTAATGTAATTAATGTTCAGAACATTTATTGGCTTAAAGGCTTACAGGGTTCTATTTTAATGTGGGTAGAATTAATGTGCGTCACTAGGACCTAAAAGGTTTGGGTCTGTTTTCATGAATGGAAATATATTTCTATCTGTCACTCCCATCCTTCTGTTTTTGAAATAATAGATGAGATCATTCATTCCAATCAAACATATTCACCATTTATGTAATCAAATATATTTTTCTAAATGGTTCATCAGAAAATTAATTCAAATTAGTTTGTTTCATTTTATTATGTAGTATATGATATTGTACCATATGCTGTTTAGCACTTCTATGTAAATGTAATCTACTTCTACCATTGTGTACTTCTGGATTTCAATTTGCCTTTAAATTTAAGTCACATCCAATGACAAATGCAGTTAAAGCATGGGAAAACAAAAATCTTTTACAATAATGCAGTCAAATGGTGCAAACACTTGTATTTGTATAAGCATATACCAAATAAAGGTTAAAAAAAAAAAAAAACGGGTACACATTTTTGCATAAGGCTTTGGTTTCCAGTATGAACCACAATTAATGACTCATCAGGTTACATACCATTTTACAATGTCTAATCTTGCCTCAGGTATACAGACAAAATCCCTGTGGCTGTGTGTTATATAAGTATCTTTGCAGAAGAATATTGGATAGAGATGGTAGTCAGGATTCCACATTCTTAGTCAATGGTCAAACACAGGTCTGCTACATGAATCACTAGAGGGCAGTACCTCTCATAATAACTGCACAAAAATATTCAAGTGTCCTTCTCAGGTAGTCAAATGTCATTTTAACTATGTATGTCTACATATATTTTTGTTTTTTCTGTCCTGTGTTTGGTTGAGGATGTGACTGGTGAATTCGTCCGTGGGTATACACATACATACAGACACGTTTGTGTATGTATGTGTGTATATATGAATGTATGTATATATCAGCCTGTAGGGTATAGGGGTAGAAAGTAGAGGTCATGGTTAACATGATTGCTGCTTCTTTAAAGCAAGTCTCTCTTGTTGGGTGCTCTTTAGACAAATTTTCAAAATCTTTACCTGAAACAAGGTTTGGTTAAATTATTTGCCAGAAAAGATGTATATTCCTCTTATTTTATGTTTGTGTAGCAGTTACAGAGTTACTTATTATATTACTAATTAGGATAGCTGCCACTAGGCAGCAAGAGCACCTTCTTCTGTGTTTCTGCTTGTATATATCATTGCATTTGTTGTATTTGTGCTGCCTATCAGGCAAGATGGAATATGACCTAGTTTGTGAACCTTTGGGGAAGTATTTATGGTCTGGTGTCTGTTAGAGGAGTGGTTGTTGTCATGTAATCCAAGCAGAGGAATTTAACCACTGCAAGCCCTTTCTGAATTAGAGAGTATATCTAGTGTGTTTGTAAGAGAAAGAGAAAGGAAGGAGGAAAACAGCCAGTGAGAGAGAGGAGGCAGGAAAAGAGCCAGAGAGAGAGAGCGAGAGAGAGAGGCTGGAGGACTTCATCTTTATTTACTTCAAGGCAGCTGCCCTCTGTTTGTACTTGTCTGACCATTTATCTGACACCAAATCCCTGGTTCTTTCAGACAGCATGACCTCCCACCCTCCATAAACACTGCACACATAAGGAACAAGTTGACTTCATTTGCTAGACAGCGCTCAGAGGTAGAGAAAGTCGTAATGACAGTGATGCATGAGATGACAAGTGATGCAAGAGTGCAAGAATGCAAGCATTGAGATGGCAGTTAAATCTTATTGACATGATTAAGGAGCGTGGGGAGGGGGGGTTAACTGAGGACTGACATGCAAACTATCTTAGATTTTATTCTAACCTGAATTATACACCATTACATTTACATTACATTTATTCATTTGGCAGACACTTTTATCCAAAGTGACTTACAAGTGAGGCAGAGTATAACACAAGCAGAAAGCCATATAAGGAGTCAACTATATTAGAAGTGCTGCATGACCAGTTTTCAATAGTTGGCCAGACAAGGTACAAGCTAGCCACTAGACAGAGGAGTGCATTGAACCATTAGATTGGAATTTTTTTTAGTAAAGCAAAACAAAGTTTAAAAAATTCCTTTAGGTGGTAGTATTTCAGGTGATCAGGTGAGCACGGAAGAGCTGTGTCTTCAGATGTTTCTTGAAAACAATGAGGGACCCGTTAGCACAGATGAAGTGCAGAAGCTCATTTCACTACCAGGAGGCAACAGCGATAGTAGCCATAGATATACATTCCTTGTAAGGCAGAAAAAATGTTATCCAAAAATATAATTTCTTCGCATTTCTAACCAGATACTGTATATTTGCATCGCCCTCTAGTTTCAGGACAAGAACTGTTTCTCTTTGATGAGGTCAATGATGCTTAGCTCAGTTAGCAAATCCTATTTCTCATTTTGAGCAGTAAGGGCTTGGCTTCCAGATCCAGAAAACACGTAACTCTATGGCACAATGCCCTTAGGCCACCATGGGCATGGGAATCCACATAGTTTCTTCTACCATTTCTTCCATTGTCTGAAATCTTTCGAAATGTAGCTTAATGGCGTCACTGTAGATAAGAGAGTTTATATAACAGAAAAAGTGTTTAAAATGTACATCTTTAAACAACCAGATGTTCATTCTTCTTTTCCCATTGGATATGCATCATTATTTTACTGATGAAACAGAAGGAATAGGACATGACAGGTCAACCATGGTAGCGATATCTATTCAAAACAAGTGGTTATTGACTCATATTGGAACAGTGGTCATGCTCTCCCAAATGTTATGGAACACTAGGCTTTTTATCTCTGGTCTCCCCGTGATACCAGTTTATACACAAATGACATGGGGTTTGCCCTTCCAACACTTCCTGGCCTTTGTTGAAATATGTACTGTATTCTGGGACTGTGAATCACCTTCCAGCGTAGGGGACTTACTGGGAAAAAGCTTCCTATCAATTTCATGTATTTGTTGTACAATTATTTATCTAGGTCATTTTGGATTGAATTTACTGCAATCTCCCTCTGAAAAGCAAGACAAGAGAATCATAACAAGAAAAAGTTTAATAAGAAGATCCCTTTAATAGATACTTTGATAAAGAGTGGAATAAAAATGATACAGCATCTCACATGTGCAACTGTCCCATTTTAATTCTATTTGGAGGAAGGAAATAGTCCCTTTACCTGACCCAGGACCAGGCATCTCAGTCCAAATATTTAATTGCACTGGCACACCCAAAAAGAAGGAGCACTTCAATGTGAAAACAGGAGTACCTTGTAATTCACAGACAGATTTTATACTTGTGACTACTGTTACCAAAGTAACATGACCAGCACAATTATTTTTACATTATTTCTCCATATGTCTTGAGAAGCTTTAGGCCTCCAAGAACTGCTGGTGAGGGAGTGTATTCCTTTAGATAACCAGACAACGCAAGTATGGACAGCCCCTTCATTCCTGGAAATACTGAGTTCATAGAGGAAATAAAACATGTGTGGAGATGTACTGTCAGCTTGATACTATGCACAGAAAATAAAAAATAAACTATAATTCCATTAAAGACATTGTCTATATAGCTGTAATACCCTTCCTCTGTTAAAAGTATAGAGCAAATACTGTATAACAATTTGGACATACTGTACAGACCAATTTCATATAAAATAATAAATTGTCTACAATGCCAACATGCAAATACATGCAAATACACAGTACCAGCAGTTTTGTTATATCAATGTTCAGGAAATGACTAGTGTTGGAAATGACCAGAATTGCCACTGTCTGAAAGTCCAGAATTGCCTTTTTAAGACTATATTGCCAGTAAGTTTCCTTTGCTCTGCATCCATTTTATTCCATTATTTTTTCCTTTTTTGTGCATCTCACTCACATTTTTACTTACCGAAGGGAGGAACCCTATAGATTTTGTAACTGTAGAGTCCAAATTTGTTAACAGTTTTGTCAGCACTTCATATTGTGTATTAGCACGTCCAAAATGATGCTTGATTGTATTATATTATGAATGCAATATTAGCATATTGTTAAATTACCCAGCTAGTTTGTTAGCAAAAAAGTTTTGCTAATAAATCTCTGTCACAGTCAATTAAACTTCAAATATTTCTCTATGAAATAGCATACACTATCTGGCAATGAAGGACAAGGACCTTCCATGTCTCACTCTGGCATCAGTCTTGCTCATGTTATGCATTCAGTAGACAGCTCTTTTGCATATTATAAGATTGTAGACATTGCCTGCTAATTTAATTAGCTAGCTATGACACTTTCCTCTTGTAACGAGACATCTATACATAATACACTGTTTGTTCCACACTATTTACCTCGGGTGGCTAGTGCTGTATAGACAACATGCCTCACCGAATGGGATTCCTGCTTGACTGTGTGCACTGCCTGGCTAGCTGTTCCACTGCAACATGTGGAGCTGTTAACACTTGTAAGCAATAAACAAAATGACATTTGAGTGATTTTACCTACCTAGCAATCTAACTTTTGTAAATTTAAAATAAAATCATTTTATAAATGCCTAGTTAGCTTGGTAGTTTAGGGAGGATTACAGCCAGGAGAGTTGCGATTGATGATTGCTTGGTTGGCTAGGTCATCATCTTGCAGCTGTGAGAAGTGTTGTCTTTAAAATTCCATTAATGACAACAATTGGGGGACTTAAATTTGTAAGAGGCTAAAAACAAGAAACAAGTAATTTTATTTGAAAAACATATATACAGTACACTAGGGGTGCACCGATACCATTTTTTTCAGACAGAGTACGAGTATGAGTATTTACGTTTGTGCACTTGCTGATACCGAGTACCGATACCGATACTCCTATCAGAAATTAGGCTTCCATGAAAATGCAATGAATTGGATGGCAGGTTTTATTTGCTTCTCTGCTCATTATAATAAGCCTAAAAATAAATATCAAATTACTAACAGCAGGCTATTTCAAGCCAAAAATAAACAAAACTTTCTGTATAAACAAAAAGCCTTCACACTGGCACTGTCTTCACATTAGACAGAATATCAATGAAACTTGATAAATGAAACAATGAAACTTGCTGCACAGTTAACATAGCCAACTTAACAAAAAGTGAGTGAAACTATTGCTCAGTCTCCACATTTCAATTAAACAAAATATCAATTAAACGCTGTCTCCAGCTTTCAAGTAATCAAAGTATCAGTTAAATTATGTGGCACTATCTCCATGTTTCAATTAAACAAATGACTATTTCATTCAACATACAATGTTGCAGCCTCTGAACTAAGTATTTTTTGGGGAAGTGAGAGGCAGATTTTTTTTGATGAACAGAATCACCTCTGCATGATCAGGTGTTAGCCTGTTTCTGGTTTCATTCACAATATGTCACACTGAGCTAAACAGTCTTTTGCTGTCAACACTACTGCATGGTGCTGAGAGGTATCTGCGTGCCATTTTGGCCAGAGTAGGGAACCGCACTTTGTTAACCTCCCAGTATTGTAGTGGTTTGTCTTCACGGGGCATTGGGGTTTCTCCAAGGTATGTCTCTAATTGCACAGCCAAACCTACTGCAGCTGGGCTCAGTGCTGTTGATGCTTGCTCGTTTGCGATTTCATCAAATATACTGTCTAGACTGCTTCTGGCCTGGTCCTTGCGTGATTTTCTGGTAGGTGGTTCATGCAGGTCATGATCCTCCTGCTTGTCCTCTTCTCCTGTCAACCTCTGCAGCCCAAACATCAGCATCTCTTTGGCATTTGCAGCAGTGTTGGTTTTGGAGAAAAAACGAGTTTTATACATAAAACAGAGAAAACATTTAGCTGACAGTAGGTATGTTTGAATATGTGGTCATTTGGGAATTAAACTAAAATTCCCACATAAGTAATTTATTAAACTCTTTTCAGCAAGACATGGCATCCTGTTTAGTTTTCACCTCTCTCTCACTCACTAACTCTCTCTCTCTCTCTCTCTCTCACACACACACACCACACATACACTTAGGCCTACCTGGGATCGAGTAAAGTTGTAGAGAGGGTTTTCTTCCACATCAGCAAATCGCTTCCTGACAGCTGCAGCTGAGGTTCCCTTCATAGTTTTGATGCTGTGGTCCTCATCGGTCTCTCTAGATGGAAATCTCTGTAGCACATTGATTGCAGGAATCACGTCTGCTGCCATAGCATCTGAAGAGCTAACTTTTCGCGTCAACTCCTCTAACGGACCCAGAACAGTTGCCGTCTTTTCCAGCAATGTCCACTTGTGGGCCGTGAAATTATCAGGGAGGTCATATTCGGACGCATATATCCCCAGAGCCCGTTTCTGCTCGACCAGGGACTGTATCATGTAATATGTGCTATTCCAGCGAGTTTGTACGTCTTGCTGGAGTCGTTTTGTGGGCTGATTGATCTGTAACTGGATGTCTTCGAGGCGGGAGTAGGCTAAAGCAGAATGTTTAAAATGGCCAACTATTCTGCGACAGATTGCCACCGCATCAGCAACACTTCTCTGTGACAGAAGGCCCTCGTGAACCACCAGCTGGAGAGTGTAAGTGGCACAAGGCAGGCCGGGGAGTCCAGCATCACTCATGGCCTTTATCATACTTTTTGCGTTGTCTCGGAGCACGACGTGGACAGAAGTTTTCGGAATGCCCCAGATCTGTAGCGTATCTTCGAACACATCTGCGATGGCTTGGCTGGTGTGAGAGCCCCAAAATGGCTTCGCTTGTAACGTGACTTGGTGAAGAGTAAACGGCTCATCTATCCACTGTGCCGTTAAACTGAGCAGAGACATTGGGCAGACACTACTAGTCCATATATCAGTCGTGAAGCTGAGTGCCGAAACGTCATGCAACAGGGACCTAACGTGCTTTTTCACTCCATCATACACCTTTGGTAACATAGCATCTGTGATGTAGTGGCGACTGGGAATCTCATATCTCGGCTCCAGTATGCCAAGAAGACGGCGAAATCCAACATTATCAACAACCGAAAATGGCTGGTCATCGAGAGCAATATAGTGAGTATGAGCCTCTGTTATTTTTATGGCCCGTGGGCTGTCTCTGGACATTTTCTCTCGCTTTTGCAAAACCTGAGTTAAGATCGGCTGCTGTGGTCTTGCACTAGCATTAGCGAACTCCGTATACTTAGCACTGTGAAGTGTCTTGAGATGTTTTATCAAATTGCTGGTATTAAACAACGTATTTTCCCTCCCCCCTCGACACCGTAGCAGCGCAGAGCTTACAATCTGCCTTACTTTTATCGTCGTCCCTTATCTTAAAATATTCCCAAACTGCTGACATGGTTGCCTATTTTTTTGCATGCCACTTTCTTCTAACCAATTGTTTCCGGCTCGCTATCTCCCCCTAGACACTGAAATCTGATAGGACAACAAAAAATGACAAGACACCCTCTGACTGTGGCGGCCTTCAGTTTCATGTAGCGTAATGTGCTATCGGTGCATGGTATCGGCAAATTTTTACGAGTACGAGTATATGAACGCAGTATCGGCCTGATACCCGATACCAGTATCGGTATCGGTGCATCCCTACAGTACACTAAGTTGGGCACATGGTAGTACACTATGCGTAGTTTTATGAATATATGTAGTTATATGAGGAGCAGTATTTGTATTAGTCTTTTGCAAAGAAACCATGACAGCAAAAAGTCCTGAAACAAGACAGACATGACACTAAAATTTATTGAATTGCACAATAAGTCACCCTGATGCAGTATGTATGCTAAGAAGTATTATAAACATGTGTGCTTGGGAGCATTTACAGAGCACAGTGTTGATTTTGTTGGTTTTCTCAAGAAGCACAAATATGCAAACACAGGCAAGAAGCCCTACACACAGATTTTCATGGCATTTTTACAGATGATTAAACCCAATTTATTGTTCACCGCCAATTAAATTTGCCTTGGCACTTCTCAAAATGTAAATATGACCACATAGCTGAACTGGGTTCATGATTCTTGAGTAACTGTACACATACCTCTATGAAAAGTGATAAACAAATCAATCATGATTAAACTTTTGTTGAACTTTGCTGAAGGTACTGTCAAAACTAATTCTGGGGTTTTCCATAGTACAAATATTTAATTTATGCAGCATAAATTATGTATATTGATGTGCCAGAAATTACAAAGGGTGTTGTTCCATTAATTACAGTTGCTCTTTTTATTAGATTGCAAGAATCCACAGAACAAAATAATTAAATGATGTAGGAAAGTCACAATGTAGTGTGAATTTCCAAAAATATTTGTTACTTGGTGAAAAAGTGTTTTATGCTCCATGCAAAAATTCTGCATGAAATTCTATTAGAGAATGTTATTTGTGTGTGTGTGTGTGTGTTTGTGTGTGTGTGTGTGTATGTGTGTTTGTGTGTGCAGTCACCCGAGTAAGCACATGCACCCATGTGCGTGCATATGTGTGCGTTGTGCTGCTTGTCCCTGCCCACATTTATTTGAATGATTCACTGTGGTTTTGCTGCCACTTCCCTGATGAGGCTCTGGAATAAATTAGCAAGTTCCTAATGGTGGACATTATAATTCTTGATATATGATGAATTACCTACTCCCATGACTCATCAGCTTTCACCCCCCCCCCTTTGTAACCTGTACTTGACACCAACATTCCCATATTCCTACCCTTAGGAGAAAAGCTCAACCTTGTTACAACCTGCCACTTCATTACAGAATTAAATTCATTATAAATCAATCAAATTAAAGAGGTTGTTAAGCCAAAGTCATGTATCAAGAGTGGAAGCTGATAATGTCTGATATGTTGCATGACTGTGAGTACCAAGGAATATGGAGATATTGTACAGTAGGGTTTAACCCCCACTAAAGCTCTCTGTGGGCCCAACAACCACAACCACCTCCAGAGTGGCATTCCAAGTATCCTGTCGTTGGTAGTCCCTGGGCAGTCTGGAATGGAAGAACAGCAGCATTGCTAATGACATGTAGTGGCTTGGCTCGTTACATGTTACAAAGCTTTTTGCACTATGGCATATAGTTATTAACTACATTGCACCAGAACAATCACCACACATCATTTATTTACAAAGTGTATTTCTACGCACCCAAACTTGCTGTACATACAGAGTAAAGACAAAAGACATAAAAATAAAAATTAAAACATGAAGATTAAACCTTGACCATGGGCTTTAAAAGTTTACTATAATAGGATAAATATGGTATGATATTATATGGTAAATTAATAAATGGACAAAATGGAATACATTAAAATAGACCAAACAGGTGGGTTCAAAGTTTTAAAGCCTGAACACTAAAGGCTCCATCCCTTGTCAAAGGTAACCTGTTCACAGGTGCAAAGAGAAGGTGGTTATCAGAGGAATACAGTCTGATTATAGGGATACAGGGCTGTAGTAGGTCATGCATGCAATGTTGTTAGACCATTCAGTGATCTGTGTGTAAGCAGAATAATTCTACACACACCCTGTGTGTGGGAACTGATGGGGGAATGAAGGAGGAATCTACTGGGATCTTCAATGACCCAGCCATGTCAGGAATGTAGTTTCATCCCACAGAAACCATCTCTTTCAGCGGTAGGAGCGTCCCCATAATTGCACCGGGTTTTTCTGCCCGGTGCCAAGAGAAGACTGCCCCCTACTGGCCCCCCAACACCACTTCTATCAGCAAACTGCTTTCCCTGAGAGGGCCCCACCAAGTACAATCCAAGCCCATAACCTCTTACAATCAGCCATCTTGCGGGGGGAAGTCAGAGGGCAGTATGGCTACCAGCACAGCACTGCAGAGAGAGGAGATGAGTCACAACCAAGCTGTTTTAAATGTTCAGCTGGGCAGCCTGGACACTCTCTTTTTGATTTAATTACTTGCCAGCTTGAAAAAGAAATGATGGATTGTACCGGTGCAATGACAAAAACCACAACATTGTGAGTTATACATGGAAGGATGTATACCTCCATTAGCAACAGGCTAAATCTGACTAATTTCTAGCTACGTTGGAGGATATGTATCACTTAAAAAACATTATCTGAAAAGTTGCTGAACTGCAGTGATGAACAGATCTCTGTCATTATTCACTGAATGACCCTTCCTACTATTTCCAGCGAATGCCTTGCTCCCTCTATGAATGAATGTTCCCCTTTTTGCAGTGTGCACACAAGAGGAATGCTGCTCAGAACACGTAAATGAGTTCTCCCTGTGTAATGAAGAGTAGTGCTGATGTTCTTCTGCCTCTGAATGCTATCCCATGCATGATGCTACCCTGCGACACAGTTGGGAAAGAAGAGAACGTCTGGGAAATCAGGATGTTTTGCAGAAGGAAAAAGTTCCATTGGTGAGTGTGTTAATGCCCTTCCCTGATTCAGAGGCACAGGAAGGCAACTGTGTGTTTGTTATGCAACAGCTTGTGGTCAGTTTTTGTCAGCCTCTGTTTCCTCGACTACGGCGTAAAATGACTCACTACTCCCCAAGCCCACCCCTCCCCCAACTTTTGAAGTGACGTCATAGCCGTGAGTGTGCATGTGTGTGTCGAAACTGGGTTTGAACTTTTAGTCAGGGTAAACCCATGAAGATGCAGAATTATACTAAAGCAGATGAACATAGAAAAGTCTTTCCACCAATGCACCACTAGGGGACACTGTAGGAGCAGAAAGCAGAGTAACTGACTTACTGATTTAGGTACACCTTAGCGAAACAGGTTGAGTTCCATTTCAGAGGAGGGACTGTGGTTTCTACTGCCCAGGTTCATGTTCCTTCTCCAATGACTTGAAATGACTTCATTATACTGAACAGTAAGAGGAGTGAACAAACACATTCATTCTCACCTGAGTCTCAAAATTGTATAAATAAAATTATGAACAGCAGTTGCCAAAGGCCCTGAAAGACAATGTATATAATCATACATCATGTTCATCACAAAGATTACCATAGGATCTGATTACTTTTATAAGACTAACTTTTATAAGACTCCTATGAGTTTCCTCCTGCTCTAACTTGGTCCCTACACACAGACAGGAAGAAGGAGGAGGAATACATCATGCGGCGAACAGTTGACATCAGGACATGTTCTCATTTAATGCTTGTCTTTCAATAGGTGGTTACTTTCTTACTTCAACTGCTTTTTTTCATCTGAAAGGCATGAATTTTGAAGCATGTCCCTTATGGTCTCTCATGCTCAGACCTGACAATCCCATGCATGTGAAGATGGATTTCCACTCTCTCCCTAAATTCTGTTTATGTCGGTGTGAAAATGTCCTAAAAAGCTGGTGTTGTTTGAAATAAAGCAACGTATATGATCTGCTGTCCTGAGAAAATGAATTGATTAGAAAGAGTCAAGAAGTAGTCAAGGCATTCGTTGCTTTCTTTTGCACTGCTGCCCTCCCCACCCCCGTGCACGTGGGTTGAGGCCAAACACACATGTAGGTTGAGACAAAACAGCCATTTATCTGACAGTACAGGGGGACGTGAGCAGAGGCTCAGGTTACGGATGCAACCCTTCAGTCTTATGGGATCCCGTGATTGAAAGAGTAAATAATTCCCACGCTAACGCTTCTGCACTTCAGTGTATTGCAAACACCCTGCCACTGTGTATACGTCATGAAGGTGCTTTTCCATCCTCGGATATACACAATCCAGCCATCCTCCTCAGTCTTTGCTTGCAGTACCTAAATCAGGCTAAACGCTGAATAAACAAGTCTTTTTCAGAATGCACTGGCTCTTTTGGACGTGTTCTGATTCTGTTGCAGACATTCAGTTCCTCAGTCTTACTAGCAAAGTCATAATGATATTTAGAGAGGATGTTATGTGTGAAGTTATATTTGAAGAGTGTTTGTATTTTAATAACCAAAGGTAATCATGGAAAGACCTTGCTATATTTAATCTCCATTGCTGTTATTGACTGCATAGCCAAAAGGAAGATTCTGATTTGTGGTTTACACTGACTTATAAAGAACTCATTGACTTATTTATTACACAGCACCTGCAGAACCCAGTAATATGGTAGATTGTTGAGTGATACCATCCGATGGGTTTTGGAATTCTATTGTGGACACAGGCATTGAAATATCATCTACTTTTATTAAGAATTTAAAATGTGCTTTGATTTCAAAAAAAAGATCTTTCACATCTTTGCCTTACAGAAAAGGAAGAAAAAATCCCTTTTCTACAAACAATAGCTTGCCATGTTTCTGTTGGCCATGAACCGACACTGAGCTCCAGAACATACCGTTTATGTTTAAGGTATTTCCTTTTGTGTCGTACCTGGTGCTGTGTGGGCAGATAACATCTCTCACATCAACATTGCATAGGAGATTACCTACAAGTATTTTGGTCCTTCCTTTGTGGTTCATTCCAGGGTGTCATGTTTCAGTTTTTCCACATTGTGATGGTGCAAACTGGCATGGTGTGCCCCAAGGTGTTCCCCTGGCTAACCTGTCACAGAGGGGTCACCTACAGTAGCACTAGAGTTGCAGTGTTTTCTTCCTTGAGCAAAAAACTTGCTTTGAAGGCAATGACGCAGCAGTAAACCAGTTCATTGCCCACCCAAACGTCCACAAGAAGCTACTTCTGCAAATGTTGCAAGATATTTACATAAAAAGCTGCTGCTGCTATTTTAGGGGAGAGGGGCAGAAACTTCAAGCAGGTTGAACTCATTGTGATGGTGTATGACGATGAACAAGCAAGGGTTTTGCTTTGAGTCAAATTCTTTTGCGTTTTCATTCGGTCAAGCAATCACAGGTCAGATGTTTTTAGTCTGAAAGCAGAACTGGCGATTGATATTACAACAATACAGTGAGTCACAGAGTGGTCCACTGTGAATATGCTATTTTACAACATTCCCATTTCGTGCAGCCAACAATTAAACAATTTCATCATGCTTGTCTGTGACCTTAGACTTGCAGCCAACTCTGTTCAGCCTTGCCAAAAATTATTCCTTAGCAAGCTGCTATTTTTCAGACTCATAGCCCTCAGTGGAAAGCGATTTACGTGTGTCTGTGTGTGTGTGTGGGTGGAAGGGGGGCGCTCTGCACCACTACTTGTCTTCTTGTTTGTGTCCCAAAGTGACTGTAGTCTAACCTCATCACCCACTAAAGAGAAATGAGGATTCAGATGCCAGGGTTGACAATTTGCCAAAAGACAATTCTGCATAGAATTCTGCAAGAATATGTTTTAGTTTCAATACAATCAGTCCAATAGTCTGAAAATTCTGGGAGGTCTGTTGCATCTTTTTCTATCTGCTTTTCTTCAATAACAAGAAAAAGTAACTGCCTTCTTCCAAAAACTCTGTTCTTCAACTCCTGCCAGCGACAGAACATTCCTGCAGTGCACTCCACCTCACACACAGGTACTTCTCTGACACCATGCTGTGAAAAAAACGGCCCTTAGTGAGCCCTCAGGAAGACAGCACAGTACACACAGTCAGCACAGTATATCTTTACTTATAGAGGATACTTGCTCCATTAGTTTTACATGGTCACACAGTATCACATAACCAAATTAGCTGAATTATTTAAGACTATTTCATAGTCTCTCATATTGCAGATTTGCATGCTGAAAGATCTGAACCACTAATATTGCTCCAATGTACTGTGGGCATGTTTCTGGATGTATATGGCCTCACTATTTATTCTCACCCCTGACATATCAGAAACAATGTATCTTTTTTTTGCTTAAAACCGTTTAAAAATGTTATTCTTTCATGTAAATAGCATTACACTGAACAAAGTCATATTATTCACAAATAATGAATTTTATTTCTGAAAACACAACAGTCACATTTATTCACACTACTTTTATTATTATTTTGCATTTGTGAATTAGAATTTTCGTCATTAATCACAGCAGAATTGTTGTTAGTTCTTTTGCTTTAGTTTGTGAACTGCTCTCTGGAGTTTGGGAAATGTTTGACTAAGATGTGGAGATTGAGATGGCTACCTGAGAGCACTGGTTTTGTCCTATGTTGTCCATTGCCTTGTAGATTTGAATGGCCACTTTGGACTGATGTCATGCTGGAATTTCCATTTTCAGCCAAGCTTGAGGCTTATTGGCAGAGGGAACCAGGTTTTTGGCCAAAATGCCCTGGTACGTGTTGGAGTTCATGTCTCTCTCTGTTTTCACAAGGGCTGTAGGACGTGTAGAAGGGAAGCAAACCCAAGAACATAATTGACTGCCTGTCATGTTTCACAGTGGGAGAGGAGAGGAGGACGAGGAGGAAGAGGAAGTGAGGAATTTACCGGAAGCTTAGCATAGTGGTAAGGAGCAGGGCTCATTAGTGAAAGGTTGCTGGTCGAACTCACTTCTGGGGTGCTGCTGCTGTACCCTTGGGCAAGGTACTCAACCCAGAATTGCCTCAGTAAATATCCAGCTGTATAAATGGATAACACAGGTCGCTGAGGATAAGGGCCTCTGCAATATAGCCTCTGTAATATATTGAGAGGTGGTGTGAGTGATATGAATTTTATACAATGGCTACATACATTTTATACAATGTCTATATATAATATTGTGTTCAGACCTAACTCAAACTCATGACATTATGCTCTTCTCTTATGTTATTTGAAATGAATATGTTACATCTTTAATTTGGTGTCCTTTAAATTGAATTGAATTGAATTGATTGACAATTTATACCATTGTTTTTGTTTTACCATTCCACTGTTTGTTGGAAGTCTCTTGACCACCATTTTCAGGGTTCAACTGATCTCTGTTTTTTTTCCAATTAACTCTGGGTTTTATGTTTTTTTTTGCAGTTTTCTCTGAAAAACACATTGTGTTTAGGGTAAATATGTGTTTCAGCAATTAAAATTTGATTGATTGATTGATGGCATGTGATGTTATAGTCTTGGTATGGTCTATGATATGTAACATGCATGCTTGTTGCACAAATCAACATGAAACCAGTGAACATCACCAGGGTGATTAGTCAGTTTTTGGAGCATAAGTAACCCTTCAAGTCACCCTTTCATCATTAGCGCACCCTTTTTCTCACACCTCACTGCTAAAAATAGGACATTACTCACACAGCATTGTGTGTACGAAGGAGTGGTGGTGATAACGTTATATGATAACGCAACCTCAGGTAGGCTGGTAAAGCTCTCTTGGCATTCAGTGTGAAGTATTTGCATTAGGATGGAATGTCTGTGGAGGGCCATTTCTCACATTGATATCAACTATGGTGCGGCATACTTGAGGGATGGGGTTGGGCTTATTACAGGTCTGGTAAAATTTCCAACAGAGTGACTTTGTGTATGACTGTGTAAGCTTCAGTTCTGGGGCACGACAAATTATTGAACTTTCAACTTGAATGGTCCTGCACCAGTGACAGTGAAAGCAAAAGATAAAGAGGTGTACCCATGATAGAGCTAGTGAATGTAATCCTCTTTCCTTTCCTGAAATATTGGTCCTTGTCACAGTGATACATTGTTAACAACTTATCTTAGTTTTCATCTCACATACTGTACAGATATTCTTTGTATACAGACATTATATGTATGGCACAGTTGTGGCTTTAAGTTAAATGCCATTATTGTATTGTAGTGTTTGGGTCATTATTGCACCAACTTGAAGATCAGTAATGTACACCTCCTGCTCAAAGGCCCGAGTGCGCCACACTGTTTTTGAAATGTGTTTGTGAAGAAAAAAACCGGTAATGATTCAGTGCTACTGTCACAGTTGAGATACTGTATATTTAACAGGTAATAAAAAAACACTGTTGATGGAATTACTCAGCGATGAGTGTTGGTGAGTTAATGAGAAATGAAGACTGAGCTCCATCCTTTGTTTATTTCTTGTGTTCACTGTTCACCCTTGGTTGCCCCAGTGAGCACAGTCCTAGCCCGTATCACACCCGTTGTCTCAACAGGAAGAGAAGCTGATGACTGCAGTGACACCTGCGACAAGACTGTGCCCCGCCAGGTGAAACCAGAGTGTTGTAACCACCCCCCCTCCACCCCCCCCAACCCCACCCTACTGTATGAGAGTCATACATGACTGAATGCCAGAAAAAGTGTGACTTATAATCAGTGGTGCCTCATTTACCTCTACCCTTGGGATGGCTTTACACTGTCATTCTTGTTTCACTTCTAGCATTCATAGGAGTGCATCATTGGGCCGTCCAAAGCTGAAACCTTAATGCTTATGGGCTGCTTTCTTTGTGTTTTTTCTTACAATTGGGGGAAAGGCATGAATTAGGGGTTGTCAGCATGATTTGAGGTTATAGGTTACAGTTGTGTGATGAGAGTGTAAATGTTGTCAAAATGCTACTGCAGCACCTTGTTGGCCTTGTTTATTTTCACACCCCATTAAACAGCGTCTGAACACGTAGGCGTACCTCAACCGGAAACAGTGATAAAGCTGAATTCTTTAAGCCACATGGCAAGCATATTTTAGAGGTCAAAATGTGACTAATAGGAAGAGAGTTAATAAGTTTGTTTCTCTTTAAATTAGTTCAAGTTTCTGTGTATTCTTTTGTGAGGTGCCACACCCACAACAGGTGGCATGGGAATGTAATGGTTCTATACCACCCTGTCTGGGCCTTCAGAAGCATCAGTAAATTTGTTGTTGGTGTTAGCATTCATGTTTAAATTTAAAGCAGTCTGCTGTCAAAATGTGTGCCTCTCTGGAAGTGCAAGTCATAGCCAACTGTAGAACATACTGAATGAATAATTTTTTTTTGCTTTAATCATTTCCCTTGCACACTTGAAGCATCTTGGGCACACTTTAAATATTCTCAGACACTTTTAGATATGTAGATATATTAAATATGTTTGTACAGGTGTGACATGGTGTTCATAAAGTAGAGTATACACACTGTCATCATGGCAAGATGTCGACATTGATTACTGTTCATTTAGTTCCTCTTTGTCATGTCAATGTCCTTTTTCTTCACTTTAATATGACAGTATTTGTACATAAGAATGATATGTGATGATTTCACTGCTTTATCACAGGCAGCTTTCAAAAGAAGGACAAAAATAATGCAACATAGTCTATGCAGGAATATCTTCAACAAATGCTTTCTGAAGAACGGTGTGCCTCGTACATAAAAGGGGAAAGTACATATAAGGAGAAGCCTTCACCATAATGGCATGCTCCAGAGCCAACACCAACAAAGCATTGAGCAACAGCATGACACTGAAATCTGGCTGCATCTGCTCCACCCCCACAGTGACATCAGGTGCCTTAACATTCTACATGTACAACACCTCCATCTCCTCCATTACCACTACTATCTACATCAGCAAATCCATTCAGGCCACAAAGACAAGGAATGCCTTCAATACACTTATCACTTACATACACCACCAGCTCTCTGGAGAAAAGTTGCCTCTCTAGAAGACTGGGCAGCAAAATGCTGCGAAGAATGACAGGACTGAGACCTGCTTATGTACAGAAGCTTCTTCATCCCAAAACCACTCCACAGCAAGACCAGGTCTTGATCTGGACAAGTTTCCTTGGGTCTTCATCAACAGTAACTAAGCCAAAACTTCCACTGCAGCATGGAATGGCAAAATACATTGCACATGAATGACCAAATTTTGACTGTTTGGGGGACTTCAATGGCTTCGAAAGTCAAAGTTGACACCTGTTGAGGTCTGTTCAATATGAAATGACCTTGGTGAAATGGGAATCGGATAGTATGAGACAGAAAGCTTTAGTGCTACAAATCCCTCTATAGTACATACTAACAGGTCAGCGTAGTTCTGTTACCTGATGAATCACTGTCACCCCGTAAATAGCAGTGCTATTTATATTTGCAATGCTTTTAAATACAGCAATATGACATTGTTGGAGGATTGCCATGGTTATTAAATCTAATAGTAGCTCCTACCAACCTTCCGGGCATAAAACAGAGCACTCATTGTTTGGAACTTACTAAATGACAAAATGTAAACTTGAGTGTTGCATCAGTTTAGTGTTTATTCAAGGAATTAACACTGTATGTGTTGTGAGAGGGCAGCAGTTCTCTGTTTGCATCCACAGCGGTGCGTGCACTGTTAAGTGGACTCGTCAGTGGATCCTCCTTGGAGACAGGAGCTGTTGTAGAATCCAGGAATTGTTGCAGAGATGGAAAGACAATCAGTTGCCTTATATGGCTCCGGAAAAGGGCCTAGGCCTGGCGATGACTCTCTCAGTGATACGTAATGTAAGACATCTGGTCGTCATAACTCCAGTGTAAACAAGTCATACGTCAGGCATTCCTTTTTGCACAACTGCAGAGCTCTCCCTGAGCTCATACACATGACTCAAAAGGACGGTGCAGGTACCGCATGTGGTTTGCACCATCACCGTTCCCTTTCTGGCTTCTGTGCAGACGCAAGTCAGACAGACCCCACAGGTGAAGCGGGAAAATCCTATTCCCTGGTGGTCTCCTTTATCTCTGACCCAGCCCAGTAGTGAGATTTGTTCCGCGTGGGCGAATACTCCCCTTGACCTTCCTGCTGACATAACACTGAGACTACCACTGAGGGATGTAATATTTTTTCTCGCTTCCGTCATCCCCACATGAGGTGTGAGCAGTGATACAACTCAAAGACACAACATCAATACCCTGCATATGCACCTGAGGAAGTGGTTTTGATATGTTGACTTTTGCACTTATCATTATTGCCTCTGCTTGTGTTAGTGGTTTATGTTGCAAGCACGTATATTGTTCCAGGAGTGTCTCAGTTTGATTACTCTTCCTGAGGAAAACACACTTGCCAGATACTTGGCAAACACAGTGAAAAGAGATAACTGTTGTTAGGAACACTTTTTCTGAAAGCAATTCATTCACCTGTGTAGACAGGGAGATTCCCTCTCTCAGCCCACATCTACAGTTCGGGAACTCTTTTTATTTCCTTCCAGCACAAACCATGACATATTTTCTTCCCGGACCATCCATGCCAACCCCCATTCCTAAGCAATTGACAATCAGGTTGATTTTTTCACCTGAAACAAAATGCAACAGTTCCTGTAGACATTGAAACAGACAACTTAGTGTGTGCGTTTTATACTGTAAAGCATATTCTTACTCAAACCAGGGGTCAGTTAAACGTTCTCAATACAATCTAACATGTTTTATTTCAATATTGTCAGCACTGCTACGCTGAAGAGGAGTTTGAGCGCAAGTGAATGGCTCTGAAGCCCTCTGATTAATGATGAAACATTGCCTTCACCAAGACATAGTACGAGCTGACCAGCAAAAGCCTGATATGGGCAGAATGTTCCTCATAGGCCAGATCTGTCAGGTATCCTACTGCCGTGTGAGGGAGCAACTTCCTAAGTCTGGTTCATGTGAATCACACTGACCCATACATAACCACAGAGATGCACCCATGCATGCATGAGTATGTTCCACTTCCTGGCTAGGAAACATCAATAAAAACTTTTCCTTTCCTGACAATTATTCAAAACACACAAGTTCCCCTATTATAAACTGATGTTAACTGGAGTCTGTTATATTAAATGACCAGCAGTAAATACAGCCTTTATGGATAATTGTGAAGGCTGTGATGTAATGTGTCCTTCTGACCTTCATTGCTGTCTGAATGTTTCTGATTTTAAATTTTGGAATGAGCCTTCCATTGGTAATTGTCAGACAAGGTCTGGGGTGAGTAAAGTGCCGGTGCACTGTAACTTTCCACTTTTCCGGCTAAAAGTTAACTGTGTCGGGGGGAGGTGACGTTTCTGCAGACACGCTGGCTTTGTATCAGTGTGTCAGATGTTCTAGAGCGCCCAGCCATTAATAACAGTCAGAAATGCTTTGAAGTCCGAGCATTGCGCTCTGGTTAGTTTTCACAAAAGGACGTGATGAGGGTCTTCCGCAGTCGTTTCATTTTTGCCCGATGCATCAAGCTGTGCCACGTAACACGGTTTGATGATCGTAACAATGAGATTGCCCAGCGGTCGAAGCCCAGTGAAAAAGACATTGATTCATGAGTTGTGAAGAATGCCCCTGGCCATTTGCAAACTGTACGTGCACACGAAGGCATTTGTTTTTCCGCTCCGTCCATAGACCGGGGCAATTCAAGCTGCTTAAAATGTCTGTGGGTAATCTATAGAGGAAAGAGAAACCTACATTTGCACAGGATCTACCTGAAATTCTACTGAAATGTGTGATTTATGTTTCAGTCATGACATGCGGAATGTGAGACGAAAAAGCCACCAAAGATTATTTTTAGAGAGCTGTGAGACCAAATAAAGGTAATTGTGCTATTGAACATGTTCAACAGGTTCCAAGTGATTTCCTTATTTATGAATTTAGTGGTCCTGTTTGTATATTTGCATATCAGTAGTAGTATCAGTAGACATGTCAGAAGAATTTGACATTTACCCGGAGGAAAATGGTGATACACATGAAGGCCCTCATTTCTCCATTCTTTCCATACACTAGAGCGAGTCAAACCACATAAATGTCTGCAGGCAGTTTGGACAGGGACAAATCTACATTTGTACGGTATCTGGTAATTTTCTCTCTGAAATGTGTCATTTAGCTTTACATTATGGGACAGAGCATGTGAGAAAACCTTCCAAAGACCAATGTGAAAATAAAGAAAATTATAGGACATGCAATAATGAATATTTGCAACAAATTAGGTCATACTTACGGTATCATTCTTACTGTTTATGGATTCAGAAGCTTAACACATGCATATTTATGAAGAATTTTATAGGTATGTATATAAACACATATTTAATTTACAAAATGAAGTATATTACTTGCTAGTTCATTAGCATTCAAATGTATAAATACAATGGATGCTCTCTTCAGCATATTCAAATAAGTAAAACAGTCACGTTTAAAAATAACATCTGACTGTGTCCTTTAAGACATCATAATCACCCTCTATGTAAATGAGACATGCACACACACCCTTTGCGTAGTCTGGCGTGAGTGTAAGGCATGTGTCTGTGAGGCACTGAGTCAGGACAACATCATGCTTGGAGACACGTCAACATTCCCTCCATTTTTGGGGTTGCAGTGTTTGTCTTGGGTGAGAGGAAAAAAGAAAAAAGTGCAACCCTGTATCGTCACTCAGTGTATTGGATTTCCCTGGAGGGAGGGAGTCAAATTGAAGATAATCTTGAAAATGTACTGCATTGCAGTGAGTTCCTCCCCCTCACTGTAAAGATTTTTAAGATGCTTAAAAATATACCATAACTATGAAGTTGTCTATGCAGAAGTAATAAAGTATTTTGCTGGGAATGTGGCTCAAAACTGAAACAAGTCTACACACTACTCTAATGCACCTAAGCAGTTTCTATTTGCACATAAAAACAACACATTTTGATCCTTAGGGATCTTTGTTAGGATTGTAATCTTGTCTGTGTTAGTATTTGATAATGAAATACTACCAGAAAACTTCAGAGCCCAGAGAGTTCACAGTTCAATCAGTAGTATTGCCTCATAGGGGAAACATATTGCAGTTGGGGGCTTAGCTTATACTACATTTACATTTATTCATTTAGCAGACACTTTTATCCAAAGCGACTTACATAGGTTACCGTTCTTTACAATGTTACCCATTTATACAGCTGGATATTTGCTGAAGCAATTGTGGGTTAAGTACCTTGCCCAAGGGTACAGCAGTAGTGTCGCCAGCGGGGATTGAACTGGTAACCTTTCGGTCACGAGTCCTGCTCCTTAACCACTATGCTACACTGCCGCCCCATACTAGGCACGCTGATGTAAAAGGCCACGTGCACATCTAACATCACATGTAGCCAGCTACTGCATACAACCAAGGTGGCGTTCTGGTTGTTATATTAAATGGTGGAATAAGGTTTTTACCAGGCACGGACAGTTTACCAAGTTTTTATCAGGGACAGAAAGTATTTTTTTAATGTGATGAAATTGCCATTTGGTATCTACAAAGGGCTGATAACAAGTGGGGGTATCAATGAAATATGTCTTCATTGCATTTTTCATATATTGACAGTGCTTAGGATCATCTGACTGGATCATTCATAATCATGAATCATCTACTGTCTGAGCATCTGAATTTATACACACAAACTTTTATGTGAACATCAGATCACTTGCTGAAATAAAAGCATGTGTAATCACCTCCATTTTATTGTATTTTTATCACACCTTGAAATTTATGGGTATATTTTTGCACAACACTTACAACAAAAACTCATAAAATATTAGCACTCAGTCTGTTAACACTTCACATTGAGTACGTAAAAGAGTTCAATACAGTCATTAATATTTGTTCATTTTTATTTTCATTTTCTCATTCAAAATTTCCCCAGTTATATTTAAATAAGATGCATACATGAGACAGCCCTTCTTTGATTTGCCTCACTTCTGCTTTCCCTTTGGTATAACATTCATCTGAAAGATTATTGGACAATTTTTTATCAGCTGAAATGCTTAATTTTGGGCTCTGCAGTCTGTATGCCTGGCTGAGCTCTATCTTTCCAGGATCTGGGTGCTTTTTCCCGCATTCCACCACCAAGTGCTTTTCCTGGCAGGTTTTCACATGTCCCAAACGTGGAAAAATACAAAGCACAGAAACACAAGAAGCGAAAGCAAACTCCTCTCTGCTCAAGCATGTTCATGGTCTGAAGGCAAGGAGTTGGTGTGGATTTGTATATTGCCGCAATGACAGAATCACTTCTCCTTCTGCCTGAGCCAACCTGGCTCTAATCCCTAAAACTTCATGAAAAGATCAGATTGGATCAGGAAGGAGAAGGAACTTTTTCTTTGAATTCTGTAGTGCGTACAAAGACTAGCAAGGTACTACATCTGTAAAGGGTGTGTCAGAAGTATGGCAAATGGTAATTCATGAAAATAATCAACATTGTGCTTCTTTACATGATACTCTTTTGATATTCAGTTATTTGATTGATACAGTTGTTGATTGATTCAGGCTTAGCTGTTCAATAATTAGATCAGTGATAAAGACGGAGGTTTGAATTTTTTTATTAAACTGAAAAACTGAAAAAAAACATATAAAGGTAGTGTAAATTATAACAAAATATAGTGCAGCTTTATTACCTTACGTTGTAGTGTTATTGATATATAGTTTCGTGCAATTCTTTGATTGGTTTTCTACATAAGTATAAATACTTTCACAAACAATATGCATAAATAATATTGTTGAAATAAAAAGCATGCATTTCACACTGTTCTCATTCTATTAATTGTTGATACATTTCTTTTTAATGGCTTTATCAGCTATTCTCTGAAGAATTCTTTTTTCAAACATCTTATTACTATATCATTATATATATCATTACTATACATCTTACTATAACATTATCTAATTGTAGCTCTGTATTAACTTTGGAAAAGACAATACATTATAAAGAGATACCCAATGAAAATGTTTCTGTTGGGTGTACAGTACCTAGCATGCACCAGGTTGAGGTAATAGCAAGGATAAATCTTAAATACATGGTAGGTTTACCATTTTCCATGTTTTATGTTGTGAGAACAATCTTTGTGTCCTTTGATTATGCTTTGATATGGTTTATATCAGTTTGATATGTGTAATATGGAATTTATTTAATTAAACAATATATTATCTGACTGGGTTTACTGCAGCATTTCTGAACATGCTGTAGCACATTTAGGTAAAGATTAATAAACAAGACATGTTTGAAGACACACAAGAAATGCAATTTTATAACAACAATAAAAAAACCTTTATTTCAATTTCACCAACTTGTTCAAGTACCAAAAACATTAAAAATAGGCAACACTTTTGTGCAAAAATTGGAACTAGAACAAAAAAAATCACAGTGCATCTGTATTTTAGTCTGTTTTGTCTCAAGGTACTGTCATATCTATACAAATGGTATATACACACATTGTTCACAGATTGTAAACTAATATTTTCAGTTCAAGTATTAAGCTGGTCTCAGTTAAACAAACACAAAAACTTAAATTACAGATACAACACTGTCAATGTTAAACATTGTTCTGAGGTCTTTGTAAATAAAATATGAATAAATAAATATATACACAGAATGTAACAAATACAGTGGAGCAACATAAGGTGAGGAGTTAATTACTCTTGCGAATAATATACTCTGAAAGTACATTTTAAAAAACACTTCTTTATATTTACTTAGAAGTACAATAAATAAATAAATACAAAATAAATAAATAAATAAACATGGTTCATTTGCAGTAGTTACTGGATTTACTATTTTGTTCTCTTCTGTGGTTATCAAAGCTCAGAGGTTCTTTCTTTCAGAATGACAGTCGGGTTTAAATCGGTTTGTCTAGAGTGTGATGTGCTCGAGTTGATAGTGGCTGACCCTGCATCTTTTACATCAGGCACATGGAAGGACGCCACTGGACAAGGCCCCTTGACATTGTGACACACCAGTGTCTGCAGGGAGGCGGTGTTAACGATGTCAAATCCAACTTTCCCGCCAAAGGTGCTTGGCTTCCAGTACTCTGGAGAGCAAATAGGGTTCCCCATGAGGCCTTTCAAGGAATACGGAGCTCCCATTTCCACCATCGTCTCCCCAAAGATGGCATTGGGCCTTGGCTTCTCCACCAGCAGACCAGGGTACAGCTCCATGGCATCAATATCCCCATACAGCTCTTCCAGCTCTGCTGCCATCTCTGTCTCTCCTGCAAGGCAAAGGGAAACTCTGTTATAGTTTCAGGCTGGTTTCTCTATTGCTGTCTATGTATATAACAATATTCTGGTGGCATTTCTCTGTGATCATGGAATCTGGCTGCTAAATAACACAAACAAACTCAAATTCATATTTGATCATTGGCCTTCCTCCATTTAGCTGAGCAGTCAGCAGCCATACGACCATGGTACACAAATGACAAGCCATGATGTTTAACACAAAAATATAAAAGTTTAATATATATATAGCAATCATGGGGAAGAGTTCTGAGCCTGAACTGAAACTCTTCACACAGCAAAAATCAGACTGATGCTAGTTGTTTGTTTGTCACCTGTCAGCTCCTGGAATGAGGTGTAGGGCTTCATCATGAAGCGTTTCCTGTACTGGTTCAGGGACTGGTACCGCATCTGCCGGCTGTGTTCAATGGACTTCATGACGACCATCATCACTGCTGGAGGCACATTCCGACCACCAGCCACCTGTTGGTAGAGTTACAGGGAATACAGGTCAGTTATCAGTGCTGGTTAAACATCTCCACGGCCCCCTTTAAAACTGTAAAACTTTAAAACACTTAGAGTGGATCAAGCCTGAGATCCTCACCCTGCCAGCAATCTGCTTAGTGAAAGACTCCACCAGGTTGTGAATGCCATGCTCCATGACTAGGGAGTTGTTAAAGAGGAATTGTGGGTAGCTGTAGACCTGGTCCTGGATGTGGAAGTTGTCAGGCATCAGTGGGTGCCAGTGGTAGAGCGTGTTGAACTCGGACGAGATGCGGTTCTGGTACTGGAAGCGCTGGTTGAACAGCAGCTCGGGGTCAAATTTCAGCTTGAAGTGGTAGCCGCTCAGGTGCTGAACGTAATCCTCAATCACGATTTTGATGGTCTCGCCTGCGGATGGAAGAGTACCGTCTGATCAGACCTCGGTCCAGTGCCCCCCCTTTTCGTAAACATCCCACACTTAAAGCCCCACATCGTTTCAATTCCCCCAGAACTATTTACAGGCAACATTGCATAAGGGGAACCGGATGGCTCCGGTTCCCTGGGAAAGACAGAGGAAGTGAAAGGCGCTGTTGTTATGGCTGATTGGGGGCCGTGACCGTTTCTGGGGTTCACTGCCGGTTGCTCACCGATCAGAATGAGGCGGGTGGTCTGGAAGAGGCGCTCGTCGTCCCAGTCCGGGTGCTCCTGCTTCAGCACGTCACAGACGCGGTTGTGTTCCCGCAACCAGATGGTGGCGTACATCATGAGCCCCGGGACCAGGCCGAAAGCCTCGTGGCCAACAGCGAAGCGGTGCTCCTCAGGGATGTGGGGAGGGTAGTGCATGTCCACCTGAACGTCTTTTACAGTAGGGGGGTATACCTCCCCATCAATAACCTGTAGATGCAACAGCCACCTCTGTCAGTACACGCACTAGCTTCATGTACTTTCCAGCTAGATACACAAACCATTCAACTTCCAGAAAGGTACCTTACAGTCTTTTTTGTCAATTAGTCAGTTTTGGCCGGTTATTTACTGTCACAGTAATTAATTAACCCATTCTAAGGTGAGAATGTGTTTCATTGTGTGGCTCAGTACCTGGTATTTCAGCTTTCCGTCTTTGAAGAGTCTCAGCTTGTGCTGCCTCTCCAGATTTTCACCATAAATGTGGCCCAAGTCCACCTGAAAGTGAATTGCAAAAAGGGTAAGGACACTTCTACTGGAAAAACTGATTTCAAAAACAATTGGAAAGAAGGGTTTGGATGTGTTTATTGTTTGTTTGAAGGACACTTACTCCGTGGTTCTGTGCTCTGGTGAAGGCTGGCCCTCGCTTCATATCTGATTTGAAAAACTGATGGGTGAAATGCTGAGCAAAGAAAGCAAACATCAAACTGGTGCCTTGGGGGTCTGGGATAAACTTTCTCCTCAACAGAACTTTTTCCACCACCAACTTAACATCAGGCAAGGCTTTTTTCCCTGTGAAACAGAAAAACAAACACATCAGCAAAATACTCAAAAGTATTCAACTGCCCTCCATGTGTTTTAGTACATATAAAAATATGGAGCATAAAAGCAATATATAATATTTATTCATATTTTAATGCTGTGCTCCAACAATAAGGAGATACATATTCTAATCAAGAAGGTTGAAGTATATCAGAGCAACCAAATATTACTTATCTTTCCTCTGCAATAGGGGTAAAGACAGACTGCAAAAACTTACCCTCAGGCCTGTCTTGAAACATGCCTTACGTCAGGACGATGACATATTCTTGGTAAGCTTTTAAATATCTCAAAAAACCGGTTTTAGTGCTCACCTGCAACTCCCATGGGTGTTGGGCAATCCTCAGGTACAGGAGGCAGGGTTCGTGTGTAATACGAGAGGTTTGAGTAGGCTTCCCAGCTTTTATAACCATAATCGGAATTGTAGGTCGGAGGGCTATCAATTAAATGTGACCGAGCTGCCGAAAGAGATGGAGATAAAACGTCATTCAAAACCCCTGGCTAAGTATTTGGAGTCACGTTTATGTCTTTGGGTGATGTCAAGTAATATTAAGAAAAGCAATAAACTTACATGTCAACACATAACGCATGATGGTATCCCTTAAAAACGGTATGTTGTTCAGGATGTTCCAGAACCCTTTAAAATGTGTAAGAATGTAATGCACGGTGTTCGGGGTTGGTTTCAGTTTGGTTCTAATCCACGTGAAGAGTTCCGCTGTTGAAGAGAGAGAGTGAAAAAATTACTTAATTAAAAGTCGTGAACCTCGAAGCAATAATTAATGTATTCTGAGGTCAAACGTGTTGATAGATTTTTTTGTACTTACGAGTGGTGCAGTTCTCGCCGTAGTATCCAGTCCTTGTGCAGTCGCACTCATACGAGTCGGTGCCTATAGACGTACAAATACCCCGATTCTGGCATGGCTGAGAACAGCAAGGGTTGGCTGTAACGCCAAACCATGGGGACAGTTTAATCATACTTTGGATGACATTTATTAATACAAAATGTATTATGTATATTAAACTTAATATAATACATTAGACAATGTGGAAAACCATACTAGGATAATATAGTATCGGATTGTATCTCCAAAATCATAACTCGAAAAAATTAAAGATTTTTGCCACGATAATAGTCTTACCTCCCTCGCAGGCCAAAATCCCCGCATGGAGAAGTGAAATAAAAATTATGATTGCTTTCATTCCAGTGCCTTCTCTTGATTACGCGGTTCTAGTAAGCTTCTCCCGGAGCAACCACTTCCGAGGTTGTGAATGAACCTGCCGCGGAGTGACTGATCTTTTATAGCCAACCTTTAGCTGTGGGCGGCATTCACCACGCCCTGCAAAAACCTATACACAAAAGAACACTAAAACAGTTATTTGGGTTCTGCAATGTGACCGCTCTATGAGATGTATTATGAGGATTTCGATAAACATTCTGATTTGTTTATCCAGCTGTGCAGTGAGGGAAGCCTATTTATGAATGTAAAATTATTCGTTCAACCCGTCACGTAGCGCTGCAGATTCAGCTCATTCATCAGACTGTCTCACACAAATTGCTACTATTTATTTATGTGCGGACTACTCGTTTACTCAGCATGTCGCTTAAATTCCTGAGGTTATCAAGGTGTGTATTTACTTACTTTTATGATAACTTGTTGCATTATGTCTTCAGTGATTGATCACTGTGGCCAAACTAAAATGTTTTCATTTAGCAAGTGATTAGATTATAACAAATTCAACAGCAACAGCAGTAATGATAATAGCATCATCATCATCATCATCATCATCATCAACAACAATAATAAAGATAAAAATAAAATGAAAACTTCTGTTAAGTGACACTGACGTCTGTGATGATAAGAGTGAAATAAACTGTAGCTCACAGCTCTCATAGTTCTCGTAGTTTTCACACGTAGAGTTCCATGAATCAAGACAGTGGGCTATGATTATGTAATATCTATGAAATTACACAGAATGTTCAACTATACCTGTTCGATGCATTGTAGCAAAAAGACTTAATTTTGAGATTATAACAAAAAGTCAAAACAGAATGTAGGTTTTCGAACACATCTATAGCTGGGGTTAGACTAAACCTGTCCGAGTATCTAAATCCACCAGCTCGAAATTTTCTTTGTTTCTTATTCCATAACTGTAAAATAGTTTTTTTTTCCATTTTATTTTTATGTTGTAATGTCTTTTTTAAATTTTATTTTGCCTTTCTGACATTCGCGCTGTGGAAACGCTGTTGTAAAGAAACTGAGACGATTAATCCTGCATGATTGTGGGAGACTGCGTGAGAGATTCAATGAAAAAGTGGAAAGTATGTTCTATAATGTTCCATTTAACATTTATATTCCATATAACATGTTTACATGTTATAGCCACTTGAAGATCAACAAATTATCAGTTTACCGGGTTTAGGTATATACTTAATACTTTCGTTATATTTATTTTTATGTTGAATGTACGTCATGTTAATAAAATTAATTAAACAAGCGCGTTTCTATTCTTGTTATTATTGCCAGCCTTAGCAAGACAGAAATTGTCTTTGACCGCCCTCTCGTGGATGGAAGTGAGTTTTGCATATTGTGAATCCATGCAGGAGTTTGGACGAAATGCAATACTGAATGCTCAGTGGAAATTGAAGCGTTTGCGTAAGCACGGTAAGCACACACCAGATTAATCTGAATTCCTCATGGCTCTATCACAGCAATTTAAGATAGGGAATACTTATCTTCTTATCTTACTCATCTTACTTATGTACTATTTTAAACACTGTTAAAGTAATCTCAAATCACTTAAAATTCATTCCTTTATGAGTTAGCTACTTCGAATTTCAATGTCTGATTGTTTTAAAGCTTAGCGTTTTTAAGTCATTAATTCAAAGCGCTAACCTTTCAAACCAGATACCGCCTTGCGCAGTTCAAAGCCGAAGTAATGTGGTGTGTTCCACTTTAATAAACCGCTTTCTTCGAGTAGTTAAATTGCTCGTGGTAGATGGAGTTCGGATGTGACTTTTAGCACCTCCTCCGACAGCCGAAGCTCTGGCCCGCTGCGCAAAAGGAATGTGATTTTTTGCAGGATTTGTGTTCTCACAAGTAGCGCAAGGTAAGTAGCTATGTATTTTACAAGTAATATATGAAGAATCTGTATTGTCCAGGATGGGCACCCAGTTGTAACCTGTTTTGTACATGGCAGCTGTATGTGTTTGAATCAGTGTAGTTGGGCACCTACATATAGACTATGTAGTGGTCAGTAAAAAGGGCAGCTGTTTCTTTCCCAGAGTTTGGCCAACCTTTCCCAGGTTTGATTTAACTGTTTGCGAAGGCAAGTGCACTACATTTAGTTATCAAGAAGACAAACGTAATAAACTTATTGTATTGTAGCCCACTGGCATCGTGATACTGCAATGTACTTTTTCTTGAATTGCTGAAGTTTAATTCCTCTTAAATGAAATGATCATATTTATTATATTTAACGGCTATTTAGTGTCAGGCATATCACTGCTGACTTTGTAATACCTCGTTTATATAAAGCTACAGGATTCTTCATTTCACTCATCGAATTTTTTCCTGATTGCGCTCATTAGAAGTTGCACTGCGTAACTGGTTGCTCTTGTACTTTTATGATTGCCTTAAATTGCCTTAGATTGTCTGACTGTCTGGGTAAAATACCATTGAATATTCCATTGTATGTGCCACATGGCATAACGTTACGTACCGTAGGCTTGTAATGGTGAAATCATTACCAGCCTCAAAACCACATTTGTTTGCAGACTGATTGAAAAATGAAATTAAGTTTGTTCGACTGAATCATCAGTTCCCCATTAGTTAACCATGTTCAGTTATTGTTTAATCTGTCGACTGATTACTGTGGAGATAAGTATTGTATTTTGATATGCATCCCTAGGGTCAATAAATGCTGTTTGGAACATCAGGAGGTGCTGCCCGAGTCTGACGACACACGGTGGACAGCGGATTTCATCCCGGAGTGAATCTAATTTCTGACTGGCAATGTCTTCCATAGATCCCTATCAGTATATTATTGTAAGTCCTCAATCATGGATAGACAGCTGGATTCGTGGGGCCTACTAATGATCATTTATAGCCTCCATAGAGCTGGGGAAAATGCTTTCAACCTTTTCTTGTTGTATTCATAATCCATCACGACAGCCCCAACTGCATGTCTTTGGAAATCTTGAATTCGTCCCTTTGGGGTGATATGTAGCTATTATGTTATTTATATTGGGTTGTTGGACAGAATGAGAATTTGAGTGTGTTTTCTCAGGGTGGAAGGCACAGTATAAAATTCAATTTCAGCATGAAATAATGCCATTTATCATCTTACATACATAATTATATTACATTTACATTTAGGTCATTTGGCAGACGCTTTTATCTAAAGCGACTTACAAGTGAGGAACAGCAAGCAAGCTACAGTAATGTAGAAGACCTTAGCGTAAGCTTTAAGTGCAACCTAAAACAACTAAACTCAACTAAGTAAGTCAAGGAAAGTAGAAAACAAAGGTAAACAAGGTGAAAACAAACAAATAGTTACAGGAGAAAAAAAAGTGCGAGGCAAAAAGTGCTCAGAGATGGAATTATGTTGGAGTTGTAAAATGATAAATGTAAAATGATAAATGTAAATGTAAATTGTATTGAATTACATTTAATGGCATTAAAATAGCACTCCTGTTCAGTTTATGGAAAGTTTTTGACCCTCTTCTATGACAGAGTTGTTCATCCTAAGATTTTTTAAAAATAAAAATAAAACAGATTTCTGTAGACAGCTCATTTGAATGATATTTGTTAGAACCACCATGTGCAGAAATCTGATTTATTTTTATTATGTTATCTTTTTCTTGGACACAGTCTTGAAAAGTTTGCTTAGGTGTGCAGGTGATTTTTATGCCATCTTCAGATTATAACCATGAAAATGATTGTTTGAGGACCTTTTTTTGAAGAAAGCTGAAATTCTTTTTCACTGTGTAGCTGATTTTTTCTCAGTGATAGATCTGAATGGCAAGACACTGTAAGACCTGAGAGACTTGGGTCTGCCAGGCCTCTTTTGGCAACATCATTACAGCATGATATCATGGTCATGATTATTACTATCACCACAAAGATTTTCAATTTCCTTTCCAAAGTATCTGGGTTGGAAGTAATAAAGAAAGGGATATTTTCTCATTGATGTTGAAAATGCTTGCTCTCCTGCACCAGGAAATCACCTATGACATGTATAGCTCATACTTGCTGTTTATTTTATGTGTAGTTTTGCAAAGTGTTTTGGATTCTGTGATCTAGTGACTGCGATGTATGGTAGTGTGCGTACTTTCCTTCCCTTAGATAGCAGGCTGTCTAGTCTGGTTGCACAAGTTAACTTGTGGTGGGGCTTGACTAATGTTTTGCAAACACTCGCTGGTCTGGGAGTGTTGTTACTCTGGTCAAGTTGATCGTTCAACTTGCATGGATACACTTCTGTTCTTTTGTGCTGGAAGTCGCTCTGGATAAGTGCATCTGCTAAATGAATGTAATTGTAATGTCATGTAATATAGTGTAATCTGACATGAAAGACTTCTGGATTGTAGCAAAACCACAACGTATGATGTAATGAATGACATGGTACTGAAATATAAGAACAGCAATGTGTATGTATAGTCATGCATGTCTGATTGAAAAATATGTTAATTACAGTGTATTGCTTCATATGGGGAGAGTCGAGGGCGTATGCAGGAAACACTGAACATCTGTATTTTCTCCTGTTGTAGTTTTCTGTACAGTATACACTTTTTTGGTTTACTACTCCTGTGACAGTATATCATTGTACATCTCTGGCTTGTTTCATGAAATTGTAAATATCATGTACAGCCACGATAAGTAAAATGTCAGTACAGTCATTCTGTAGATTTTTTTCTGATATCAGTTTAGAGATTTCAAATCTCATTTTTGACAGTGATGTATTGCACTTTCCAGGTTGAGCAGCAGTTTTCACACAAGTTCAAGGTGACAGTGGTACGGGCTGAGAATGTTACTAAGGGGGTGCTTGGAGACTTGTGTAAGTATTTGAGGTGTACGTGGGTTCAGAGGGTCTTTCAGTGCAAAAATAGGACATGACACATACTACAATGATGTGGGTTTTAAAATGTATAATACACATATATCAAAAATGTTAATATACAACATTTAGCATTAGAATTAGAATACCTTTTGTCATTGCACTTTGTTGTACAACAAGATTTGCTGTGCAGTCCCTGAGACGGTACATTAACATTCCACACATGTACGCACACACAAACACACAAGATAATAAATATAATGGTAAAATATAAAAAATAAAAATATAAAGAAATATAAAAATATAATAAAAAAAATGGCATATCAAAAAGCTACTGTTGTTTATTGTACCTATGCTATTGCACCATGTAAAAATATTATTGCACTGTGCCAAAATGTACCACTGTACCAATATTATTGCACCTTATAATCATTATTGCATGTTATATACAGATGATTTACTGATGTTATTGCACATACTGTCATTGTATGGGAACTATTCTAGTTGTTGCACCTTATGAACATTATTCCACATTCTGTACAGATCATTTACAGATGTTATTGCACATTGTCTTTGTATGGGAATACTATTCCAGTTGTTTTATTTCCATTTTATTAATAAGTGAGACTGCAACCTCCATCTTTTACCTTATACCAGCTGTAAACCTCATATTGTAATTATACTCATGGTAGCTGGCAATCAAAAATACTACATATATATACATATATCATATGCGTTCTTCGCAGTACAGATGGTTTTATGGTTTTAAATAAATGCAAGGAAATGCTCAATCTCTCTGACTCTCTGAAAGTAGTATGAGGTGACATATTTGGGCCTGTGCTCTGTGGTAACTCCCACCTGTCTTTGGGCTCTCTGCTCTTTTGGATTTGACCTATTTTGCCAGTCCAGTCTTTGACCAAGGTACAAAGACAAGATATTAAGAATGAGTGCACCTCAGATCACGACACACCAGACTCTTGCCTTACACACAAGGCCAAAAAATTGCACAGTTGATAATTATGTTGTATTTGTATATGTAAGTACTTTTTCAATATGTAGCAGAGGATAGCACATCCTGAAGATTTAGTTTTGTTTTCAAAGATGAAACTTAGTCAGTGGAAAGTACTCTTTGTGTTAGTTTGTAAGTAAAAGGTCAGATTCAGACAACAGGTTATTTTGCAATAAAATGACCTTGAATGTCTGTGAAGTCAGGACAAAAAAACATGAAAACATGTCCACTTCTTGAGACTTCTGAAACATTCTGAATGTACATGTGTGTGTGTGTGTTTTTGTTTATGTGTGTGTGTTTCTGTGTATATTTGTGTGTGTATGTGTGTGTGATGAAAGTGGACACACCAGACCCCTATGTGGAGCTGTTCATCCCATCTGCCCCTGAGAGCAGGAAACGGACGCGGTGCATAGACAACAACGTGAATCCGGAGTGGAATGAGACGTTTGAGTTCATACTGGACCCCAACCAGGAGAACGTGCTAGAGGTCAGCTGATTGACATTGAGTCAGTGTCATGCTACATGCTGTAAACATGTACATGTTATGTCACCACAACGGCTTCTGTGTTAAAGAGCACCGGGTATACCGCTGTTCATTTGTTTTGGTTTGTTTTGTTACCATTTATTTTTCCGTCCAGGTCACGCTGATGGACGCAAACTATGTCATGGACGAGACTCTGGGGACAACCTCCTACGACATCTCCAAAATCAAAGTGGGGCAGCCAGAGCTGGTTCCGCTCCTCATAGGCAATGTAAGAGTCCAAAGGTTTTTGAAGACTTTGCAATGGCACCTCCTCCTGGTAACAGTAAGAATCAGAAGTAGGAGTCTGAATGCCCCTGCAGTGTGTTCTCGTGACTCTGCTCTTCACGATCAGCTGTGTGAGGTCTGTGTGGACAGTGTGTGGGTGTGATCATAGTGCTTAGCACAGTGGCCATCCCAAGTCACTGTATAATATAGGCTTGCATTACAAGCTGAGTCATCTTTTTTCCAGATTGTTTTTTGTTACTAGTGGATGGATGCCCTGCTTTTGACAAGTAGAATTGCTTTTCCCCTGTATGGGTGCTTCAAAATTTGAATACTGCATCTACTGCATTTTTTTTGCAGTTAAGAGATTTATCAGTGGCAGGTTGTTTGGGAATAAGTCCTGTTTGTGCTGTTTTTATAGGTGACCAAGGTGTATCTAGAGTTGTCCCTGGAGGTGTGGTATGTATCACAAGTACCTTTTTTTCTGGCCATGTCTGTTTGGTTTGGCCATCAAACATTGACAAAAACACAGGCTGTTGCAGCGTCGTGGTGCTTTGAAAGTTTGTAATGTGCGGGTTCTCTTGCAAAATGCCGGAAACAACTAACGCCTATAACTGTGGGGTGTTTCACCATTGTGAAAGACAGAGTGGTCTCCTTAAGAGACATGATAAGGCAATGTGTGTGCCATAACAAGCAACATTAGTAATGTATAGCTTCTACAACTGCACTCCAAGGGAATGTAAGGTAACCTCAAGTCAACATTGCAGTGTTACTAAATCATTAGCATATTATTGCCCTTATATCCTGAGCTACAAAGTGTAACCCAAACATACAGCAGAGTAATGTAGTGTCATGTCCACTGTCAAACCCTACAAAAATGATGATGTTGTTGTCTTTAATGACAACTAGCAGCTATATAAAAAACAGCACTTTAAGAAAGGGTTATGAATGATATTACTGCTGATACAGGTCTTGGATTTGTTGGGAACCCCCTAATTGTAATGAACAATTAGACTCCACATTCCATGTCACAGTGTGGTGCCTCTGTGCAGACCTTAGTTTCCTGTCTGAGATTTACTAAGTTCCCTGGAGCAATATTCAATCAAACCCTTGAACCATTCACCCAGTCACAAATGAAATTTTTGACAACTCCCTTTGATGTCGAGCTAGTGGCAGGTTAATTAAAAGTGACAACGTGTTTAATTAGACTTCTGTTACAAGCAGGCTAACAGCAGAATGCGTGCAGCTGCAGAAAGACCGAATGTGACGTTGCTGCTGTTGGTGTACTGTCCTCAGCTCCGCCATGGACCTGCGCTTCAGCTTGGCACTCTGTGACAAGGAGAAGCTCTTCAGGCAGACGCGACGGGAGAGGGCCTTGCTTGGCATTAAGAAGCTGTTGAACATGGAGAAAGCGCGCTGCCTCCCCTCCTCCCTGCGAGAGGTAGGCGTCCTCATGGCTGCAATTCAGCCCACATCTCCAATACGACATTTAAAAAGATTTCCCGCCTCAGACCTGAGGATAGAAGAAGACACAGCCCATAATAGTAGGCTAAAAAGTTGAAATATAAAGCGCATCTGTTTCATTTTAAGTAGTGGTATGCATTGCTTCCTTGTCGTATCATCTCATTACATCAGTCTTTAACACTGAGTTGCAGTTTTGGCTGACTGCCCTTGGCACCAGAAACATCCAGTTGTGACTTTGGCAGGAGGCACTGGTGTCCTCATTTGGTATGGAAATCCATAGTGATGAGTCAATAAGAGGGAGCTGTCCCTAGAGTCACTCAGGGGGGAGTTATAACACTCATTCCCAAATTTCCATACGTATACTGCAACTATCTGACAAATTGTGAAGAGGCCATTCTAATCCATCAATACAGTTTGGGGTGTGGTCAGATTTCTCTGTGTCAATCAGATGAATGGGGTAGAGCTGAAAGAAGCATCGGACAAGTTTTCCAGTAAACAGGAAGTGATGTGATTGCGAAATCAGACTTCATGTGACAGTCCCCGTGCCCTGTGTGTTGCAGGTGCCGGTTATCGCCATTGTGGGGTCCGGAGGAGGGTTCAGGGCCATGGTGGGCTTCTCTGGGGTGATGAAAGCCCTGTACGAGTCCGGGGTTCTGGACTGCGCCACCTACGTGGCAGGACTCTCAGGATCCACCTGGTTAGTGAGCCAGTCTGTGCCTTCCACTGTCTCTCTGTGCTGTTCTTGAGGAGCTGCTATGATGTTGCACTGTACGAATTCAAACATCACAATCTGTTTTAGTTGAATAGGGTATCACTGTCTGTCACTGTCAGGGCTTCTGCCAACCGCATTGGTTTCATATCAAACAAAGCTTTATGAATGCATAAAGAATACAGTGGGGCAATTCATTACATTATTGTTATTTAACAAATACTCTTATCCAGATCGATTTACATAGGTTACAATATTTACGTTATCCATTTATACAGCTGGATATTTTCTCAGGCAACTGTGGGTTAGGTACCTTGCCCCAAGGGTGCAGCAGCAGCGCTCCAGCAGGGAATCAAACCAACAACCTTTTGGTTACAAGCCCTGCACCTTACCAATATGCTACACTACCAGCAACAGGAGTTTATTGTTTTATAATATGGAGAAAATATAAATGGTTCAGGGATTCTCATCCTCCTCTCTATTATTGCGCAGACTGTAGGAGGTCTTAAATATCCATGGCTTATGTAAGCTCTGATATTTTTGGTTGTGCTACGCTATGTAGTCAATGCACACAATGAAATATTAAATTCCATGGCATAAAAACAAGAGGAAATTAAATAATATTTAATCCCTGTAGTGACAAAAAAACTACATTTCTGAGGAGCTGGGACAGTGAAAAGTAGCCAGCTGGGGGATGGGGATTTGGGATTTGAATAGGGATTTGTGGAGTCCTATTCTTTTGTGTTGGGGGGCAGCTGGGAAGGACGACTTATCTTACATCCGAACTGTCTGGTTCCTGGTGGTGGGGGGTTGGTTGCAGGTACATGTCAACGATGTACTCCCATCCCGACTTCCCCGCGAAAGGCCCGCGGGAGATCAACCAGGAGCTGATGAAGAGGGTGAGCAGCAACCCCCTCCGGCTGCTCCTGCCGCAGCACGTCAAACACTACATCCAGGCCCTGTGGACCAAGAAGGCCTCCGGGCAGCCTGTCACCTTCACCGACATCTTCGGCATGCTGATCGGAGAGACTCTCATCCCAGATGTAAGATGCCACCCCCCAGCTCTGTGCCACTTGCCCACAGTACCTATCAGCTCCATCTTCTGACAGTAGCTCACTCAGCACTGTTAATCTGTGTAGATATTTGAATGTAATATAGGTACACTGAGCCAATGTTAATAGTGAAACAGCTCATTTATTTGTCATTTATCAAAACATTGAACCTTCACAAAGGCCAGCTTGTGCTTGCAGGATTCCCCCAATGAGGTGAAGTCTCAGCTAATGTACCGGTGCAAGCATAGCCTATCCAGTTAATGTTGACCTCACCACTCAGAGTGGAGTTGCAACCTGACGCAAGCAGGCAGCTAAAGGATAGATGTGACGCGCATGAAACTTTAACTTAGTGTTATCTAGGAGGAGTGCTTATCGCTTTGTGGATCTGCTGACCGGGAGGATTTCCTGTTGGGTATCCTTTGATCAGATACAGCACTGTAGCTGCCATAGTCACATCATGGTATTTGGTGTTGTGCAGATCATCAGAATACTGAGAAGCCCATGCAGCTCTCCTTGATGCAATAAGAGAGATGTTGTTGATAATGATTTTTTTTTTCAGCTCAGAGTGGCACTGGGAAACCCACAAAGCTAACCATCTAAAATGCATTAATGTTATGAAAACACTACTCAAAGTGTAGTTTTTTTGCAGTGACTCTGTGGTAGTGCTTTAAGGAAGTATATAAGACATTATTATTTGCTATTAATACATTACATTATTGGCATTTCACAGATACTCGTATCCAGAGCGACTTACATAGGTTGCAGTTCTTTACGATGTCATCCATTTATACAGCTGGATATTTCCTGAGGCTATTGTGAGTTCAGTACCCTGCCCAAGGGTACAGCAGCAGTGCCCCAGCAGGGAATCAAACTGGCAACTTTTCAATTACAAATCCTGCTCCTTAACCACTATGCTACACTGTCACCCCAAGCTCATACCTATGTTTTTGCTCATGTGAGAGCAGAATTAGTTTTCAGTTGTATTTGTATATACATATCACTGGTCAGGGAGTGCTGTTAGCCTGGTCTGATGCTGTTGCTCATTCACCTTGAATGGACACACTTCTGTTCTTTTGCGGTGGAGGTTGCCCTGGATAAGAGACTCTGGTAAATGTAATGTGACGTAATATAATGTATTGCACATTCAACTTACATCAAAACTATATTGGGAAACATGAAAGAAATCAGGCTCATATCCATTGTACTGAGTCACATGTATTCAACAAGTCTAGAGTGATTTCAGGCTAGAGTGCAGTTGCCTTTGCCTCCTAGAGAATGGACACTAAGCTGACTGAGATGCAGGCCAAGGTGAGCGAGGGACAGAGTCCGCTGCCACTCTTCACCTGTCTGCATGTCAAACCAGATGTGTCGGAGCTTATGTTCGCAGGTATGTGTACATGTATGTGTGTGTGTGTGCGAGTGTGTGTGTGTGTGTGTGTGTGTGTGTGTGTGTGTGTGTGTATGTGCGTGGATGGCATGTCTCTACAATTCATCATGTTGATACATAGCTGGCAGGATGCTTTGTTGATATTCGCTTACCAGGAAAGTACAACCTCTCTGGTTTCCAATATGCAAATTTTTGACCGAAACACTTCTGTTTATCACTCAGTCCCATGTGTGGCTGAGTTTGACTCAGCAATGACGAATGTCAGCTAAAAAAAAATGACACAACATAAACTAAAAAGTATCTCTGCTCTACAGTGATTTCTTGTTCTGCCCCGATGATCCCTGTAACAGGTTATGATGCAACTACAGCATGCCTTCTGATTCATTAGAATGCACAGAAATGTAAAGCATGTGGATGGGAACTGCATTTCTGGAAAAGTACACTGTGGATGAACAGGAATGTGATTGCGGTGACCTCCTGTTGATGGCACATTGTTCCGTGGGCGTGAGGGCTTGTTACCTGGGAGGAAGACTTACTCATCAAAGTGACGCTCCTTGCCTGTTTCTGTTGGTTTCACCTCCAGACAACATTGGTCCACGTTGCAGAAATGCAAAACTGATTGAAAGATTAGGGTCATAATAATAGTCTTCTGTTGTCTTTACATCACCCATTGAATTGCCTGTCAACACTTTGTAGTATTTCATATTCAAGAAAACCTGCCCCTCTCCCTCCCATTAAAGAAAGAGGTATTAAAACCATGCTGTTCGGTTCAAAGTCAAATAACCTGGTGTCCTATTTTTGGTTTTGAGTTGGTTCAGGTTGAATAGATATTCAGCACTCTGGTCTGTTTCCTTAATAGCATAGCTCCCTCTGAGGAACAATCAGTTGTAAATCAAAAAAGTTGCACATTATAGGGCATACATTTTGTAAATTGCTTTCTTCAGATTAATTTCTTCTGAAAGGAATCATGGAGTGTTGCAGTAGTGTGAGATTGCTTGTGGTTAGAATGATAAAGTCTGGTAAAGTCTGACAGAGTCAAAGACCAGGATTATAAATAATAGTATTGAATCTAGCTGTCAACAAGCAAAAACATCTTGCTTTCAGGGAAGGCATCAATTCAAAAAGTTTTGGGTGCATGTCTCCATTGACAGACTGGGTGGAGTTCAGCCCATATGAGATTGGAATGGCCAAATACGGCACCTTCATGACACCCAATCTGTTTGGAAGCAAGTTCTTCATGGGCACTGTGGTGAAACAGTATGAGGAGAATCCACTGCACTTCCTTATGGGTAAGAAATGTGTTACGGTATACCCCCTGGCCAGCACCGCTTCACACTTATTCACACAGGTTTCGGAGTCTGTGTGGCGCACCCACTCTGAAAGCTGGCAACCGGGAGAACTGTTACCAGTAATTAGACAGAGACATGACAAAACATGATGCATACTTTTCTTGGATATTCTTATTTGTCCAAACCAAATCTTCCAGGGTTTCACTTCATATTGTCTGGTTTATTCTTTTTTGGGAAACCTTTAAGTACCAGGAAACAGTGACTCAGGGATGAGTGTCCTATTTGGTACCCACAGATGGAGTCAGAGACGCACGGGTCAGGTTAGGGTGTGAGAGCACGTGTGGGTGGTGGTGGTGTGAGGGGGGGTCCGGACCGTCAAGTGACATCATAAATTAAGAATGCATACCATCATGTGCTTCTGCATGTGACTCTCTGTGCATGTGACCTTTATCTGAATTAATAAGTAGTGCAGAAATTCCCAGAAACTGTAGTAGGTTTCAATGTATGTTGGCTCAAAAATTCCAAGGATGATGAAAACACCCTTAAGACCTCTGCTCTCTAATTGTATTTAAAATCAATGCATTGTATGGAAAATACTATATATACTATACAGTATCACCTTTACTCATTCTTAATATATATCTGTTTTAGAGTAAATGGTAATTGCTATATAAATTTATTTACAATAAGGAAAACACCATCACAGAGTAAAGAAAATCATTATAGAACAGAGCCCAGAATAATTGTTGGTGTCTTAATGTATTTCCCATACATTTTACAGGAGTATGGGGCAGTGCTTTTTCTATCCTCTTTAACCGAGTCCTGGGGATTAAAGACACCACGGGAGGCAGCACCATGGAGGAGGAGCTAGGTGAGAAAGACCCCAGGGGGAGTGAAAAGAACACATGGCAATGTATTCTAGACTGGAGGCTCTCTACTACATTTTTGGTCTCTGTTGGAGTTCTCCATTCATTGCCTTTGTTTGCTTATTGCATGTTCTCTGTTGTTATAGTGAATAGGACTTAATTTGTTTGAGCGGGACAGAAATTACACGTTCCAGATGGACTCCCTCAAAAGATCTGCTCTGCTGTTTCCTAAAATAAACATTTGGCCTTTCAGAGCTTGGGCGTGATTCAAAACATTAACGCCATACCAGCAAACTAGTTGATGCTAATCTGAAAACCTGTTCTCTGTGTTTGATGGATTACTGTTTGATGTGATGTACATTAAAAAAGTTCACACAGCACACACACACACATGCATGCATACATACTGCATGCATTTTTTATTTGATGGCATTTTTTCACATGAAGCATGTGAGTTTTGACACATTTTATGTTTTCTCAGAACAAATTAAACCGGAGCATATTGTGGGAGAGGACAGTCTAGACAATGATGAGGACCTGCGCAAAGGTGAGAATCCCGGTGCTCTTACAGGAATACACAGCCTCCCAGTCCACTAACACGATCAGCATTATCACCCACCTTAGGAATGGTCACCACACTCATGTCATATTTCTCTGTGCAACAGTGATACAGGCCATAGTGCTTCCACTGTAGATTTACCTTCCAGACTGCACAGACAGGAGTGACCCAACCTTTCAGTCCTAAAGCTCAGTTTGCCTTCCCTCCAAACATGTTTTCAAACCTTCAAATGTCACATGCCTTATTAAATTTTTTGTGTCCAAAAATATTACAGCTACTCTCTGAAGCTGTTTTTTGTGTGTTCGTCCCTGTCGAGATTTGAACAACAGACTCCCAGGAGGCCTTCAAGAAAAAACTTAAAACTCATCTTTTCAAGCTGTATCTCTAGCCTGCCTTCCTCCCTATCTATGTCTATCTATCCTATCAATTGCTTGTTTCATTAAAAAAGGCACTCTACACTAGCCTAGCACTTAACTTTGTATCTTACTGACCTCTTGTAATACGTTGCAATAACTACACTTAGCATAGTGATGCACTTATTTGGAAGTCGCTCTGGGTAAGAACGTCTGCTAAATGAAATAATGTAATGTAATGTGTGTAGGCATATACAGTCACTGTAAAGGGTAAGCAGGTAACAAGGTCCTCCCTACCCAATGTCATAGTATGCAGGCCCTATAGAGTGAAGTGGCTGCAGTGTTGCTTTGTACATCAATGCCATGAAAGCATTAGATATCTATGACAAATTTCTTTGGGGTGTAATGTGGTGCATTGTACCGAACAGTTTCATTATACAAAATCACTTCACTGAGGCTACATGTGTGAAATTTAAGTATTTAATTTGGCATTATTGGTGTGTTACTTTATTTCCTTATGCTGCATGTGTTATTAATAAGGTAAACAGGAGGCAAATTTTCCATGATTACCTCAGACATACTGTGGAAGTATTTACAGTACATTTACATTTATCCAGAGCAACGTCCAAAGCAACATAAGTTCATGTAATCAGATTAAATGAAAAAACAGTACATACAGAAAATATCTCCCTTAATGTGTTCTTTGTTTTCTTAGCATGGGTTTTCTGAATAGCAGCACTGTTTGCATCTTGGACTGCAAATTGTAGTCACAAGAGTGTTCCATAAAGATGATCTGACAGCAAAGCATTGTAATTTCCCCTTGCAACAGCCCTAATTAGAGCAATCAGAGGTGATACAGGATGTCAGGGTCTGTGTTTGTTGGGTATATGTCTGAGAGATTTTGGGAGCTGATGTTGTGTTTGAGGGGATGTTCCCATGGGTGTGTGTGGGGGTTGAGTTAGGTATGAGTTTAGGGTGTGTGTTGTGCACGGGGGGATGGTGTGAGGGGCTACAAGGAGTTTGGGGGCGGTTGTGAGGTTTCTGTCCTGGGGGAGTGTGAAGATGTTTGGGGATGTATGTGAATAATTGCTATTTTTTTGACCTTGTAAATTTAACCTTGTGAATCTTAGACTCCTGGCTTGTACTTGTAGCTCCTACCTTGTATCGTGAACACTTTTTTGCCTAGGTAGTATAGCGGTACTTTATTGTCCCTGTGATTGTATTTGATATATGTAATCCTAGATCAGATTAGTTGGCTCACGACACCGACCTTGCGCTCAGCCCCAGCACTATCTGCATTGTATCACCTGTACACATCTTGTTCTTGTGCCTGTTTGCCCACTATATGCACTTTTGTACGTCGCTTTGGATAAAAGCGTCTGCTAAATGAATAAATGTTAATGTAAGTATGGCCCGGGTGTTGGGATGTAGATGGCCTGTGTGTGGTAGTATAGCTGGTGAGAAAATCTGGTGTGCCCACTGTCTCCCTCTGTCAGAGGGCCAGGGAGGAGAGGATGAGTACCATCAGCACGCCCAGGCCAGCTGGGTGCAGCGCATGTTCACCTCGCTCGTCAGCGACTCCACCCTCTTCACCACCCGCGAGGGCCGCGCGGGGAAGGTGCACAACTTCATGCTGGGCCTAAATCTCAACACCGCCGTGCCGTTCTCGCCCGTGGGAGACCTCACGTGCCAGACTCCTGTTGAGGAGGAAGTGGACGCTGTCACAGGTCAGAGAGTGGGCGAACGGTATGCCATGATGGCAGCAGTGTGATGCAGTTGCTCGTTTCATTCCCTTGTGGAGCCCTGCTGGTGTTGCCCTTGGGCAGGATACTAATGAATTGCTTCATTAAATATTCACCTGTATTAATGGAGTGTTTAAAACTATATATGTTTATTGTATTATGTTGATATGTAAATACGTATGTTTCTCTTGGTGAGAGCTTCTGCTACTGCTGAGACAGAGGACAATGTGACAGGAGAGCCAGTGGCCAAAACACCATATATGTAGTTTTAGAATCAGCCACCTTGTTTTTCCTTGTAATGAATCTCTCACAAGTGCACTTCATGAAAGATCTCAAGTTAATATCTCTGATGTTTTTATGTCTACTGTCTGGTTCTCTGATTTAAAATGCAAATGCATACAGTTCCTGAATGAATTTTTGAGCATGGAAAATGTATCACTGAAAAAATGCCAGGGTTCACTTAGCAAGCTGCTCCTGTCACCCTGTGTTTAAAGTGTGCAGTATTTATGACATACCTCACAGTCCATGGCTGAATGCTCACATGCACATAGTCTGCATCTGCTTGAGCTGTCTGATCTAGTCTGTGTTCTGGAAACCTCAGACCCGGATGAGTTTGATCGTATCTACGAGCCTCTGGATGTGAAAAGCAAGAAGATCCACGTGGTGGACAGCGGCTTGACCTTTAACCTCCCATATCCTTTGGTACTGCGACCGCAAAGGGGTGTGGACCTCATCATCTCCTTCGACTTCTCTGCCCGTCCGAGTGACTCCAGCCCTCCGTTTAAGGTAAGCGGTCAGTCTGGGTGTCTCTGACACGATGTGTCGCACCTGTGTGTCTCCATATACTCAACCATGTGCCCACAGCACAAACTGAAGGACACAAGCTCTGCAATCCACAAAAATCACACCGTGCAAAATGTATTTGAAGTTTATTTGGGTATGCATAGCTACAATGTAGGGGTAAAGCACAAATAGTGGGTTTTTACGAATATTTATTTCGTACAAATATTTTTTAAATTATTTGTTTTCGTGAAGAAGAAAAACATGTCAAATAGCTGGTGTTCCTCATAACTGTTAGCGCGGTGGGTATTTGTGCTCCGCCTGCTTGTGCTGACGTGAGTCGTAAGTTTATTATAACGTTACTTGTCTTTTGTTTTCCTGTTGGACAGTGGACCTGCAATATGTGAAGTGGAGTTTGTTTGACCGGGAGGAGGAGATTAGCCTATGTTAGCTCTGGCAGTGCAGTTACTTGCTAGTTCACCTACACGCTGTGCTCACTGCTCAGTCAGCCTGTGTGTCACACGGTTGCAGATATCACACTGGAGAAACAGAGTGCTATATATAGCTATTCTAACAAAGTTGCTGTGCCACTATTTCAACTTAGAAGACGTAGACGCAGCGGAGCTTGTTTGACCGGGAGGAGATTAGGCTAGCGTTCGCCTATTAGCCCTGTAACTTAGCCTATATTGTTGGCAGTGTAGAAGTAGGTCTACCTTTTGTGTGATTGTTTCGAATTGCATCTACACTTGACATGTATTGAGATATTTGCATAGCCTGTTAGGCTACTCTCCTTTTTGCAGACATCAAGATCCATAGTTAGCTCCATTGTTAGCTCCGTTGCCTCCATAGTTAGCAGTCTATTTTTGATCATGTTATGTTAGTTGAATGTTGAATGAATGTTAGTTTTAAAATGATTTTCTTTTCAATGATGTTAATGGTTATACATGTTTATTGCTGGGTTTATGAAAACCATAAACCAATATTACGTTTAAGTTTTCATAATTATAATAATAGTTTATTGAAGAACACTTATATAACACTTTAACATCCTAAAATTAAAACTGTAACAAAAACAAAAACAGGATTGTTACGCCTATTTCCACTTTTAGTTGAATACAAATACAAATATAAATAATTTTGCTGCCTCAACAAATACAGATACAAATACAAATACTGGGCTCTCTGCACATCCCTACTACAATGGTTTCATGTCCCTAGTATTTGTTGTCATTTTTGTTTTGGGATTGTAATGCATTGATTAATGTTTATTATTCTAATAAATTAATCTAATTTATTTAAAATGTTTATTGGGATTTAGGGGTCAGGATTTTGCAATCTGGGCTAAAAATGTCAAATTACCAGTCGTAGAACATCAGTTGGTTATGTCTACAATCTAATGTATGAAGAGCTAATGTATATTTGGATTCAAAAGTATATGATTCAGTGCCTCACTGCCTACAGTGTTTCTTAATACTTACTTGTTTTATTGGGAACTATTTAAATATATACAGTAGACAGGGTGTGGGTTGATTTTATTAATCCTTTTTATGAAGGTGTATTTGTACTTGCATTTTTGTGAATACCATTTCATGGGAATTGTTACGTCCCAGATGTGTAATGGCGTCCAGGGGTATGGATGAGGGACGCAACACAAACGAAAACCCACCACCAATGCCGGCCTGGACGGTTCAGAGACGAAACACACGGACACGGGAGCAATGTACAACGTTGTGCAATATATTTACAATATTTACAGAAACAAACATACACGGGAAAAGGGGAGAGGACGCCAGGCGGTGCCAACGAAAAGAACTTAGCAAAACAAAAACAACCCTAAATACCTTCATCCAAGTCATACAACTAACGACAAAACAAAAGGGTGGCAGAGCCAAACAAAAACCTAACTACACTAACTATCCTAAAACAAAACATACACAGGTGGCACCCGCCTCTACCCTAACTCTATACAAAAGGAACAACTAACGCGGGGATCCCCACCTTACCTGTCCTCCTCCCACGACAACCAAAAGCAACCAAACACAATCCAAAATCACAGTCAGAAAACGATACAAAGTCAAAACACAGTTTAGGCAAGTTTGGAATTCACAATGCATGGAATTAACGAGTGATCGAAAAACGGCGACCTAACAGGAATATTTTTGCATATTTCATAAAACCCACTTAAAATCCATTGGAGCACAAGCCTATGACACGGGCTGGTTGGATTAACAAAAGGACTATACAATTATAAGCTTCAACGATCAGGAATGTTTGTTTCATCACATGTAAAAGTGCTATTTTCTGTTGCTAGGAGCTGCTGTTGGCAGAGAAATGGGCTCGGATGAATAAGCTGCCCTTCCCCAAAATTGACCCCAAAGTGTTTGACAGGGAGGGCCTGAAGGAGTGCTATGTCTTCAAACCCAGGAAGGGCGATAAGAACTGCCCCACTGTCATCCACTTTGTGTTGGCCAACATCAACTTCAGGAACTTCAAGGCTCCAGGTGAGAAAGAACTGAAAAAGAAAAATGTACCTACAGTATGAAGTGTGATACCACCTCTTTGAAGTAATTATGAGACCGGTTTTTAATAATTAGTCATGTGATTTGATTTCATATATACAGTAGTTTGATAACTGTGTAGCAGATGGGGATTCAGGAGTGTTTAATGCATTACTAATGTTGCACCCTGCAGATAATTAATGAATGAAGTATATATATATTTGAATTAGCCTTCCACTGATATAAGCATCTTGAATCTTTCCTGAAGATTAAAGATGTTTTAAGGAATGGAGAGCAGTTATTGGTGCTTTTACGGGCTGCCTGGAGTTGAGTAATGAGCCTGTGTGCAGCCCACTCAGTCTTGCCGCCAAGAATCTCTCACATATCTGTGGTAACAGTCTGTGTAAACATGTGATAGATCATCCTGAAAAGCAATACTATCAAAGCAGTCACCTCCTCCTCCTTGGACTCACCAAAGCACTCTTGTGCAACCTTGTTTTCTGCTTTATCCCCCTCTATCTCATCCAGAACCACCAGAATTCTCAGATCTTTAAAGGGTGCGATAACAAAAAATAAAGAAAAAAATCTAGGAACTCTGAGAAGTTTTTGGACCACTTTTTAAAAGATAAAAAAGATATCCATCAAGCTGACCACTTAACTGACTGATTTTTGTGTGAAGGAGTGCCCAGAGATACAGAGAAGGAGAGGGAATACGCTGATTTTGATATCTTTGATGATCCCGAGACGCCATATTCCACGTTCAACTTCCAGTACTCCAATCAAGCCTTCACCCAGCTGCACGACCTGATGGAGTTCAACACGCTCAACAACATTGAGGTCTGTCTGCCCAACCTAAAGCATGATCATCTTCACAACATTGCTGTCACGCTGTAGACATACAGTAATATTTCCAGAACTTTACAAGTAATGCCGAGATAAGAGTACATTCATTTATTTCTGTTGTTGGGGATATGGGTGTGTTGGCAGTGCTAAGTGGTTCATAAGCATGGAGAGGAGTGTCAAATGTTCTTGCTTCCTGTCCACTGAGTGCTCTTCCCTGTCCCCTCTCCAGGTGATCAAGGATGCCATCAAGGAGAGCATCCTTTACAGGAGGGAGAATCCGTCACGGTGCTCCGTCTCCCTGTCACTCAATGAGATCCAAAACAAGAAGTTTCTGAAGAAGGAGACCCGTGGAGCAGCCCACGTTTGACAGAGATAATGTTGGATCCCTCCTTTCAGTAACAGGTGACTCTTTTTATTTTGGACAGGTATTTATTTTTATTGTGCATTAGGTGGGACACGTGATCAAATATTAATATTTTTATTCGGTTTTTGCAGTGTGACCGAAGAAATGGTTATGTGAAGACCTAAGAACGTGCATATAAGGAAAACCAGGTGGAAATTTCGCTGTAAAAAAAAATCTGTGCATGTTTGAAAATACTTCCTACTGTATGTGCAGTCAGGTACCATCTTTTTTTAAGCTCATTTAGTGTCTGCCTCACATGTTTCACATGTTTTCACGTTTGTAAATTTTCCCAAGTGATTAGTTATAAAAAACAAGTCAAATATTTATTACGCCAGTGAATGTATTTTGCTCAATGAACTGGCTTTTTTAACAAATGTTGTCTTCAAAAAATGCATTCTGATGTTCTTGTATTCAGGCAAACTGTCCCCTACTGGAGAGATGGAGAAACAGTTTGTGTGAAATGCTTCCAAAGTGTGAAGAACATGAACATGTTCTTCCCTAACCCCTACTTGTGTTGAACAGTGTGGGAAGAAATGAAACTACTGACATGAAGGCAATTGCATTGAAAAAGCCTGAAGCATGCAGTAGTAATTACAGTGTAGTAGACAGCGTAGTCTATAATTGCAGCATGGAACAGAGCCAGCCATCTCAGGCCTATGCACAAGCTATCTCTGTGATGGGAATTTTCCTGTGAATGTGTTTGGTTGCCTGGGCACCAAGCCTTACGTAGCTACACTTCAGTAATCATGTTTTCATGTTTAGTGAATAGAAAGAAGGAAAAACACTGCATCTACAACATCGCATCTACAACATCACCATGATGATTGGGAAACAAGGTCTGAAACACTTGGCTGTGCCACACAGAATCAATGTTTTTTTTTTTTTTTTTTTTTTGCACTGTATGAGGACTGACATAATATGGTCCTCATATTATCCTCATAATATGGTCCAATATTTAGTATACTTTTAGTTAGCAAAAGCCAGCTAGTTGGCTTGCAAGATTGTTTTTAGACACTCCTCACCATGTGCACATTTAATCAAACAGTAGTGGAATTTGAAAATAGATTCTAGCTACTGTGTATTTCAACCCTTGGATCGATTTGGAAGTATGATGTGTGTGAAGAGAGTCTATGAACTTAATCTTTGTTTGAAGCAATGTCTTTTAAATATGTGCTCATTTTAATTTGTTGTTCCTTACTTTTTCTGTAGTAGATATTCATATGAAAAAGTGCTTTATCATTAGACTGTAGAAACTGAATAACACACTAAGCCAAATAATCATCTTTCCCATGAACTGTTTTTCCTGACTGTATTATTTCAGGCTGCCTCATATCCACAGACATAAAGAGCAATTTCTTCCACTACCCCTGTTTAACTGGTGTGCGTTCCTTTGCAAGGGGAACAGATCATGTAACCAGGTCTTTGGCCTGTGTTTTTATCAGGCCAGGCTTATGGAGAAAGTCACACCCCCCTTCTCTTGGAGGCTGGCATTTGAGTGTTGTTTTACGCAAATAGTGGCATTTTACACAAAACAAGGACAGCTCCAATGCCTTGACGTGTACAGCAAACAGTGGAATTTTACACACAAGAGTTATTTTTTCCAGCTCTTTCCAGCTAAAAAAAGAACTTTGTTTAACTACTTTAATTACAAAACTGTGCAGTTGACCATGTGCAATGTTTTACATTGCCAGCTTTGTTGTCTTGGATGACCATTAACCATCTGTCTCCCTCAGTGTGTGTTTCACACAAAGTTGTGTACCTATCTGTGCCTTTAGCTCACGGATAGATACACAACTTTGATCATTCTGAATGATTTTCCATATTCAGCTGGGATCTTGGTATCATAACACCAGACATAGTATTCATAATCTATATTGATTGACAAAGTAAAAAAAAGTTTGTAAGCATGTTAAATGAAAAATGAATAATGTTTTAATATTTGGACTGTGTACATAAGCAGAAGAAACTCATTTAAGACCTTATACAGATTTTCATACAGATTTTAAAGTTTATTTTTCAGTTTGATGTAGTCTTGCAATTGTACTAGCACAGTCATGTAAGAACAGTGTTTACATTTATGGAGACCACTAGTGGTATTTTCAGTTGGTACCAGAAATGCATCCTAGTGGTTACATATGTAAATGTTTAACCTCTCTTATGGTGGTAAGAACAAGGCTTAAGGTCATGTATAGTAACCTTTATGTAATAATATATGTATGCATCTACTATGAAATGAAAATGACAAATTATCATTCCATTTTTCAGCTACATGTATGAAAAGGATATGTGTTTGTGTTTACTCAAATAAACAAACATGTTGAATCATGTCTTATTTCTCTGGGTTCCTCTGAGTTATATTACATTCATTTTACTTTACATTACATTCATTAGCATGTATGTACTGTAATGTAATTCGTTCTTCCAACCACTCTCACGAAAAACTGAAGAACATCCAGAAAGATCAGAATTTAGTTAAGGATGTTCAATTGTAGAATTGCATGCTGCATTTTACCCCATATTTAGTTGTCAGCACAGTTCTACAGTAAGCCCTGTGTGTTGGGGTGGCAGTGTAGCATAGTGGTTAAGGAGCAGGACTTGTAACTGAAAGGTTGCCGGTTTGATTCCCCACTAGGGTCCTGCTGCTGTACCCTTGGGAAAGGTACTTTACCCACAATTGCCTCATTGCCTCAGTAAATATTCAGCTGTATAAATGGATAACATTAAAAAAAAAAAAACTGTAACCTATGTAAGTCGCTCCAGATAAGAGTGCCTGCTAAATGCCAATAATGTATTGTAATTGTGAAACTAAATCCTTGCCCTGATAATCACTAGTGGTTGGGCTAATATGCCTGTGCATGTCAGGAGGATTGAGCCACTCTGTGTATTTCCTCAAAACATGAATAATGTTGCTACTGAAACTTAGCTGACATGCAGCAGCTTGGATGAAGGGCTGGGTGTTACAGACCAGACACCTACACGAGGGGTGGATTATTCTAACCAAAGAACCAGTTAATTCCTGGTTGGCACACACCTGATATTGAGATAAGATGAGGAGAGCTTCCCTCGGTTGCAGTTAAGTAGCAAACCTGTTCTGGCACATCTAATACAAAGTCAATAAATTACTTATAAAATAATCATGTGAAAACAATAAGCTCATCTTCAGTATGTTTACAGTAAAAACAAAGCTTCTGTTTAAGTGCCGTAGTGTCACGCACATCTGGTGATGCTCTCTGGTTTGGAAAAAAAACTGTCTTGTCCTCTATCCATTGTTGAAATTTTGTTGCTTAATGTTGCTGACTGCAATGCCTATCATGCTCAGAGCCACAGTTTTTTTAAATGACTTCTGTGTGATGAAAAACATGTTTTTGTCACAGTTTTGCATCTGTATGATAAGTGTATTCACCATCTGCACGTTTATACATTTTTCTCAAAATAGTGAGTCACTCTACCCATTCAGGTATGTATTTATGTACTCTGGGAAGAACACAAAGCCAAGGTGACACCTCTGCAGAAAACCATGCCACTGTAAAAGGCGAACTATCCCCATACTGACCTACATTCCTGCCTTGTTCTGCTCCGTTGGGAGTCATGGCTCTGACATCACTGTTCTGTTAATTCCGGTGCCAAGCAGTGTGTGTTTCAAGTAATTCCCTGGGTGGGTGCCAGCCTTCACTAAGCTCCTGCGCCACCAGCAACCTCATCGTAGTTTCACTCCCGGGTGTGAGGATATCCTGCACTCTTCTGGTCATTCAGACAACAGAGCTGTGATAATGAGTCATTCTTTCTTGTGTTACTGAATGAGACAATGAAGTTGGGCTGTGAACTTGAGCATACCGTAGCAACTCTCACTGGCTGGATAAAGGCAATAGGTGCTACAGTTGACTGCCTTTGCATTGTTTTTTTTTTTTTTTGCATTTGAAGAGGACCAATGATCTAGATTCTAGACAGACACAGGCAGTTAGAATTTTACGCTAGATTTTAGAATCTCACACAAATTGTACTGCTTGTGGTTTAGAGCTATAAACCAAGCTTTGCTGTATTTTTGATGAGCCTCAAGATTTAAAGCTATATTTAAAGATATATTGTAATACTAGGCTAGGCTAGTATTGTACTTCCTTTTAACATGCCCAAAGCTCACGCATCACAAAATCCAGATCGCTACAATGTCACGCTAGACCACCATGCTGGACGCATTGTTTCCTTTGCGGTCAGCCTGATTAGTGATCTACTTCCGCTGACGCTGAAAGTAAGGGATAGAGTGAGTCACACTCAGGAGCTGTATGGCAGCTGTTTGGACTTTTGGCTTCCACAAATAATCCTCAGAACACAAATGGGGAAAAAGTAAATGGATTGTTATATACAACTGCTGAGACGGAAATGCCCACAGTATCAAGTGAATGATGCAATGCTGCATGACTCAGAAGCTCCTTTGGCCCAACAAAGACACAACAGCATATATATTGAACAGTTAGTAATCTACAGAATGCAAAAACTGGAACTTTGGTGTTGAAAAGACAGAGGTGACATTACAAATCATGCTTTGTAACACGACATGCTGTGCAGCGTTAGTAGCTAGTCGTTAGTGGTTAGTAATCAGTGGATCGACAATAAAATCTTTTAGAATAAAAAAAATATATATTATAATTTAAATACTCCATGAAGTTGCAAGGCTCATTTCATGAAGGTTGTTCAGTGGGACTATAGCATGGCCTTTGCAGAGAGAAAAGCTAATATGACCACTTTAAGAAAGTATGGGCATTTTCTTAAAGACAAAGATGGAAGAGCTGTGTGGTGACGCTTAAAAAATGATCAGCTATGTCACCAAAATGATCTGCCATTACCTCTGGTGAAACACCACAGATTTCTTACCCAGAGCAGAAAATTTTGAACAACTTTAATGTTTTACTGATTTTAATGTTTGCAACATAGTGGCATAAAAGCCTCATTAGATTATTGGCATTTAGCAGCCACTCCTACCCAGAGCAACTTACATCAGTTACAGTGCTATCCATGTATACAGCTGGATATTTTTTTTGAGGCAATTTGGTGTTAAGAACCTTGCCTAGGGGTACAACAGCAGTGCACGGAATCGAACCGGTAACTTTTTGGTCACGAGTCCTGCTCCTTAGCCACTATACTATACTGCCATACAATCTCAAAAATGCACAAACTTTCCTGTGCAATGAATAAATTAGATATGTTTTTGAAGACAATCGATATTCCTCTTCGTTACAGGACAGAAACACATCAGTACAGTACATGTGATTAATTAATGGTGAGCCCACGTCACCAAAGTATCTGGCCTAGGTAGTAAAACAACTACGCTTCAACACCACTAGGCCTATTTATTGTGCTTTAGCATCACCTGCTGTTTAAAGTTGGTACACACAGAAAATGGTTACAAATTCATTGACGTTTGAATACACAATCCTTGTTGTATAAAACTGTATTAGAACAGCATTAGCAATGATGTAATTAGTACAGTGTCACTCCACGAAAATAACCGTGTTAATCTATTATTTAACATCGCGAGTGACCTATGTGGTTAACATTGTTCATACTAACAATTCATATAGTTGCCTGTTTGGGGGTAAAAATTAAACTTAATTGGCGTGCTCAAGGGTACCTGAACAACGCCTCATCGGGAGGTGAACCTTCTGGTTAGGAGCCTACTGCGTCCCAGACAATCGTTTGCCTGGGAAAGCAAAAGCGAGCTTTCATTGTCATACCACACGTCAACCACTGGGTTAGCTCAACTACGGAAGTGAGTGGAACATTTCTTGAGAGGAAGGAAGCAGAGGTTCCGTGTCCATTTCTTGAAACACATTAGGGTCACCGTGCAGTATTGCTCAGTTTTAATTAGCCCGGTGAGCTAGAGAATACTTTATAATGTCGAAGAACACCGTGTCTGACCGTTTCAGGAAGGTAGATGTGGACGAATACGACGAGAACAAGTTTGTCGACGAGGAGGATGGTGGAGAGAACCAACTAGGTCCAGATGAGGCAGAAGTTGACTCTCTGATCAGACAATATCCTTTTAAAGCATAGTCTTTTGCAAGAAAATATGAATGATTTGGTAATATGCTTTGATTATTTAAGTTGTTATATTCATTTGGTTGTGGACGGTTTCAGAGATTGCTGTTTTCTTCATCTTTGACTGTTTAGTTAGCTTAGCTAGCTGGCTAACAGTTAAGCTGGCTACGTTAGTGTGCCTCACTAGCTGGCTAGCTTGTAGGGTGTGGTGCAAGTCTGACTCATACTAGAACATAAATATTTCCTGATTTTGCAGAATAAATGTATATGCACGATCTGTTATGGTACCGCAACAGCAGGCTGTGAAGAAAATATAGACAATCTAGACTAGCAGCTAGCTACCTAGAATAAATACATAATCAATTAGCTAGCTAGCGAGCTAAGAGTGGGCAGTACGTAAATGTCAAATTGCAGCCGGCTGGCTTGCTAGCGAGTCATCGCTAATGAATGGAGTTGAAGATTTTAGATAGCTAGCTGTCTCTAATGTGCTACAGCAGACCTAACAAACATTTTAAAATTGTCTCAACTTGCATTTCGTCTGTTAGCTAACTTGATAGCAAGCTACGACAAGTTTATGAGACGGGGCTGCAAGCGTTATGGAATATGTCATAGGGTGTGAAGTTCTAATTCACTGCTTAATTTAGTTCGCAGGTTAATTACCGTGCCAACACGCACATTTTGGAGTTGCAAGTCATTCGGTACTGAAATGCCACAAAGAGAATAGTTAGCATTCTAGCTAAATGTTCAGAATTTGGAACAAGATTCTAAGAATAATTTAGCCGGCCGTGTATGTCCAGACATGCCTGTCGCGAACATTCCAGACGTTATTGCAAGAGACATTTCAAAAGAATACTTTAGTCTCGCTTTTTGTTGCAGTAACGTTATATGTATATGTGCATATATCGCTGATTAAATAACATTTGTTTCTTATCCTAATTCAAAATTCATGCAGAATTATTGTTCTGAGGAGCATTGTCTAACTGTGGTTGTCAGAACACACCACTAGAGGAAGTTGGACGTGAATACCTTATATGTCAATAATTTGGAGTTCTCTCTCGCTCTATTTCCTGTTCAGTGTTTCAGTGTGTTTGCGGCTATGCTATGAGGGTAGAATCAAAATTAGCTTAGTGCTTTGACACGGAACATTTACGGAACATTTAAGGAACTGCAGTTTTGAAACCCCATGGAAGCACCTCATGACCATTTCTTATAAAAGCTGTTAAATTCGACCCTTAAGGCGGTATTATGAGCCGTGTCAAACTACTTTTAAAAGAACTAGATGCACAGCTGGGTCTACCAGCACTTTCTAAGTTTGGTGATATTTTTCCCTTAAGTATACACTATTAGCACTATTGTTATACAAGTGCCAATGATCTGCATAGCATTCCTTAACCTGTCCCTGCACAGGGAATTTAATGGAAGCCCTGCAGGCAGTCTTAAAGAACCCACCAATCAACACAAAGAACCAGAATGTAAAGGTGAGTTTGTAGTACTTGCTCGCAGTGCTGTAGAGTGTCTTTTACATATCCTTATTTTTGTCTGAACCGAGCAGTGATTATCATCTGTGAACTGTCCTCATTAAAAATTGTCGTGGACACACCCACTGGAGGATTGTGACTTAGTTAACTGTGATTTCCATGAGCAACCCAGCATGTACCTCTGGGCCTGTAGAATACCCCTGGGCATGTGCTGTAATTCTCCGCTGTGTTTTTGCATAGGATCGGGCAGAGGGCCTGGTGCTGAAAGTCCTCACTGCCTTCAAGAGCAGTGACATTGAGAAGGCGGTGCAGTCGCTGGATAAAAACGGCGTGGACCTCCTCATGAAATACATCTACAAGGGCTTTGAGAAGCCGTCCGAAAACAGCAGCGCTGTCCTGCTGCAGTGGCATGAAAAGGTACAGTGGCTTTTTGGCAGATGGTCGGACATTTATGGCGACGTTGCATTCTCACAACATGGGATAGATTCAAAGAAATGAAACCACTAACGCTATAAGATTATTTAATTGACCCAAGGGCATCGAAAATACAGACTGACTGGCATCAACTGCCTGATGCCTTACAAATTAAATTTCTGATGTGGAGTGTAATGTTGACCATGTGCTGAATAAGATGTTTTTTCCTAGGCCTTGTCTGCTGGTGGAGTGGGCTCCATTGTGCGAGTACTGACCGCCAGGAAAACAGTCTAAAGGAGATATCTGGACCTGCTCCACACCGCAAAGAGATGGTACATTAAAGCCAAGAGTTGGTTCACAGGGTGCAGTGGAGGAATCCCTCCTGTATGTTCTTCCTTCCTTTTATCTCTGCTTGCTTCAAGCCTCTCCCGTTCCCTCTGCAATCACACGTCATGGGCTTTCCATGCCTATCCAATGCCGGACACTTACAATGCAAAGAGTGGGATGCACTCTGTGGTGAGGATCTACCTAGAAAGGGTTTTCATATTGAAAAAAAGCGGCCAGTATGCTGTCACATCTGTGTCAAGGGCAGGATGACTCATTTTAGCTCTCAGGAATATCTTCATCTTGAGGTTCCTTTGATTAAGAGGACTGTTGGTCCTTTTTTTATTTAAAGCAGATTGGCCATTTCATCAGGATTATATTATAGTGATTCCTATGAAATCCTCAGTCGGTTGCCGTTTTACTGCGGGAAGTGGCCCAGAGCAATCATCCCGCAAATGGAATCCTACTAGGCTTGTGGTGGGGGGTCGCCTCCTACGTGTCCTACTTTAGACTTTAATACCCTCTGTGTGACACACCAGGCCCATCACCACTCACACGCATCCCATCACCACATTGCATCATTTCATTCCACAGCCAAGGGCATTAGCTTGCTTTACTTACTTTTAAAAAAAAAAGGGATTGATTTATTGCTCTCAGAACAAACAAAGCATCCGACTTCGAGAACCTAACACAAGCTATTCTTTGTCTAAAACATGCAAGCCAAATCACACTTAATGTCTTTTGTCTCCGGCATGCTGTAGTCACGTTAATGTTACAGATCTTAATGTTCCTGTCACATTCCTCAAATGCACCTGCTGTTCACGGAGCATGTGCGCTCACACTGATGTTGTTCTTTTCTCCTGTATTGTCCAGATGGTACTGAGGGGAAAAAATTAATGTTTTTTTTTTTTTCTTACTATTCTTTCTTTATCTGGTGAACTCATTTGATCATGTGTATTTAAAATAGAAACATCAAAAAAAGAGAAAAATCATAATTGACATTTTAAGTGTTTATAACTGTAACCTGCATCTGCCTTGCTGTGTAGAGGTGTTGTTGCCAAATTGTGGAGTAATTTCTCAATGATTATCCATCTGTTCAATACCGGAACTGCTGCATTTATGCTCATACCTAGAACAGGCACTGCCAATCAGTTAATTGAAAATGTTAATTGGCAGCTAATTGAAAATGCTGAGATTCAAATTTAAGATTTTACTAAGCTGATAATCTCAGAACAGTTTGATAAGTAAAGTACATAACATGCATTAAACAGAATAAGCAGGTAAATTGTAGGCAGAGATGATACAGTATCTAAATGAGGATGTGTGTGTACAACCCACCATGCAATTTTTAGGTTTCTTATTCATTACAACACTTTGCCATGGGCAGGTATTTGCTGATGACATCACTAGAGTTAAGTGACCAGACTTGCTTTGCACTTTCATGCTGATGTCCAATCAGCGTTGCATAACATTTTGAGAAGTCTGAAAATTCTCATCAGGAGTATTTTAGGTGCTGGCTGCAACTGTGGAACACCTTTATCGAATTACAGCCCCAACAGAAATTTACAAGAGTTAGTATGATAGGACTCATTGTACTACCAGTTGGAGAGGGTGATACTGTAGTATGATTTACTTCAGAGTTTAAAAATGTATCATGACTGGGTCTTGCTTGACAAGCTGTTTACACCTACTGCTCTAAATAGGGTTTGGTTGCCTTTTCTAAAGATGGGTGTACATTTACAGAAACTGAAGGAGAAAACACAGACAAGAGAAACCACAGCACACCACTTTCTTTAGACACTGTTTGCAAAAACAGCAAAATACAAACAACATCACCCAAGAGGTAGACCTAGGTAAAGCAGGTCTTTACAATTATTAGTAAAAAGAGGAGAACTAGTTTCCCAACTTTTATTAGACACGGGTTATATGGCAAATATAAGCCGCACCCATAACATCCATTATAAAAACCTGCTTGTGGCTGTTCTAGGTATAACTATATTCTGTTTTGTTTCTGTGATTATGAATCTGAGGTATCGCCGAAGCAGTAAGTGTTTGTGTTAGGGGAAGGTCAAAAACTTACGCGTTGCTGGTATTATACTCACAGATCACATTAAATGTAAAATTGTGACAATAATCATTTGTCAGATTTACTGATCCACTCAGTATTGCTATACTTCTGATACATTTGACAGGCATAAAAGTGCTGCTCATCTTTAAACTCCCGCAGATGTTTTTGGACCAAATATCTCCAGCAAATTGGCTAAAAGTCTTTGTTCTGGATGATAGAGTCAGTGTTGTGTATATAATGAGCCTCAATAAGATCTTAAAGTACCAGTGCAAAAAGGGTAATTCTAAATCTGCATATAAAAATGAAATCTTTCAACCAAGACTGAGACCAAAATATTCAAAATAACTGCAATGCATTTTGTTCTTAACTTTGAGTATAACATTAAACAAATAAAATTTTTTGATTCTTGTACAAATTGTACATTGTATAACTCTCAAAAAAGTGTAGCACAACACTTGCTTAAATCTGTGACTCAAAGTTAGAGACAAAGCACAATGGAGTTAGATTGAATGTGGGTGTAAGTGTAACTTCAGGCAGCAGAATTTATGTAATTACTATTTTTGTAATTCAAAAATCAAATCGGCTCTGGTTTCATAAGGTTTTTCTATGCACTTACAGCTTTAGTGGACGTACTGTGTTAGTATGTCGCTGTAAGCTGTAGGAGATATAACTGCATCATATTGTGTGAGGCAACCACACTTAATGTTTACTGTGAAATAATGAATTGTTTTATTTCACTGATACTGAATTGTCAACAACACGTCAGAACAAGTTGAACTGTTGATTTGGTGCAGTAATGTTTATTGCTCTTGTGAACAAGTGCAAAAATAACTACCAAACTGGTGTACAAACTGCCTTATTAAATATTCCTTTTTATGTTTGTGCTTTTGTGATACAATAAAAATATATATACAAATGCAAAACTAGTTTCATGTTGTCCAGTATCTGACAAGTGGATGTTGTAAAAGTAGTTTCTCTTGTGACCAGCTCTAAAATATTCCTCCATAAACCCCATATTTCACCTGTATCCTTACTTTTTGCTTTTCTGGTATAATGCTTTTATGTATCTTAAACAACAAATAAGGGAAACCATTTTGTGATTGTACATTTATTGTTTTCTTTTTAAAAAATGGAATACAGTACTGCATAGAACAATTGCAGGAAAAAAAACACTTATATACAAATCATAAAAATAGAATACATCTTGGTAACTGAGTAAAACGGACTTATGAATGAGTCCAGAGGCATATGAACCTGTAATGATATGACTAATGACTGTCCACAATTGTAGCTACTACAGTAACAGTGAAGCAGTAGCCACACTGTTGATTCCAACAAGGGCAACTGGGTGCCCCTAGAACATTTACCTGGCACCTGCTCCACTTCAATTTGTTGTGTTCTGAAATGACAGGATTCATTCTACAAGGGCACCACTGCAGACCAATCAGGCAACAGCTCCTTCTGGTGTTCAATAGTCTGTAATCTCTTGGGATTTCTCTAGGGCCAATCAACCTGGAGGTAATTATGCAGGAACTGCCCTTATTCCTGTTCAAGCTCTTCCCAATAAGTTAAATAGGTAGATGTAAAATAATATCAGTTTGGATTAACAACTCTTTCATCTCACCTGAAAAGGAGCCTGTTTAAAACATCCCTAAACATCATTGTCTTTTCTGTGCTTGTGAAACCATTTTTATTTTATTTTTTTTTTACTTTTTACAAAACTGCAGAATGTTGGAGGAATGGTGATATTAGTTCTAGATACTAATTGATGTTTTTCCTCCAAATGCAACAAACAATTCTCCTCTGTAAACATTCCACCTTGCTCCAGGAGGCAGTGTTGAGTCCTTTAATATGCTCCTGGGCTAGAAGTTCTCCTGGCTGCAAGGCCTTGCGTGTAGAAATAGTCTTAAGTGATGGCTCCCACCACCTCGCAGTGATGTATACAAAGGCACGTGCTGGGCCCAAAGTGCTCTAGTAGGGATAGGCGGACACTGCAATGTACACAATGAAAGTAGTCTGGTAGTCGATGCCGCCGTCGGCGCTGTAGGACAGGGCCCGCACCTTCATCCTGTAGGTGTGCGGTTTGCGCAGCGGGCGTGTGGTGAACAGCACCCCCTTCAGGTTCTCGTCCCTAATGGCAAAGGGCAGGGTCACATCCTCGTCCACCACCAGGAAGGAGGTGCGGGGGTGGACCACCCCGTCCTGAGTGTAGGCCACCAGGCGGATCAGGTCCTGGTTGGCAGCGATGCCGAAAGGCAGGGACAGCAGCTTGTACTCGAGAGCGTAAGGGCTGAGGGCACACTCCAGGTCATTGGGAGGGCAGTTCTTCAGACAGAACCTGTGACATCACATAAAGGACACTTTTTATAACATGACACAGCAAGGGGAGAACTATTTTCAATGCTGTACTGTGATACTTTGTATTGTGTAAACCATCCTAAGTCACCAACATTCAAAAAGGTCAGTCTGAAATCACTACTGTTATCCATAGATGTAAAACTAATGCTATTATATACAGTAAAAGAGAAACCTCTTAAGAGATACCCTGTGCACTTGTACAGTAAATTGTATTTAAGAGTTGCTAAAACTAAAATGAGCACAAACCTTGATGTATTTGCAAAACTCAGTGGTACTCAACTACATCTGTTGTAGTACAAGAAAAAAAAGCTATTGCAGAAAACAACCTTGACTGAAGTAAGGGCAGGTAGTTGTTATTTACTGATATTTGTGTTTGACTAAAGCAAAACATAGAACTCATTACACTGAGTCCTATAAAGTGTTCCTGGGCTAGAAGTTTCCTGGCTGCAAGGCCTTGCATGTAGAAACAGTCTTAAGTGATGGCTCCCAAAGCCTTGCAGTGGCCTTACAAAGGCAAGCACTTTTCCATATGGGACAGGGGTTCATTATGTAAATAATAATGAATTTTCTGTTATATTATGATTTAGTTGCTGTTGAAGACTTAAAATCTGTTTTTTGCATACTTTTGTGAGTACATGTGTGTAGACGAAACAGTCATATTCAGATTTGTCTCTGCTCCCCAAATATCCTAAACTGAATTATTTTGGGGTTGTCTTTAATGTAAGTGCTGTGCTAGGCTGTGTTGCCACGCAAGAGTCTAACATGCACTGAACCTGTCTGGACAGGACAATTCTCACCCTGTGGCGGGGTCCCTCTGGTAGTTAGGTGGGCAGGGCGTGTCTATGCACTGATAACTTCCCCTCATGTTGAAGCACATTCTGTTAGTTCCGCACTGAATGTCCTGTTCGAGACACTCGTCGATATCTGGAAAGTAGAAAAAATACACAGTTGGCTGCAGCCAGTGCATCTGACCATAAACAGGCCATTTTTAAAGAAGTCTGTTTGATGAAGCGTATTAAATAATCCACACCAGTGTTTTTGATTTGATGTTACCATTGTTATACCTCTCAATTGTCCTGTTTTCACTTTGTTTTCCTCTGTGGTGTCATCTAGTCACATGACCCTTTGTAGTAAGTGCATAATCATTTACGGCATGCTCTTGGGTAAGAGGTCTGACAATGTCATTGCATGGGGGTGGTACTAAATGAGGCTGGACAGACCGATGTTCTCACCTTGACAGGTTTTTCCGTTTGTCATGAGCCGGTAACCATTTGGACACAGGCACCTATAGCTCCCTGGAGTGTTCATGCACTCGTGCTGACACGTGTCTCTGTTCTCACACTCATTAATGTCTACAAGAGAAAAACAATGCCAGTAATGTCAATGATATAATATGACATGTGAGCATTGTCACAATCCTCATTTATCATCCAAAGCTGGAGAAGCATGGATACAATGACAGTTAATCATCTGATGAAGCATACTATTGAGAAGCAGTTTTGTAGATACTTGGCTACTGCATGAAATCTCCTTTCCCTCTTACATTTCCATGCATATTAGACAGACATAATTTGATTAAACTTGTAACCCTTTACATTTGTTTACCAGAACACTTGTGCCATTTAACACTGAAGTCACAATACACAAACAGGAGGTAGTTATCAAGTAGTAATGATTTGTGGTATTTCTATCAGCTTGCAGTTTTGTTATTGACTCAAATTGTTTAGCGAAACAGAAACAATACATGCATGCTTAAAAGTTAGTGCTGCCATGGTTAAGAGTCTCTCAAAAAATGGGATGTGCATTTGTAGTTGTAGTTTGTAGTTAAAATTTCTTAACCTATACAGTCACTTCTCTAGTAAGTGTTGTTGATAGAGGGGCATTTCATTGTTAGCAGTAAAGATCTGTACACCAGTACAACTGGTAATGTCATCACAATGTTAAACAAAGATTGTGTCTGTGATATTCTCAAACAAAACATTTTATATGGCAGATGTGCTCACAGAACAAGATACTGTATATGGACAGCTTGCCAGATTTGCTTTGAAGAAATATTACTGTTGAAATATAACCAATGTGATGGAAAGTCGGGACCCCCATCCTGGCTGATAGTTACCTAGGCAACGGCCATTCCTTGTTTTAAAGCCTTCGGGACAAGCCCCCCTAGCGGCCCTGCGGGAGCGCCGGGCGGGCCCCCTAATGTAGCTATCGCTTGCATAGGAATGGTACGACTGAGAGGCCAGGCTGTGGTACTGCTGCTGGTAGGCGTTCCTCTCGGGCGAGGACTGCGACGCTCTATAACTGTACGAATAGCTCTCATAACTGGGCAGCCTCTCCAGCCCGGCGCAAGATTTCCCGTCGCCCAGCAAGTGGCGCCCGGGCGGGCAGAGGCACCTGAAGCTGCCGGGGGTGTTGACGCACTGGTGGGCGCAGGGTGTGGGCACCCTCTCGCACTCATTAATGTCTGCCCACGCAACAAGAGCCCAGCACGTGGAGGAGGGAGGAGGAAGAGGAGGAGAAGGAGGAAGGAGGAAGGAGAGGAGGAGGAGAGAAAACAAAGAGAGAACGAGGGATCAGTCAATTTGCCCGCATGCTCGGTGCTCACATCAAGTCCCACACAGGAGACGTGCGCTTGCAAATAGGCCACGCTAAAAGGTTCAAGCCACTGGCTTCTTTGGCTCTTCAGATACAATCCAGAGCTTTTAGCAACTACAGGACTTTAGTTTTAGCTGATCATTTTGTAGTTTTTTTTTAATATAAATTTTTTTAACATGTTTTGGTAGTTTTAATGTAAGATGTTACAAGATTTTGTGGGTGGCAAAGTAGTTTTACCATCTCTGAATAAAGTGGGTAAAAGTGGGCAACATTGTACAACCAAATATGTAGTACTGTTTTTAAAACCTGTGTCTTGTTTCAATGCATCGATATCAAGGCTCAGATTCTGGTGAAGGCCAATTCAACACTTTCATCAAATTTCCATATACATTTACAAAAACACCTTACTTAAAGTCACAAAAAGGGGAAATATATTTAGGTGAGTTATCTCAGATCAGACTCCATGTTCCAAGAAATTATTTGTATGTTTAATGTTAACAATGTCAACAAGAGAGAGTGAAGAAATGCCATTGCAAAGCAGAGCAGGTCAGGGCAAGATCCCAAGCAAGAGGAGTTCAGAGGTAAAGGAAGCAGGGAAGCAAAGAATGAGAGTGCTGGGTTTTGTTTTGCTGTTGTTTTGTTTGACAGACACCATTCACTTCCTTCCTGCTCTCATCTGGTCTGTTCTCAACAAGCCTCCAGTTCATCTTCCATTGTCATGGGTTACCTCTTCCATCATGAAGGGTTAAGCGTTAGTCTGGGGGGTTTAAAGCAGTGCTTAAGCTCGGTTAGCAAGCGGGGAGAGGAAGTGACCTCACAGCTGTCTGCGTCCCACTGGTGCTGGGGGTGTGAGGAGTCGGAGGTGCTCTTGGAGGGGGGAGGGGGAGTGTTTAGAGAGAGAGGCAGGGGAGTGCTCAGGTGAAGCGAGGCAGCTGGGAGCGGGAGGTGTATACTCAAGGCAGTACGTACCGAGGCAGGGGCGGCCCACCCCCTGAGAGCGGTACCCTCGCGGGCAGGTGCAGTGGTAACTGCCCCGGGTGTTCTCACAGATCTGGTTGTACCTGCACTGGTGAGTGCCATCTCTGCATTCATCAATGTCTGCAAGGAACAGAGAACAATGGAATTAAACAAAGGTGGCAGTGTAAACATAGTGTAAGGTGCAAGGCTTGTAACCAAAAGCTTGCCGGTTTGATTCCCTACTGGGGCGTTGCTGCTGTACCTTTGGGCAAGGTACTTAACCCACAATTGCCTCAGTAAATCCAGCTATATAAATGGATAACATGTAAAACAAATTGTAAAATGTGTAAGTTGCTCTGGATGAGAGCATCTGCTAAATGACAATAATGTAATGTAATTTCAGGAGGCTTCACAAAGGGTAGCTAGAATAGATCAGAATTACCTATATGACATCCTGCTGTACCTCACAGGTGAGCCGTTTGCTTATGAATCACTCTGCATCCCTGTTGACTGGTGAGGTAAGTTGACTGCCCACATGGGTGGTTCCCTATTTCATTCCATGCTGTGCCATTCTTCTACAGTGCCAACTCACCCACGCATGTTCCGTTGACTCCTTTGGTCATGCCAGTAGGGCACAGGTCGATGCAGGTGTACCCGCCCCTGGTGTTCTTGCACTGCTGGTCCAAGCGGCAGACCCTTTGTCGGCACTCGTTGATGTCTGAATGGAGACAGAACTGGGTCAGGAGCACAGCGCTGGCAGACACCCTCTTAAGCTGCTCCAACGCGTCAGTGGCCTCTGAAGTGCTTTAGCCTTTTCCATGCTCCCACACCGAAGTGAGTAATAAACATTGATGATGTTCGAAGACCAACACGCATTGTTACTTTGTCATTTGGGAACATTTGACATTTGGGAACAGTAACTACAAACAGCTTAAAAACACTGAGAGTTAAATGTCTGTTGGTTCCTTGTAAGAATGAGGTAGTGTATGTTTGAATATTTAAAAACTGTGCTTTTGGAAACAGGTACCCACCGATACATCTTCGGTTCCTCAGCTGGTAGCCAGGTTCGCAGGCACAGCGGTAACTGCCAATGGTGTTGAGACAGTGCTGGTTGCAGGGGCTAGACTCCTGGCACTCGTTAATATCTGAACATAAAAATGACATTGTGAATTGGAATCATATTTAACATTGTTATACAAAGACACTCCAATTCCTGTCAAAACAAAATAAGGAAGCGAGTGGAAACCTTGGCAGCTCAGTCCATCGGCTGTCCTGCGGAAGCCCCGCCCACAGCGCATCACGCAGCGGTACGAGCCAATGGTATTCTCACAGTCCTGGCCCTCGTGACACATGTGCCCTCCCAGAGCGCACTCATCAATGTCTGCACAAACACACACATGCTGCAGTCAATACAATATCCATAAGTGACTACAAATCTGGTGATATATATACAGCACCAGACAAAAGTTTGGACACACCTAATCATAGAAGGGTTTTTATTTATTTTTTTACTGTTTTCTCAATTTTAGAATTATAGTTAAGACATCAACACTACACTGAAATAAGACAAATAGCATTATGCAGTGACCAAAAAAAGTCTTAAATTGTTTTAAAACTATCTTATAACACACCCACTCCCAGTCAGCCAGCTCAGCCAGACCAGCCACGCCCAGTTCAACCTGCTCAGCCAGACCAGCCACGCCCAGTTCAGCCTGGCTCAGCCGCTTCCACTCAGCAAGCACACCTGTAACCCATTCCTCAATCAAGCCCTGGCTATTTAAGGACTCAGTTCGGTTGCCTCATTGTGAGGTATTGTTTCCCCTGTGACATTACCAAGCCTGCTCTCTGCCATCTGTCCATGCTATTCCTGTGCTCTGACCTCTTGCCTGTTCATTGGACCTTGTTTGTGTTTTTGGATTTTGGATTGGTGTACTACAGCTTCCTGTTGCTGACCTGTTTTGTCCCTGACCACGTTCTTGGATTCTGTGATTAAAGCCTTTAACCGCATCTGGATCCCAGTCTGTTTCATTACACTTATAGTGTTAAAACTATCTCATATTTTAGATTCTTTAAAGTAGCCAAACAGGATTTGTTAAAGATAAAAATCTTTTGGAAAGAAATTCATACATAGGCATCAACTTCACTTTCATATTTGTCTAAGAAACAAATTTCAAGCATTTAAGTGCAAGTCTTTAGATCAAAATGTCTTTGACTGCATGTTTCCCATTATCTTAAGCAGGTATGTCCAAATTTTGGACTGGTACTGTAATCCATTATGTGCAACTACAAGGCTAACAGCGGCAGATGTTGTGTGCATTGAAAGCATGGTTAATGCTGTGTGAATAAGGCCCACAGCCCCAGGTGCAGGTGAATGTGTCTCAGTGCTGTTGCACTGAACTCACCCTGACAGGTCCTCCCGTCGGCGGATATGGTGAGGCCTCGGGGGCAGGAGCAGTAGTAGGTGCCCATGGCGTTGTGGCAGGCGTGAGAGCACGGGTTCCCAGCGGCACACTCGTCTTCATCTACACCAGGAGAGGCGCACACCATTGTCGACACACTCACAGGTTCACAACCATGTACAAGTGCAGGTCAATGATGTAAAACAACAAAAGCAAAAAGCAAAGGAGCCTCATCTTTTTAACCATCCCCATGTGCTCAGAATTACCTGCGCAGTACGGTCCAGCCGGATCCAGGCGAAAGCCAACGGGACACTGATTGCTTCGATCTCCTGAAAGGACACATAGTTGATCTCAATGGGTCACTGTGCCACCATAATAAGCAATTATATGCACATCCTTAAAGTAGTGATCAGTGCTGAAATAAAGACTGAAACATAACTGAAACAAGGAACGCTGTTTGCACAGTGCTCTAATGCTCCAGAGTGAATTCACTTGCACATGCAAACATGCATCTGTGATTTGCATCCAGAAGGAGAATGACTCACCTTTTGCAATGGTGGCATGGATTTTGAATTCCAGCAACTCCTCTAGGGGGCGGTAGTGAGCACTGATGGTGGAGGCGTGGAGCGTTTCAACCAGGAAGGGCATCTTTCCCTTGGAGGGTTCGTAGGTGATGGTGTGGTTCCAGGAATAGGGCACGCTAACCTTGTCAATGGTGAACATGCGTGTGGACAGAGCATACAGCTGCCCTGGGCCTGTCTGGATGTAGTCCTCAGTGTAGTCCTGGACACATAAACACACAACACCAGACACATTTCAGGGTGTAGTTGGATTCAATACATAAGCTTTTTAACAAACCCTTTTTTGCTAGGACCTTTTTGGATTTTTTCAATGGTTCTGTCACATTGTGAATTGATTTTCAGACACTGGTTTTCATGAAGCTCAATACATCTCAACACAGCTACTGTACATGTGCCATTGACA